>OY282560.1:77551901-77984401 GCA_958295665.1 Tipula vernalis | reverse complement strand
TTTATATTTTATATTTTATATTTTATATTTTATATTTTATATTTTATATTTTATATTTTATATTTTATATTTTATATTTTATATTTTATATTTTATATTTTATATTTTATATTTTATATTTTATATTTTATATTTTATATTTTATATTTTATATTTTATATTTTATATTTTATATTTTATATTTTATATTTTATATTTTATATTTTATATTTTATATTTTATATTTTATATTTTATATTTTATATTTTATATTTTATATTTTATATTTTATATTTTATATTTTATATTTTATATTTTATATTTTATATTTTATATTTTATATTTTATATTTTATATTTTATATTTTATATTTTATATTTTATATTTTATATTTCGATAACTTAAAGCTCACAAGTTCTGTGTTCGTATTTTTGATGTCAACAAGAATGTCTCTAAATTCTATAATATATACATATTCTGGATTTTAACTCAATATCGTTGGAAATGCTGTTCTAAAAGGTTATATTACCAAATAATAGAACCGTAGCTATTAAGAAAACTTCCTGAAAGCTTGATAAAAGCTGGTAAAGAATACCTTCCTGAAAAGCACTTGTGAGCTTTAAGGTGTCAATTAAAGAAAAGGTAAACACCCCTTTATGTATTTTACGAAAGTAACTTTAAGCTTGATCTATATTAATTTAATTAATAAGTGTTCTTAGTCTCTACAATGGAAATTTATTGAAGCGATTATGTTTCAAAAATACAAGGAACCTGCTTTTTGTTACGTAACGGGCCCTATTTTGTGTTATGTTAAAGGGGTAAGAGTTCTTATTCTGATTTCATATTTTGTTACCCATGTATTAAGCAAAGTCTATAAATTATGAGAAATCTAAAAAAGTTTATTTTCCCATTTTTAGGACACTTTAAAACAAAAGCTAGTTTTTAAAACTTTTGTTTTTAAATTTTTATTTTATTGATAGTTTTTCAGCTAGGAGAGGCTAAAGTATAATGTGCGAGTTTGGCAAATATTTAAATTTTTATTTTTGTGGCGAACCTTAGATGGTATTCGAAGTAACTGCATTGTTAAGTTTTCGCCTTGTCAATCAATGTTCGAATAACTAGATTGTGAATAAAACAAACCACATCAATTTTTCACAGACTAATTTATTTATTCAGCATAATTATTAACAATAATTCTCAAAAACCCTTATTATAATATTGGCACTATTTTATTAACACTTAAAATATTTATATCGCACTCAATCACTTTTTAAATCACTCTACTAGAAGCAATTTAGAATCCAAAGATACAATTTTAACTAATAATATAGAAAGTGCAACACGTGTCGATGACCGTAAAAATGTCGTACGAATTTTTTATATGTAAAGACGTGGATCAATCAAATCGATCGATTGATATAAGTGAAGAATTGAACACCACAAACTTGTATTTATGCCAAAAAAACACTGATTGTCTTAGTCAACATTTAATATTAGAAGTTGCTAAAAAGTAAAGCAGATTCGATGTTCGTACAAGTTAATTAAAAACATAATATGGAAGAGACTGTAACGGCCAGCATCGCTTGACGTTTCAAGGGTTTAAGACCCCTGTGGGAATAGAATTGTGGCCAGTTAAGAAAAAAAAAAAAAAAACAAGTTATTGTAAAGGGGAAAACCAACTGGATGGTCCCGTTCAAAAATTGTAGAAAAAAAAAAAAATTAAGAATCATTTTTGTGATGGGGAGGCTAAGTATTGTTATCAAATTTTATTGATGGGTATAAAAAAGATGAACATTTTAAAATTTTTTTTAGTCGGTTTAAAAATTTTTGGATGACCTTATCGAAGAGGATAATAATCCAACAATAAGTTATAAAATTAAAAGATTTAAAATTAATTTTTTTTTTTTTGGTTTTGCTACCAGATTGATCAGTTGATTGTTAAAGAAAAAAATAATAAAAATCAAATCAGTTTGTTTAGCTTTAATTAAGTTTTTTTTCTCTAAGTTTGTGGCTTATACGGCAAAGTTTCCGTATATTGTGGTAGTTTAATTTTCTAAAAATAATTAAAAATATGGTTGGACTTGAGACCATGATTAGAAAAACAAAAATGTTTGAAACTCTATCATCGGGCGATAACTGTGTTATGTATCCGTTGTAATTTAATATCTATAATTTTGGATTGTAAAACTATTCAAAAACAATAAAAAAGTGAATGAATTCAATAACAAATATCAATAATTTATATAAAAAGTAATATCTAATTCATGTTTAATAATAAGTAGTTAAGTTAAGTGATTTTGTTTGGGTGTAAAATAATACATTCGAAAATAAATTAAAATGTCGGAATTTGTCCACATATGAAACAACAAAAAGTTTCCTAAATCTATCTTATCTAAATGAAATGTTATATTATTAGTTCAAATTTAAATACCTAAACGTAAAATAAACTTTAATAAAAATATTAAACTATATATAATTTAAAACTATAAAGTGCATCAAACCAGTAAAACGGTCTCATCAGAAAATAAACCAATATATGGGATCACCTGATTTTATTACTGTGTAAATAAGTGAAAACAACCGCTATAAAAATCATAAACAAAATTTTTTTTTTGGAAAAGTGTGTTGTAATAAAATCATATGTACTTAACTTAGTGAAAATCCAAAGTATATTTAGTGGTACATAAATTAACAAACAATAAGTGAATTTAAATAAAAATAACTCAGATCATAGTTTTATGTATAAACTTTGTAGTGATAAAACTAAAATACATACTATGATTAAATACGAAAGACATTGAGCCTACTGGATTATTGGCAGCAAGCTCGTATCAAATTAAGATAAGATTTTTATAATACCTTTTTATGTTTTATTATATTATACATATTATTATTATTATTAATATTTTTAAGTACATACATTTTCTTAGATTTACTATGATGAGGGTAAATAGTTAAATTTATAGCAATTCATTTTTTTTGTCAATACCTTTTTAGTTTATATTTGCTATTTTCCTCTCATCTTTATATTACACATGACGTCATTAGGTTAAGTTAATTTCTTTAAAGTTTATTCATTCATGATTTTATTGCTTTCTTTGTTTTTTTTTGTAATGCAATAAATTAGTTAAAAGAAAATTATCTGTCTTCTCTTTTTCAAATTTTTTTTATGAGTTTCCTATTTTTTTTAATTTTTTTTCTTGATGGTTTTTCGGTTCATTCTCGTTCTTTTCGTAAAGTGTTGCTTTTCAGCATGAGACGCTAACCGAGCGTATTAAGATGAATTGGTAAGTGTATTCGCAGCCATATGGTGAGTTGATCCTGTCTTGTTTCCTTTCTAGTTTTTTTTGTCTCCTTCAGTATTCCTTTTTTTCTTTGTCCTCACGGTCTTACAAGATTCCCTGATGCTTTGAAAATCCCACCCCAATCCACTGAGCTCTAGCCGGCTACATATGACCGTTCAAAGCCTCTCCGGGAATAAAATAATTTCTGTTAACTGGCCGATATTAACAGTCGGTCATGTTACAGTGGCGCCCAACCTTCTTCAATGGCTTTCCTTTCACTATCCCTTCTTCTTTATTGTAAACTATGCTTTACTGTTCTTACAGTGGTGCTCGAGTAATTAACTGAATCTTATTTTAGATAAATTAAATTTCATTTATAACATTTCAGTAGTCAATTTTTTTTACAGTAGTTCATTTAAAATCATTTTCAATTCTAATTAATTTGTTTTTTTTTAATTCCGCATTCAGATCCACATTGTTTTTTTTCTTAATTATCCCGAATTCGTAGCTGCATCCAAGCATTGGCTTGTTGATTCAGTTGTTAGAATCATTCGTGAATTCTTTTGTTTGCTTGTCTAAACTAATTTTTCAATATTGTCTAATTTTCTATGTCATTTTTATGCTGGAATAATCCGATGGAATCCTGTTCGCATCAATTCTATTCTTCGTTAGGAATATTGATTTTGATGTTTGCTTTGGGGTTTAATCGGTTATGCTAGTCAATTCCTGTCCCCTTAATCTGTGATGATCCAATGGAATCACAATCGCACTTCTTCCATTCTTTGGAATGTTGATTTTGGTGTTTGTGTTGTGGTTTTATTGTTCATCGCAGTTATTACCTTTCAATTTTTATCAAGATTATCTTACCATCGCTAATGCATCCGGATGAAATATTTTTTTTTGGTTCGTTGATTCATTGGTCGGTTCTATGGTGAGCTATTTTTGGTTAATTTCTTATTCCTAATCTGGCGCAGGTGCATCTGTTATTTTTACTAATAATGTCGATTCATTTGTCAGTTCTCCAGATTGATTCTTTATTATTGTTCCTTTCTTTCCCCAAGGCAGAAATCAACTCACGTTATGAAAATTTACCGAAAGTGCTGTGGAGGAAACCTTACCAACTTCATCTTTTTTTTTTTTATGATATAATTGAATTGTTTATTATTTTTTTTGCATTTGATATTTTCTTTAACAATCAAGATTAACTTAATAAAGTATAGTGATTTAAGTGAAACCAAATTTGTTCATTTTTTTTAGTAATTGGGTATTCTGATTTTTAAAATTATTAGTAATCAATTCTCTGCCCGAGTATTGAAATTAGTTAGAAGTTAGCATAATATCAATAAAGGTTGTAACAAAGTAGTAGTATTTAAACAATTTGAATTTTATTAATTTTTTTTATTAATTAAGTTATTAATTAATTACATAATTATTTTTATATTAAGTATTTTTAATTTTTTTTTTCCCCAAATCAAAACATGGCTACCTTTAGGATACGTTCCCAGGATTTATCTAGTGAGGAATTAGCTATTGAATTTGAAATCCGGCACCTTGAAGGTGATGGGGAGATCCAAAAGGCAAATCTCAATGAAGCTTTTTGCAAAGAAGAAGCTTCTATCACGGGTAAACCAACTCAGCCACATAGACAAGCGTTAGTACATCCTCACAATGAAGTCTCCATATGTGTTTTTAAGCTACAACATCTTCAAATCAAGTTATTGAATTGTATTCAAAACCCCAATTTGGACACGAATGAATATTCTGCATTAATTTCAAAATTATGCCATCTAAAAGCCAGAGGTGAACGTATTCTGACTTTTGAAGTCATCAAAATTCCCGCTACCAAACTAGTACAGGTGTGTACATCCCTTTTAGAAATTTGTCGACGATTTTCTTTAAATGAGCAAACTTTACAGGAGGCTCTTCTTGACCTTAGTACGACTCAAATAGACCCAGACGACCTGTTGGAATTAATGGTAAGTGCACCACACCCAGTGCCGCACGAAGAATCAAATTTTAATCCTGAAAATGCTGATTTTTCGGTAGGAAATAATGCGATTCAGCTTAATATTCAGTCTAAATCCCAATTGCCTACTCCAAATGGAAATACTATAAGTCAGACTGGTAAGGATGACGGAACCTCTATTAATATCGATGAGGTTAGGCAGCAGATACCACCAGCCGTGATAGAACCACCCGTGTTACAGCATTCATCACCGTCTCATCCAAATATCCCTACTTTTCACAATTTTCAAAACCAACCGTCATTATTTCCTTTTTCTTACAATTATCCGTATTTACCGTTAAACCCGTACGCATTGGCTCAACAATCATACATTCTTCCACCTCAACCGCCTTTAGCACCAACCGCAACTTACCCTGCTACTTGTCCGCCAAATTTGGGTACTTTTATTCCAAATAGTCAACCTCCTGGAGAGAATCAGTTGCAACAAAATTCTATTAGACCAAGTACTTCAATTCACCAAAATGTTGCTACCTCAACAGAAGTAGTGAAGCCAACTGATAGTAGACCACAACCGTCCCGAACATCTCAAGAATATTTGTCTCTTGCGACACCTGTTCATAAATGGGGAATCTCATTCGATGGGTCTGCAACAGGATTAGCAGTAGAACGATTTTTATATCGTGCGGAGCATATGGCCAAAACCAATAATGTACCATTGCACCAGCTAATCAATGATATGCCGTCTCTGTTGAAGGGTGCTGCTGGTGAACATTATTGGCTAGTGCTTGAAAGACAGCCGGGTTGTGACTGGAATCAATTTAAAACGGCTTTCACTCATCGGTTTCAGGACCGACGGACTGATGTAGATATTTTACGTCTCATAGATGCTCGAAAACAACGTCCCAGAGAACCATTCACTGAATTTTATTATGATATCTTAAACTTAGCAATTCCTTTAAAAGTCCCGTTCTCTGAACTGCAGATATTGGAGATTCTTAAGAAAAATATGCGAGCTGGATTACAAGTTCACCTTGCAGGGCGGCAAATATTATCAGTTTCAGATCTAGTCAGTACTTGCGTAGCTACTGAAGATATTTGGAGAAGTGTCGGACTGGTTCCCGAACAGGTAGTGCAAAGATCTTCTCAGGTGGGGCGAATAAATGAAATGGAAATGTGTGATATTAAAGGCTCTAATATTTATGCCCAGACTTCAACACAACCTTTAGTTGTTGAACCTTCCGCTTCTCATGGTCATCAACCATTTATAGCTCCAAAAGCATCCGAGTGTCCAATCGTAAATTCGTTTAATGTAGAGGCTGTTCATTCAACTCTAGCTAACCCTACAAAAATATCGCAAAATCAATCACTCTCTCCCTCAGTTCCCACTTGCTGGAATTGTAGACGAGTTGGACATCCGTATATGGATTGTGACCTTATTCGTAACCAAATATTTTGTTATGGTTGTGGTACGCCGAATGTTTTAAAGCCACACTGTAATTTTTGTAATCGGAAAGTTTCGTCGTTAAACCCAGTAAGGGAGACTACTATCGGAGGGTCGGGTTGTTCTCCCATACAAATCCTTCAGCGATCCCCAAATCAGCAATCGAAGTAATACCAAAACTTAAAGATTCTCACAAAATCGAAAAACTTTCTAGTAATTCCCGGATTTGTCGCTCTATTAATTATTTCAAAATACGACAACAAATGTATCGTAATATCTTTAAAACCAAATTTTGCAGTTCCATTACATTCCTTGAAGACAATCGTCCCTATGCGAAGGTGTCCATTAATGACACTGAAGTTTACGGTTTGTTAGACAGTGGAGCTAACATCTCTGCTTTAGGAAGGAACTCACTGCAATTCATTGAGGACCAACATTTACCTCTTCATTCGATCCCAGCATTTGTTCAAATTGCTAATGGTTCTCCGCTTAAAATTCACGGATTTGTAAATGCTAATATTTCATATAATAATAAAACTCTTGAAATGAAGCTATTCATTGTTCCGGAGTTACAGCAACCCCTTTATTTAGGCTGCGATTTCTGGCGTAAATTTGGAATAGAGCCCTCGCTAATTTCATCAGTTACAGCGTCTTTGCCTGATTCATCTAGTGAAAAACCTACTTCCCCTGACAATAACCAACATATGCTCTCGGTAATTCAGCGTCAAAGGCTACAAGATGTAGTGGAGATGTTTCCTAGTTCGGAACGATTAGGGCTGGGGCGAACCCACCTGCTGAATCATAAGATCGACGTTGGCGATGCTCAACCCGTTAAGCAGCGACATTATGCTGTATCCCCTGCCAGACAACAACAAATCTATCAAGAAATAGATCGAATGATAAGTTTGGATGTCATCGAGGAGAGCCATAGTGCTTGGAGCTCCCCAATGGCGACCGTGGCGCGGAAGGATGGTGGTGTTCGACTATGTCTTGACGCTCGACGGCTAAACAGCTTAACTAAGAAGGATGCATTCCCCTTGCCTCTGATTGACGGTTTGCTAAGCAGGTTGGATCGTACCCGGTTTATTTCGAGTCTGGATTTAAAGGATGCCTTCTGGCAAATACCTCTGGATTCAGACTCGAAGGAAAAGACAGCGTTTACCATCCCGGGACGACCA
Source organism: Tipula vernalis (assembly GCA_958295665.1). Taxonomy (NCBI): domain Eukaryota; kingdom Metazoa; phylum Arthropoda; class Insecta; order Diptera; family Tipulidae; genus Tipula; species Tipula vernalis. The sequence continues at coordinate 77,976,553 of OY282560.1, read as the reverse complement.
TTATATCAGTTTAAAGTCATGCCCTTCGGTCTTTGTAATGCGCCTCAGACCTTGTGTAGATTGATGTCCAGTGTGATTCCTCATCAACTGCATGACCGGGTATTCGTTTATCTGGATGACTTGCTTGTAACTACTGCTGATTTTGATGAGCATTTATCGTTGCTTCAGGATGTCGCCGAAAGGCTGACAAAAGCTGGTCTGACGATAAATGTGCAGAAAAGCAAGTTTCTTCTGAAAGAGATCGAATACCTGGGTTATGTTGTTGGTGAGCGAGGATTGGAACCTAATTCGGGCAAGGTCGAGGCCATTCTCAAATTCCCTAGACCGAAGAACATTCGACAAATGAGACGGTTTCTTGGTGTCACGGGATGGTATCGCCGATTTATAAACGGGTACTCTACTATATCTGCTCCTCTTTCTTCTCTTCTCAAAAAGAACCGGAAGTTTGTGTGGTCCGAAGAAGCTGAATCGGCATTTGAGACATTGAAGCACGCACTCGCTTCAGCACCAATTCTTGTCACTCCAAATTTTAATTCTCGGTTCTACATCCAGTGTGATGCCAGTTCCACGGGTATTGGGGCAGTGTTATTCCAAAGGGATGAGGAAGGAAACGATAGGCCTATAGCCTTTATGTCCAAAAAATTGAATGGTGCTCAACGTAACTATTCTGTAACGGAGCAAGAGTGTTTAGCCGCTGTAGAAGCGATTAAGAAGTTTCGATTGTATGTGGAGGGTCTACCGTTCACAGTCATAACCGACCACGCAAGCCTGAAATGGCTTATGTCCCTTAAGGATGTCACTGGTCGACTGGCACGGTGGAGCTTAAAGCTTCAAGGGTTTAATTTTGAGATCGAATTTAGGAAAGGATCCCAAAATACAGTTCCTGACGCATTATCACGGATTGAAATTGAATCTCTCGATGTTCAGCTCCCTTCACTAAATTCTCCACTTCATGTCGACACGTCTTTGCCAGCTTTTCGTGATTCTGATTATGAACAATTAGCACATTCACTCCAACAATCTAATAAGAAAATAAACCTAGTTACAGTACAACATTTAGTTTATATTAATCTATCTTCCAATCAAGCTTATCTACCGGATATTCCACAATATAAACTGCTTATTCCTGAATCACTTCGACGCAGCTTGCTGATTGCCGCTCATTGTCCTCCTACTGGTGCTCATCTGGGTATCAGTAAAACCTCTGAGTTCATTCGACGTTATTATTATTGGCCCACTATAAATTCAGATGTAACACAATTTATAAATTCCTGTGAGGATTGTAAAGCGAATAAGCCTTCGAACCAAATATGCAAACCCCCTCTCGGCTCTCTTCCCATGACGTTTAGACCCTTTCAGAGAGTGTATCTTGACTTCTTGGGGCCCTATCCCCGCACTAAGAATGGCAATACCGGAATCCTTATTGCCTTAGACCACTTTTCCAAATTCGTGATCACCAAACCCGTTCGTCAGGCAACTGCTATTGAAGTATGTAAATTTCTTGAAACTCAAATATTTTTAATGTTCGGAGTACCGGAGGTTATTTTTACTGATAACGGTAGGCAGTTTGAATCCTTACTCGTTCAGAATCTGTGCAAGAAGTATGGGGTCAGGCATGTCTTTACCGCAAAATACTCACCGCAAGGGAATGCCTCAGAGCGCGTTAATCGTACTTTGTTAGCTTCTTTGCGGGCGTATATTAAGACTGACCAACGGGTCTGGGATTCAAATCTGTTCGCCATAACTCATGCTCTCCGCAATGTAATTCACGATTCTTCCCAGTATTCTCCTCACTTTATTGTTTTTGGTCAGCATGCCGTTTCGCATGGTTCCGTGTATGAACTGTTGCGACATGCTTCTCAATTTGGTGGTAACCATGTTCATAGCATAGAAAAACCCGAATATCTCTATAAAGTTTATGAAGATGTCCAAAATAATCTTACTAAAGCGGCTGCTCGAAATAAAATTAGATATGATTTAAGAATTCGACATCCCAAAATTAATATTGGACAAATAGCCTTTGTTAGAAATTTTAAGCAAAGTAAGGCAGTAGATAAATATGCAGCAAAGCTCGCCCCTAAATTCATAAAATGTATGGTTACTCGACTTGTGGGTAATGTGGCTTGTGAGGTTGCCGATGTAGAGGGTAATGTCTTGGGAATTTATCATTTTAAAGACTTGAAAATTTAGCGATGCAAGTCATGTCGCTCATCTATATTTATCCAATATTTGCCCGGCTATGAGACATCTCCTGGGTGTGAGTCGTCCCCACGATTTGTAACGGCCAGCATCGCTTGACGTTTCAAGGGTTTAAGACCCCTGTGGGAATAGAATTGTGGCCAGTTAAGAAAAAAAAAAAAAAAACAAGTTATTGTAAAGGGGAAAACCAACTGGATGGTCCCGTTCAAAAATTGTAGAAAAAAAAAAAATTAAGAATCATTTTTGTGATGGGGAGGCTAAGTATTGTTATCAAATTTTATTGATGGGTATAAAAAAGATGAACATTTTAAAATTTTTTTTAGTCGGTTTAAAAATTTTTGGATGACCTTATCGAAGAGGATAATAATCCAACAATAAGTTATAAAATTAAAAGATTTAAAATTAATTTTTTTTTTTTTGGTTTTGCTACCAGATTGATCAGTTGATTGTTAAAGAAAAAAATAATAAAAATCAAATCAGTTTGTTTAGCTTTAATTAAGTTTTTTTTCTCTAAGTTTGTGGCTTATACGGCAAAGTTTCCGTATATTGTGGTAGTTTAATTTTCTAAAAATAATTAAAAATATGGTTGGACTTGAGACCATGATTAGAAAAACAAAAATGTTTGAAACTCTATCATCGGGCGATAACTGTGTTATGTATCCGTTGTAATTTAATATCTATAATTTTGGATTGTAAAACTATTCAAAAACAATAAAAAAGTGAATGAATTCAATAACAAATATCAATAATTTATATAAAAAGTAATATCTAATTCATGTTTAATAATAAGTAGTTAAGTTAAGTGATTTTGTTTGGGTGTAAAATAATACATTCGAAAATAAATTAAAATGTCGGAATTTGTCCACATATGAAACAACAAAAAGTTTCCTAAATCTATCTTATCTAAATGAAATGTTATATTATTAGTTCAAATTTAAATACCTAAACGTAAAATAAACTTTAATAAAAATATTAAACTATATATAATTTAAAACTATAAAGTGCATCAAACCAGTAAAACGGTCTCATCAGAAAATAAACCAATATATGGGATCACCTGATTTTATTACTGTGTAAATAAGTGAAAACAACCGCTATAAAAATCATAAACAAAATTTTTTTTTTGGAAAAGTGTGTTGTAATAAAATCATATGTACTTAACTTAGTGAAAATCCAAAGTATATTTAGTGGTACATAAATTAACAAACAATAAGTGAATTTAAATAAAAATAACTCAGATCATAGTTTTATGTATAAACTTTGTAGTGATAAAACTAAAATACATACTATGATTAAATACGAAAGACATTGAGCCTACTGGATTATTGGCAGCAAGCTCGTATCAAATTAAGATAAGATTTTTATAATACCTTTTTATGTTTTATTATATTATACATATTATTATTATTATTAATATTTTTAAGTACATACATTTTCTTAGATTTACTATGATGAGGGTAAATAGTTAAATTTATAGCAATTCATTTTTTTTGTCAATACCTTTTTAGTTTATATTTGCTATTTTCCTCTCATCTTTATATTACACATGACGTCATTAGGTTAAGTTAATTTCTTTAAAGTTTATTCATTCATGATTTTATTGCTTTCTTTGTTTTTTTTTGTAATGCAATAAATTAGTTAAAAGAAAATTATCTGTCTTCTCTTTTTCAAATTTTTTTTATGAGTTTCCTATTTTTTTTAATTTTTTTTCTTGATGGTTTTTCGGTTCATTCTCGTTCTTTTCGTAAAGTGTTGCTTTTCAGCATGAGACGCTAACCGAGCGTATTAAGATGAATTGGTAAGTGTATTCGCAGCCATATGGTGAGTTGATCCTGTCTTGTTTCCTTTCTAGTTTTTTTTGTCTCCTTCAGTATTCCTTTTTTTCTTTGTCCTCACGGTCTTACAAGATTCCCTGATGCTTTGAAAATCCCACCCCAATCCACTGAGCTCTAGCCGGCTACATATGACCGTTCAAAGCCTCTCCGGGAATAAAATAATTTCTGTTAACTGGCCGATATTAACAGTCGGTCATGTTACAAGACTTTAGAGCAATACTATATGATGATGAGGAGATTGGGCGCACGTTGCTAAAACGGCTAAAACGATATTTTGTTACAATTATCGGTAAAATGGCCATATCACAGGAAGCTGTCCAAAACAAGGATGAGATCAGGGGTTCCAAATGAAGCCAAAATGATGCCGTGGATAAAATATATAATAAATCAGTAAAAATAATTTGGATTTTGTAGAATATAAAGACGAACATTATGTTAATCAGGTACATTCTTTTTTTCTTACTCCATGCATTAATACTAAAGTACCCTGCAGAATAATAAAGTAGCTGGCGAGATATAAAACATTAAACGACTAAAACAATTTGAATAACCATTTTTAAGAATATTTTTGTAATAATCGAATCATGTTTAATTCAAATTTTGAATAACCAATTGGAAAATATAACTAAATTATACTCTGCAAGTGTTCAGTGCTCGTAATCTAGTTTTACTTGCAAACACATCCTCTCCGCGTTTTTAATATATAAAATTGTTGCAAATTTTGTTGTAAATTTCTGTGTTTATGCAAAAAAAAAAAACGTGTCCAGACTAGAGTAGAGTGTAGTTAAACTAAAATAAACCATCACAAATATTTTGTTGTTGTAAATATTTTATTATTTTTCACTTGTATTTTCCAGTTTATGTTTTCCAAACTTCATAAAAACAAAAATAAAAATTCTCTGTTATTTTTTGCGCTTAAATTTTCATAATAATTTGATTATCATTTCCCGGTTTTTGTTTCATTGTTTTCCTTTATTTTTTTATTGTTGTTGTTATTTTTGCTCCGTTTTAATCAGAATTATTATTACGTTGCTAAAAGCTAATGTTGATTTATATTTATTTTTTCATCTTCCACATTCTATTGTATAAGGTATCGGTAAGTTTCATTTTTTGCGTATTTTTTGTTTTGACTACTGGAGATGTTTTTTTTTTCTGTTGTCGAGTTTTTTTTTAAGCTGTTTCTAAGAAAAAATGCTTTTAAGTCAAGAAAAAGGTATTTAGGGTTTTTATTTTTTGGTCGGTTTATTAATTATTGATGAAGAAATTGTCATTTCTGGTAATCAAATGTGAAACGCATTAATATTTTAGATATAATTTATGGAAAGTATTTTTATGGCTTTTTACATTAATTTTGTGGAAAATTTTTCTTAAAACTTTTTTTTTTTGCAATTTATGGAAAAAATGGTACTTTTTAAGGCCAATAATTCTAAGTGTATTCAGTGGAATTGAAATACTATAGCTATAAAATAATCTATGGAAAACTTTCCATTCTCAATTAATTCGAAACCAATTTCTATTAACTAAAATAAAAATCAGGATTATACAATTATTCTAAGGCCAAATATGTTGTGCTTACATTTTGTATAAATGATTGGATATTCATTTATTGATTAATTTTTAAGAAAGTTTGTTTGATTTTTTCGATTCAGAAAAAGTTGATCGAGAATCGTATATCAACAATTTTCAGTTGTTTCTCAGGAACACTGCCAAAGGCATCTCACGATAATTGATTCACTGATTTCGATTGTGCCTACGGGTAATCTGCCAATAGTTCGCAATTCACCATTGTGACTCACCAAGTATAAAATTTTTTTTTTAAATTAAATGCTTGCTTCAAAAATAGCAGACCTTGTACCATAAAGAAAAGTTCGCTTGACGTAGGAAGCAAAATCACTTTATTGCTCTGAGGGGTTCCAATTTGTCATGAAATCTTTCAAAGATGTGGCAATTGCCTCCACAACTAAACTGAATGCCGTTAAACACCTTTCCCAGATTAAAATTTTAGATTTAAGGATTAGAATTTGGTTCAACCAAAGGAACTCCAAGTTATGGTATTGTGATTGGTAAGTTCTTTCTAAGTATTTGATTCCATTCGCCGGGCAAGCCGAGGCAAGCATTCCAGAAAAAACATCGGCTGCGTTTATGTTATCGACCAATGTGGAGATGGGCAAAATTATCAATAAAATGAGGCTTACACTTTTACCCACACTGCAATTTTGAATTCCACCACTTTTTCGCGGTTTCCATTTCTTTCAGCTCTATTAAAAACAAGGGAAGCATTAGCAAAATAATGGAAAGTATTATTTTCTAAAGTTTGATTTAATTTCAAACATGCGATCAAAAACATAACAAGAACTAGGTAACTGTGTTCGCCGATACTTTTCGAATTCATTTACATCAACTTTCGCATTATTCCCAGAATATGTTTCTGGTATAAGTCCTCCAACAGAGATTTAAGTTTAATTTGCAAAACCTTAAATTTAGAAGATTGACCAGGTCCCGTCGTGTAGCTATTTGTGGCGTATTTTACAAGCAGTTTCTTTTCTTTATATTGAACTTAATTTAGGTTATTCGCCTTCGTCTATATCCAAATACTATTAAGCCAGCTTCCTGTGGGTATAAAAGTATTAAAATCCACCCGAATTGAACCGTTGGGTGTTTTTAGAAGTAGTATATCTATATATTTAGTTGAAGCCTCTAATGAGTTGGTGAGAATTTTTCAGACCAGTTTATAACTAGTGTTTAGTATCACTTTTAGCCTTAATTGGCTGTTATGGCGAGGCACGACAAAAACAATGATGCTTACGCAAGGGCAGAATTGTATAGGTTGCTAATTCAATGTGATTTGCCAAAATAATTGTGACAACTGCCCTTTGCTGTTGCAGCAGCTTTTTCTTAAATGTTTTATTTATATTTATATGTTATAAACTCAAAGCCCGTGCTCATCCAGCGGAAAAGCCGACAGCTGCGACTTCTGACTGACTTTCAAAGCGACCTTTACACGGTCAATACTAATGTCATTTCCGATATCATCATTACCTCCAAAACTCTTGCTTCCTTCATTATTTTCAAATGTGCACAATCATGTTATAAAAATAATGAAGGAGTAATGAAGCAAGAGTTTTTGAGCTAATAATGTTATTGGTAATGATATTAATATTGACCGTATAAATGCTCCTAAATGAAATTGATTTCAATGAAAGAAAACAGTTGCCGCACCTGTATTATCTCTAAGTTTAAGATAAAATTTGTGAATATGATGGTTGCCAGAAGGCTAATATTTGGTATGGCCAATCTTATCACTTAATAAAAACCAAATTATTTAAACTTTTAATTTATAAAATTTTTTATTACAATATAATTTTTTTAAATTTTAAATATGAAGCTCACGAGCTTGCCAAAAACATACTGACTGATTATTTCAATACATCAATTTATTTTGGTTTTTTAATTTCCAAATACATATTTAAATAAGGTACAATATAATGAATTATTATTATAAATACAATTATACAAGAGTAAAATATATGTATATGTATAGTTAATCGATAATTACAGAATCATATTTTAAATAACAATTGACAATATTTAATTTTGATTTTACATCAATACAGGTATCGTCGCAGCTAGCTGGAGGTGCGTCATACAATATTGCAATAAATTGAATATTAGTAGATTCAAGCGTTTGATTATAATATACCAAAACAAGTTATTTGGTTGCAGCTACAATACTCCTTCCGTAGCGATAGCGTCAATATACCGATGAACCCTTATAAAATTAAAATGTTCTAGTATTACGTTGTCTTACAAATTCTAACATGGTTATAGCTTTGATTTGGAGGCTCTTTTTGTAGTGATTCTGTAACGTAAGCTGGTTTAAGTCGGTCAATTGAGATTTTTACCATTTTTACCTACAATAAAAGTTTTACGAAGTCTTTTTAACACCTTATATGGACCTTCATATGGAGCAGTCAAACCAATTTTAACTTTATCCACGCGGACGAAAACATAGTTGCAGTCCGTCAAATCTTTATGAATGAAAATGTTGTCCTGAGAAGGGCTTCGTGTATTTTTAGGAACGACGTCGCGCATCAACTCTTTAAGTTTTCCGACCAGTGACGTAGGATCAGTTGATGTCGCGGGCTCGGGATGCATTAATAGATCTCCAGGGACCTTAGGTGTCTGTCCGTAGACAAGATCCGCTGGAGTACACCCTTAAGTCGTCTTTGACCGAAGTTCGAATGCCAAGGAGAATAAAGGGGAGTTCAGAACTCCAATTCAAGGTATTTTCGCGAGCATACAGAGAGGCTTTCAACTGACGATGAAAACGTTCCACCATTCCGTTGGCCTTGGGATTGTAACTTGACGTACGTATTCTGTATTAACCTAGCATTTTCCTAAATTCCTGAAATAGATTGCTCTCAAACTGACTGCCTTGGTCAGTCGTTATCTCTAGTGGTACTCCAAAACGCGAGATGTACTGGTCCACGAAAGCTTGTATTACCGTAGATGTCTTCATGTCGATCAAAGGTATTGCTTCTGGCCAGCGAGTAAAACGGTCAATTATGGTAAGAATAAATGTGAAACCATTAGAAGGAGGTAATGGACCAACTAAGTCTACATGTATATTCTCGAATCTGGCTGCAGGTAACTTAAATCTACCAATTTCAGATCGAGTGTGTCTATGTATCTTAGCTCTTTGACAAGGAATACACGTTTTTGCCCAATTTCCCGTATCCACGTTCATCTTTGGCCAAAAATACTTGCTCGATACTAATTTACGACTAGCACGGACACCGGGGTGTGATAAGCTATGTAATTGGTCAAATATACGCATTTGTTCAGGAATATAAGGGCGAATCACTCGAAGTTTCCGACCAAATATTCCGTTTCGAAACAGTATCGTATATTTGTTCAATCTTCCATTTGCTATTACTTTTGGGACTTTTAGATATTACAAGCAGCTCCTCGTCAGTTTCTTGAAGCGCTATTAACTTTTCAATATTTAAGTTAGCAAGTTGAATTTTACACACATTATCTATGCCCGGCCTGCTAAGAGTATCAGCCACAATATTACTTTCTCCTTTGATATATCGAATATCAAATATCGAATATGGATGTGCCAAAAGGGTACACTGGATAAGGGCTGACTTAATTCTATTGAAAGCCACCACCTCACACTCAGTTTTCCATTCGAAATTTTCCTTTTTCTTCACCTGCTTTAAGTTTTTCATGTGGTCATGCACAGGAGCAAGTAGTTCTGCTAAATGTGGAATAAACCTATGGTAAAAATTTACCATACCGACGAATTTTTGAACCTGCCGTACAGAAGTGGGTGACGGAAAATCTCTTATTGCCTCAATTCGTTTACTAGACGGTTTTACTCCATCTTTTGTAATTTCGTGGACGAGAAATTCGATTCGATTTGTGCCAAATTCAAACTTCGAGGGCTTTATATTAATACCGTACTCTGACAATCGGTTAAACAAAGTTTTTAAATGTAATTTGTGCTCTTCGTGCGAGCGGCTAGCCACCAAAATATCATCGATATACCCAAACACAAAATCAAGTCACTTGGTGACTTCATTTAAAAATCTCTGGAATGTTTGAGCCGCATTTCGTAATCCATAAGGCATCCTAACAAACTCAAAGAGACCAAACGGAACTGTAATTGCTGTTTTATATATATCTTCCGTCGCTACGGGTATTTGGTGGTAGGCTCGCACTAAGTCTATTTTAGAAAATTTCAATTTTAGAAACAACCACGAAGATTCATAGAAAAACTGTGAATATGGGGTAATGGGTAACGATCTGGTACGGTTACCGCATTGAGTCTCCTTGACTTATAATCCCCACAAGGGCGCCAATCGTTACTATCCCGCTTCGGTACCATGTTTAAAGGTGAGGAAACGGAAGAATCAGATGGTCTACACAATCCCTAATATAGACATATGTTCGAACTCAGAATGTGCTATTTTATGTCGTTCATTGTCTAGCCTTCTATTCTAGGAGTAGAATATGGCAGATGACCTTGCGTGACAATTTTGTGGACGACTTTATGTTTTACCGGTACATCATACCTAGGTTCCTGAGTTAAAGTAGGAAACTGGCTGAAAAGTTTACCATAATCCCCATTTATTGTATGCAATCGCGGTGTAAATGAATCGTAATTTTTAATAATAGTTTTCACAGTTAAAGTGCTTTTATTATCTTTCAGTATTATATTCTTTAAATCTATAGTTAGACCGAATTTGCATAAAAACTCAACACCTAATATCGGCTTTGTTACATTCCCTACTACAAATGGGTGTGTGAATTCTCGACGGAGGCCTAAATCTAGTGCAATCAGTCGTGTACCAAAAGTTTTTATTTGGGTGCCGTTCGCTGCAAAAAGTTGTGGTTGTTTATCAGGATGCAAATCGTTTAAGTAATTTGGAGGAATAACTGATACATCGGCTCCAGTGTCTACTAAAAAAATTAATTTAGTTTTTAAACATTTAACAAAAAATCGACGATTTGCTGGAGTCCCATCGTTCGTTTACGATGGGACGATTGGGTTTATTACTTGCCGAGTTGGAATTTGTTTTCCAGGTGCAATTACTTTGGCATTTAGTAGCTTTATTCCGATACTACAAGTATAAGTAGCCAACAAAGATATTTACCTGAATCCCTACTTTTTGAACGAGAATTGTTGCTTTTATTTCGGGATTTATTTCTGTAAGTATTCTTGGTTTTGGATCGATTTTCGGAATTATTTTTCTCCCACCGATCAAATCGTAAACGCAGTTCGTTTATAGTTTGCACTAAAATCTGAACTGAAAAATTGTCAGTGTCTGCGTTACTTTTATTTGATCGGCTTGTAGCGTTAATATTTAGAAGTTGATGGTGACGTAATTTGCCAAATTTTATCAGCTAATTCGCATAATTTAGAAATGGTATCTGATTCTCGAACTATGACTACAGCTTTGATAGCATCCGGCAAATGTTTTAACCATAATGTTTTTAACAATTTTTCATTTACTGCACCGGATGAACCAGCAATTTGTTCTAAATTTCTATAAAATTCGGATGGAGATTTATCACCCATTAGAGTAGTTTCGATTAATTTTTCTACACGTTGTGTTTCGGACAAGGTTTTACGTTTGAGTAAAGCATCGCGGAGAAATTTATATTTTTCAGAATCCAGAGGTTTAGATATTATATCTGATATTGAAACAATTACATCAAATGGTAAACAATTACATCAAATGGTTGCAGCTACAAATTACATTTAAATCTCAAACTCGTATTTTCCCTTCGGCTCCGTGTATAACCGCCTCAAAATCGTATTTTTCTGTATTTTCGTTTATGGTTGTTGTCTCTTCCTATTTACCAAATGTCCCTCCCCTGCTCCTTTCCTTCTTTTCTTACCTCTTGCCCCCACACACGCCACACCGTATTCCATCTCCTCACCAACCATTATGCGCTTGAAGGGATATCAAGGCATTTCTGTCAGAAATAAGGAAATGCTAAAAAAATTCAACCGAAGTCAGTCAAAACCAGTGTTCGGAACTGTTACGCAATTGGTGATAACTTACTAATAAGAGCCAGATACCGAGCAACAATAGGCTCAATCGGTTTTCCGTAATAAAGACAAACTAACCACAGTGCTATGTTTGTAAATTTGATGTTACCATAATATTTCATTGAAAAATCGTCTAAAGAAAGGATATGTTCCAAAAAGATAAAATCATTACTTTTACAGCAAGGATGGAAGCACTGATACATTTGCCTTACGTTCACGATTTGGAACTTATACTTTCTTTATTTTTCCTTTCGTAAAGAATCAATTAAGCCGCTTGACTTTTGACTACACTGAAGCGGAGCGGTCGAAGAAGGTACATGAAATTCAAGTGAAATCTATTTTAACTAATTTAAATTGTGGCCAGCCTCAGTTGTATGGTCAAACGGGGTCTAACTACTCATATGTCTTGGTTTTTTCGCATGTTCTGGTTTTTCAAACTTCTTTGGGCGTCAAGAAAAATGCCTTACATAAATCGAATTCCAGCCAAATTAGGCTATTTAAGATTAGGAACTATTTATGGAATCGGCTTAATCTGCCATTTGGTGCTGATGCCAAAGAAAATTATCTGGGTTGGCTGTGTAGGGACAACCAGGATTGACAAACCTAATTTTTAATTTATGATATCGACCATAATACCATTTTAGTACGAGTAGTATTCCGAAATATTTTTTACGCTTGAGCCATGTTTTATTTTAAAAGTTTTGATCCAAGTTCAAACTTATGACCGAAAAATTATTCATGCCATGAAATGATAATAATGATATAATATTCCTGGATTGGCATGAAATGATATTCCTGTATTGGTTATTTATGAAAAAACCAATTTCTTTTTAGCAAAACTAAATTTTTTCATTTATGGCTTGTATTTATGGACCAAAGTATCATTAGTAGGGTCCCTCCATATTTGTTGTACTCTGGCCATGTTTTATTTATGAAACTCTATTCCTACCTCAAATGGACTTAGATGGAAACCAAAGTTTTTTTTTCAGTTGGTTCGGTTTTGGTTTAATCACAAATTTTTATTATGGTTTTTGGTTTGGTTTTGATTTCTTGATATATCAAAACTTGGTTTTGGTTTTGGTTTGGTTTCAATGTTTGCACGTTTATCAGGGAGTACAAATTTTAAAGTAAAAAAAGGTTCTTTCAACAGAAACCTGAGTCACAGCAAAAACAATTTTCGCAAGCTTACTTAATAGTTTATCTTGGAAATTTTCCCAAAATTCTATTATACTGAAATTTGAAGAAAGACTAATGCGTTTAACATTTAATTCTTAAAATCATATCAGTTACAATTTTGCTACCACCGAGTAAACATTTAAATAATTTACTTATTACTTGTGTGAAAAGTTGAATCAGCAGTTTAAATCATTTTTTTTTAATTTTTTTTTTTAAATTTTGTGATGTGAAAAATAAGTGAAATCGTGATGTTCTCATCTCCGCCTCAAGTAAAAAAGGCTGGGCAAAATCAGCAGACAGCGATGTCCGCAAGCGATTTGCCACCGAACGTCACGACCTCAGATATTTTTAATAAAAATACAAAAGTGCAGCATAGTCCAAAGCGACAACAAACTTTAAATGTTCAAAAAATTACCTTACCAGGCAATTTAAATCAAAGTCAAATTATTAATTTAAATAACATTGGTGTGTTGAATCATAACGAAAATAAAAGTGCATCGTCGCCAAATATTGACAATAAAAAAACAATGAGAGTGCATCGACATCAGATGACAATAAAATAAACAGTGATGTAGGTCAGTGTTTAGTGCAAACGGGAATAGACCGGTATATTACTGTCACATCAAAACGAAGAAGAAGCCCTAGATCAGCGGCCAGTGCAAGCGCAAATAAATTCACTAAGCTAGCTAGCGTTGAATTAACGCATGGTAATAGGTATTCTTGCTTGGTTGTTGACGAGCCGCCGCCCGAAAAAACTTCAAAAGCTGAGAAGCCACCACCAATCTATTTGAGGGAAGAATCAAATAGAGAACTTGCTAAAACGATCGAGTTTATCACTGAAGGTGCATTTTATATTTCCGGGATCAAAAGAGGAAATATAAAAGAAACAAAAATTCAACCGCTCAATACTGATGCTTACAGAGCGTTAATTAAACATTTCGACCAAGTTGGTAAACATTACTACACGTATCAATTAAAGAGCCAAAAAGGATTGGTTGTTGTGTTAAAAGGAATAGAGAGTTACGTGGATGCAAACGAAATTCAAGCTGCTCTCACTGAAAAAGGTTTCCAGTGCAAAACTATTACCAATATTTTTAATCGGGAGAAGGTTCCTCAGCCATTGTTTCGTCTGGAATTAGAACCAGACAATAAAAAGGTTAAAGGCAACCATGCAATATTTGACCTAAAATATCTATTGCACAGAAGGGTTACCATTGAGGAACCCAGGAAAAGAAATGGGCCGGTACAATGCGTTAAGTGCCAAGAATATGGCCACACTAGAGCCTATTGCACTTTGAACGATGTTTGTGTTATATGTGGTGAACTCCATAATTCAAAGGTTTGCAATAAAGCAAAAAATGAAGCATCAGTGAGAAAATGCAGCAACTGCGATGGAAGTCACACAGCTAATTATAGAGGGTGTCCAATTTATCTGGAATTGAAAAGGAGAATAAATCCAAAGCAGCGAGCAGAGCAGCGAGTCCTTAATCTTCATTCTTCAGTTAGAAAAGAAGCACGGCCAGAAATTGTAAACAGAAACGCTCGAAATGAAAATCAGTGCGCAACTGAAAACGGCAGCGTGCACCAAGGGGTTTCATACGCAAGTGTTCTCAAAGGTACCGCTCCTAAGGTGCAAGCAAGTGAAGAGGGAAACATCACAACAGCTTTAAACAAATTGACTAATATGATGCAAAGCTTCATGGCGATGATGGAGAGAACCATGGATCTAATGATGCAGAATATGAGCACGCTGATGCAGATAGTCGTAAAAAGCCAAAAATGACCATCATCAAAATAGCCATATGGAATGCAAACGGCCTAACACAACATAAATCGGAGGTACATGCATTCCTCACTGAACACAATATTGACATAATGTTAATATCAGAAACCCGCTTCACCAAAAATAGCTATTTCAAAATTAATGGGTACTCTATTTATGACACCAAGCACCCAGATGGTAAAGCACATGGAGGCACTGCTGTATTGATTAAGCGAAGATTAAAACACTACGAACTTACAAAATATGAGAAAGAACATATACAATCAACGAGCATTTGTCTGCAGGAGTGGTCTGGAAACTGCGTCATATCAGCAGTGTACTGCCCTCCAAAACATGCTATAAAAAAACTCCAGTTCTTGGATTATTTCAGCCAGCTGGGTAATAAATTTCTTGCGGGCGGTGATTACAACGCTAAACATACTCATTGGGGTTCCAGATTAACTTCGCCGAAAGGTAAACAACTTCATGATGCCATAGAGGAACAGTCCCTGGATTATTTATCTGCCGGTAACCCAACTTACTGGCCCACGGATAAAAAGAAAACTCCTGATCTAATTGACTTTTGTGTAACTAAGGGCATTCCACGTACATATGCTAAGGCCACTGATTGCTATGATCTGTCTTCTGATCACTCACCGGTAATAGTAACATTGAGTACTGATGTCCTAAGGAACGAAATACCGAACCGTCTTACAAACAAAAAAACTAATTGGGATCAATATAGGAGGTTAGTCGAACAAAAGTGTCTACTTAATATTCCTCTGATCACACCAGCTGATATTGATGCGGCGGCAGAAAATCTAAAAGATGTCATGACATTATCTGCTAAAAGGGCTACACCCGGCATAAGTAGTTCGGAAAAAGTTAATAAACTGTCACATAATATACAGGAACTAATCCAGGAAAAGCGAAAGATTCGCCGTCAATGGCAGCAAACAAAATCACCGTTATTGAAGTGGAAATTAAATCGAGCTATTAAGGCCCTAAGATTTGCTTTGAGCGAAGAAGAAAACCAGCGCGTAAAGAACTACTTAAGTGATCTCTCGGCAACCGAGAGGACAGATTATTCCTTGTGGAAGGCAACAAAAAATTTAAAAAGGCCAACAAATTCGAATCCACCGATTAGACTACCAACTGGAAATTGGGCGAGAAGTGATGAAGAAAAAGCCAATGCTTTTGCTGCTCATCTAGCAACAGTATTCGTCCCACACGAAGAAGATAATTATTTTGTGCTACCCCAGCCAACGGATGATGGTTTATCCTACAAACCTATAAAGTATAACTGGAAGAAAGTTAAGAATACAATTAAAACTTGCATAAGCCCGAAAAAGGCACCAGGACATGATCTTATTACTGGAAAAATGATAAGGGAATTGCCGGATAAATGCATAAAACTAATAACATTTGTATTCAACGCGGTCATGCGAACCAGTTATATTCCTCAAAAATGGAAGATATCTTTGATCACAATGATACATAAGCCAGGGAAAAAAGAAACGCAAATCTCATCATATCGTCCAATAAGCATGCTGCCCACAATCTCAAAGCTATTTGAAAAAATGTTACTAATGAAATTGAAACCAATATTAGAAGAACGGCGCGTTATTCCAGACCATCAATTTGGGTTCCGAAACCAACATGGTACTACAGAGCAAGTACACAGGATTGTAAATGCAATCAAAATCACCTTCGAGGAAAAGAAATATTGTGCTGCTGCCTTTTTGGATATCGCCCAAGCTTTTGATAAAGTTTGGCACGATGGACTAATTTACAAAATTAAGGAGCTTCTACCGAAAAAATTTCACTCAGTTCTGGGAAACTATCTTCTTCAAAGGCAATACATGGTCAAACAAAACAGTGCAACTACTTGCTTAAATGATATTAATGCAGGTGTCCCGCAAGGTAGCGTTCTAGGACCAATATTATACTTATTGTACACAGCTGATATACCTGTAACCAACAAAGTGATAATATCAACATTTGCCGATGACACTGCCATCCTGGTGTCTCACACTAATCCTGAAATTGCCTCAAAGGAATTGCAGAATCATTTAAACAAGGTCGCGGACTGGCTAAAGGCATGGCGAATAAAAGTGAACGAAAACAAATCAACTCACGTCACATTCACGCTAAACAAACGCACCTGCCCACCAGTGAAATTAAACGATAAAAATATTCCTCAACAAACGAAGGTAAAATACTTAGGTTTGCATCTGGTTAAGAAGGTTAACGTGGAAAAATCATATTGAAACAAAGCGCAACCAAATAAAAATTACATTTTCCAAAATGTATTGGCTGATGGGAAGAAAATCTCAGTTGTCATTAGCCAATAAAGTTTTACTGTACAAATCAATAATCAAACCCATATGGACTTATGGTATTCAGTTATGGGGATCCACCAGCTCTTCAAACAGAGAACTCCTGCAACGAACCCAAGCGAAAATACTTCGCAGTATCACCAATGCTCCTTGGTACATTCGAAATAGTAATATACATCACGACCTTGGGATTAAAACCGTTAAAGAAACAATTAAAGAATTCAGTTCGAAATATTATTCAAAACTAGAAGCACATCCCAACGAATTGGCCAGGGAGATACTAAAACAGCCGCGATTTAGACGTCTGAGAAGAACAGATCCACTCGAACTAATGAACCTGTGAACCTGTAAATTTAATTCGATATATACATATAAGTGTAGTCTAAATTAATTAAATTGTGAGCCCTAACAATAAGTATTAACATTGGTTAAGACTTAAAATATGTAATAATTTTTAGCTTAAGATTTGATTACTTCTTGTTAGTTTCTTATGTTGAAAGATTCAAGAATAAAGCCATTGGCAACATTTAAAAAAATAAAATCATATCATTTGTAAAATAATTAAGAGAGTTATTTAAATCATTCGTTAGATTAGTATTTCCACATCCTGCATCTATTTGTTTCTGTTTTTCAATATTTTTTATTAATTCTTCCATTTCATTGTCGACTATACAGAAACGCTAGAGTTAGTAGTTTCAGGGTTGTCGTTTACATGATTAGTGTCAATATTACTTTTATTTTTACTTTCAAAATATTTAGTGTAATATGAATAAATTTTAATCAAGTGTTTCCTTGCTTGCATTTTTTCAATGTCTTTTAAAAGGATCTGATACCTTGGATCTAAATAGATGCAAACTAGCATCGGCTCACTATCCATTATTTTTTTGCTTCGTTTGTCTAATGCAGTAATAAAATGTTTGGTAAAATTGGTGTTAATTAGTTTTTTGAGTTTTAACTTACAAGTTGCCCAAGCACAATAAAAATCCCCTAATGTTAATTGTTTATCTTGTAGGGCCATAAACGTTTCATTGACTGGCTGAAGTGTTGTCACAATTTCCATAAGATGATCCCAATGCTCAACACTTAAACGTAATTCTTTAAAATCATCCGAAAATTTATCGCTAAAAGATCTTAGCTCTAGCAGTCTTAAACACATTGTATAGGTAGAGTTCCACCTTGTTATACAATCTAAAATCGGTTTTCGGAAATTCTCAAACTTTACTAAATTTAAGATTGTATTTGTACGAAGTTTTTTCACTATTTTCCTTGCTTTGCATATAGTTTTGCAAAATAAATTTACTTTCATAATATCACCGATTGCTAACTGCAGAGTGTGCGCTGCCCACCGAATAACTTGAAGACAGTTTAATAATGGACCATTACCAACACGCAGTGAATTTTCAAGATCGGAAAGCGATTGTGCGCTGCCCACCGAATAACTTGAAGACAGTTCAATAATGGACCATTACCAACACGCAGTGAATTTTCAAGATCGTTCAAGAATTCGTCATCAATAATATATGCATTATCGTAAACTTCTTCTTCTTCTGCATCTTCTTCTGTAACGGATACTGTTTCCACCTCAGTATTTATGTTCTGTTTGTTTTATTTTTTAATAAGCAGTGCAGCGGCCTTTACCATATTGGCTCCATTATCGATTGTAATGGTATAGACTTGACTTATACATACTTAGATCATATGTCGTTAAAATCTCCATTATAATTTGAACTAAATTTTCACCGGTGTGTCTCACTTTAACTTCCCTGATTGCTAGTGTTCTTATTTGAATTTCTTTATTTTCTATGTATTGCACGTTTATACCCAAAATGGATCTATCCAGACGAGACGCACAATCAATTTTGAGTGAAAACATTCTGTTTTTCAAAATTGCTGCGGTTTCTTGTCTGATAATTTTTGTTTTATCAACAATATTGTTTCGTATATTATGTCTATTTATTGTTATTTTTTCATGTAATGCATTCAGAATTGGATCTAAAATTCTGCGAAAGCCACTGTCCTCCAGTGCAGCTAGCGGTCTGCCATTTTGTGTTACTATTTCGATACATGCTTCTTTCACTTCATTGGCCGTTATTTGAATATTAATATTTGGCCTGGTTGTAGTGACAGAAACAAAGGAGTTCATTGTTTCAGGATGGTTATTTGTCATCACAGTACTGCATTCATTGCACTTACTGTTTCTGGTTATTGCATCAAAATTGAACTTTTCGAAAACCGGATGTTTTTTTCTTTGTTGGTGGGGACATTTTCTTTTAGGTTACATACTGAAAAATTTTATTAAAGAAATTAAGCAGGGAATTCAAATAATTACTTACCTATTTTTTACATAGAATTCAGCATTCTTCCTTCTTGTGTGAGTTTTTGTGGAGTGGATTTCATTAAATTCGAAAATACAAAAATAATTTCACGCTTTATTCCGCTTAATAAAGTAAAAAACTAAGATCTGTCAAAACAAAACCCCGTAATTTAAATTTTAATACAAAAATGTAGAAGACGTGGAAAAAATAATGTAGTAGTTTCAAAAAGAAATGAGTAGATTTTTTCAATTTATGTAGGTAATAGAACAAATTTTACTATAAAACCGAACCACAGAAGAAAGATTAACCAGAATAGACATTGCGTGGATCAAATTTCATCTTACCTTCTTTTTTGGACATTGAAGTATAATTATTTTTGAATATTATAGTAGTTAATACAAATTATGCTGTCAAAACAAAACTTGTCAAATAATTTCACTAACTACACTGTTAAGGATTCTCAATTTTTATTATTTCAAATCGAAACCAGTAAACCAAAGAATACATAACCCAACTTTCTCTTCCTTCGGCAAATCAAGGTCAGAAAAATGAGTCCAAATTTTTCCATACAAAAACAGCGTTATGACTCTTCTGGTTGTATTCTATGACCGAACCGTGGACCAAAGAGAAAAACATTAGTTTACGGTTCGGTTCAACTATTATTTAAAAAACTGGTTTGGTTTTGTTTGGTTCAATCAAATCATTTTGAAAATGGTTTGGTTTGGTTTTGGTTTTGGTTCGGTGTAAATTTCGTTGGTTCAGTGGTTTTGGTTTGGTTCAAACGAACCGGTTTCCGTCTCTGGCAGAATTGTAATAGAATTATATTGTTTAATTTGCAGTGCAGTGTCGAAAATTATAAACATCGACGCGACATCTGTGATGAATACATCATATTAAACGTTCGAACATAATTTTCGACTCTGTACAGCTTTTTTTGTCTTGTCAAATCAGTAACCTAATCACAGCTGAACAAAATAAAAAGTCATATGAAAATAAGAAATCCAAATAAGAAATCCATGATACAGTCCACGTCGTTAATCTTGGGGAAAGTGAACACAGTCTTGCTAAATCATAGCACATAATTTAGATTGTGCCCCAACACGGTCTATTCAACAAATAAGAAGTGAACCATTGATGTGTTAGTCCACGAAAACCTCTGCAAGCACTTCACAATATCCTGCTGCGCAATATTAATTTGTTTATGATTGGGAATGCCCAATTTAGAGTTTGGTGAAAACATTTTTAAGAAAATTTTGTTCTTAATTTGATTTCTACAATCAGTGCAGAACCACATTATGTTGGCGCATTTCAGTGTGACATTGAATTACGCTTGATCCACATCTGCACAACCTTAATGGTATGCCCTGTTGCAAAAACCAGATCATCCGATTTTCTCCTTGAAAGCGGATATATCTGCATCCCACTTGCCACAATTCATTATAATGGATTTAAGAACCCAACATGGAAAACCCAACACCAACGAAAAGTCGAAAAGAAAACAGACTTGTGCGATTGTGCATCAATTCTTTTCAAATTTAGTATCTGACTTAACCAATATATTTGATGATAAATTATATTGGGTCTGCTATATTGATATGTACCAATGTCCATATTAGCTAGCCATTCAAGAATTTTTTTAAGCATTTGATCCTTCTCGGAATAATACAAAAGGTTTATAAAACAAAAAAGTTCGGACAATATAAAATATTTGTATTTTAATTTCATTTTAAGAATCACAAACAACTAGCATTAATCTTGCTAAATACATATCTCGAAAAAGCTAGCTTTAGCTTAGACAGTTATTTCGAAAAAGGGGTGAACATTTCGTACTAACTTCTGTAGGTCGTTTAAAAACAGAAAGGGTAAAATTCTGAATTTAAAAACTCCATGTAAGGATCTGAAGTTTGGTTATAACTATTCTCCTTTAAAGTGCCGCTAGAGGCGTCACCGTCGTAAGAGTCAATTGGTGTAACAATAATTTATTATTTAGGTCAGTCTAGTCTCCCTAGATTATTATTCAAATACCGTAGTTTATTAATTATAAATTAACAAAACATAAGCAAGCCTTTTCTGGTGGTAAATTTTGTTTTAAATCGCATTCAAACCTGAACACAAAAGGCTTCATCAAAATCAATTTAGAAGTTTCGGAGTCTGAGGTAAAACGGTATACAAGCTCTACTAATCAACCAGTTTCCTTGAATTAAAATCATTTTCAATAATACAATTATCATACAAAACATTTCTTTAACAATTTGTTGAAACACAAAAAAATTGAGGAAACCAAAAAAAAAAAAATGTAAATTTCTCATTCATTTTTGCTCAACGTCTTATTCGATTATTTTCTAATCGACATATTTTTTGTGGTGCTTAAAACCAATTGATCTATTACATTTCTCGATTTTCCCTCTTACTACATATAGATTTTCAACTTTTTGTGCTCTGGATAATTTAAGAGGAAAAATCAAATTAAACTAGAAAAAAAAAAAATATTCTACAAGAAAAGACAGACAAGGAGAAAATGATTATCATTAGAAAGTAATGTATAGAAATGTTGTATTAAATAAAAAATCAATATCTTAGTTATGTAATAAATAATCTAAACGAGAAGAAAATTATAAGAAAATATATGAACATTTTTTTATTAATAAGTCAATTCTATTAAAGCTCGTTTTCAAAAATGAAAAATTCAATGCAGTTAATAACAACGAAAAAAATCCTCTTTGTACAAGAAGCGTACATAAATACCTTCAAGGAAACGAAGAAATTTTCTTCTATATTATGAAAATAAATAAAATACCAACATGAAAATACCCATGGTATGTACGAGTATATATGTAATATAAACAGGTGATGAAAGAATATAAAAAATTATATAAGTTGTAGATTAGGTATATGTATATAACGAAGAACTGAAGCACTAGAACCTTACAGCAAGAAATAAAGAAAAAAAACTGTCAAAATAAAATTTCAGAATTAATTAAATTCTTAGCAGAGAAGCAAGCACACACAAAATAAAGTGTAACAATAAACATTTTAATGTCTCGACCATAAATTTTATTATAATACATAAACAATGTTGACTAGTAAAACTGTAAACAATATACTTCTTGCAATAAAACGATAAGGAAAAAACAAACGCGAATCGTTTTACTCTTAATGCGATCGATTAGAACAGGTATTAACTTTGTGTTGTTTTGTTATTATGTATTCGAAACAATGACATGATGTGTGGCACGGGGAAGGTTTTGTTTTTGGTTGTTTTATATGGGTCAGCTTGGGATTATATGGTATAGCAATGAAAAGAAGTTTAAGAGATTCAGCACCGTAGTCTAGTTAGTTATATTACACAATTACATAAGGGAGGGTTGGAGGTGGCTATTTTGATTTTATATCAACTCTTTAGATTTTGTTTCAAGCAATAGCAACATTCATTCTCATGGCTGGTCTCCACTTACATATTTTTATCTTGACGAAAAAAAAAAAAATGGATTGAGGTCGTAACATTTTTGTACAACTACTAATACCAGATTTCCATCAACAATAGTATAATAGCAAAATAGTACAATACTATTATACTATTATTCCTTATCGGGTTTCCATCATTTGGTGTGAACTGTGAAGTTTTAGCGTTTTACATTTTTTTGCCGGATCTTGGATGCAGTTCATTATTTTGTTAGCAGTTCATTATTTTGTTTGTAAAACCCATATGTTATGTTATTAAAACCCATATGTAAAACTATACACTGCCACGGGGTCCCGTTTTTGCCTCAAAATTGTGACCGAGAAATCCCGGAATTTCCCGGTTTCCGATTTTTTTAAATTTTATAAACTCTTTTAAATAATGGCATTTATATAATAATAAATTATTGTATATTGTATATAAAATATGTACTTCAAGAGTGTTTATGTACTTTAATGCAGACAAAAAAGTATTTGGTCCAAATTGTAAATTTATAATTCATGTTAGTTTTTAAAGTAATTTGATGATGATGAGCAGATCTGCTCGAAACTAGTCGTTTTTGTAAAAATAAAAAAAGAATTTCTTAAATAAACTCCAAGTTTTTTAAAATTAAAATAAAATAATTGGGATTGGCCTGTCCAATGGAACTACATAAATAGCCGTGACATCAGTAAAAACGTTAAATCATTAATATAAAGAAGGAAATAAAGATTTTTATTTTCCTATGAAACATAAAAAAAATGCAATAGGGCCGAAAGGTCGAATGTCACAAGGCTGAATGTCGAAAGGCCAAACGCCGAATGTTGAAAGGTCGAATGTGTCGAAAGGCCGAATCTCGAAAGGGTCGAAAGGCCGAATGTATCGAAAGGCCGATTATGTCGAAAGGTCGAATACCGAAAGGCCGTTTGTGTCGAAATTGATTATAATTTTGCATCTTTTTATGAATGAAAATTTTCAAAATTTATAGTTTTATGAAAACCAAAATTTATATTTTTATCAAAATTTTTGTATATAAATGTTTAATAGTAAATCGCCTTAAATATTAAAATCTTCTTACGTTTTATTTTAAAAAAAAATAAATAATAATAAATAAATTTTTTTTCCCGGCAAAATTTGATCACATTAATTTGCTACATACACGGGATTTATTAGCTCGTATTTTCAATTTATTTAAATTATTTTACATTAAGAAATAATTTCAATCGTTTTAAATATTGATTTCTATCAATTAAGTGGAGGAAAATTTAATTATAATTCGGCCTTTCAACCCAATCGGCCTTTCCACAGTTCGGCCTTTAGGAATTCGGCCTTTCAACACTTTCGGCATTTCGACCCAATCGACCATTAGACATTCGGCCTTTCGGCGTCCGGCCTTTCGACATTCGGCCTTCCGACATTTGGCCTTTCGACATTCGGCCTTCCGATATTCGACCTTTCAACATCGAACGAACAAAATCGCGTGGGATTTTAAAATGCATTATTTTGTGTTGTTTTTATTTTCCATTTAAATGAAAATTATTTATAAATATAAATAATTTGAAACACGTATATTAAATATATTGAACAATTTTAATTGAAATTAATAAAATTTTAATTCACAATTTTGCATTTTAGTAAATTGATTTTTATTCTCAATCATTTTAAAATTTCATTTCGTAGATTCCTAGATTAGTTTTATTATTTTACCAATACTACTACATAAATAGCCGTGATTTATAATAAAACTAATCTACTAATCTACGAAATTAAATTTTAAAAAAAAAAACACGAAGTCTGACGATGTTTGAGAATAAAAATCAGTTTACTAAAATGGAAAATTGTGAATTAAAATTTTATTAATTTCAATTAAAATTGTTCAATATATTTAATATACATGTTTCAAATTATTTATATTTATAAATAATTTTCATTTAAATGGAAAATAAAAACAATACTAAATAATGCATTTCCAAATCCCATGTGATTTTGTTTACGTTTCATAGGAAAATAAAAATCTTTATTCCCTTAATTAACAGCACTACAAATTTTTTTGTCATAGCATTTTTGTCATTTTTATGACATTGGCCTGTCTCTTATTTCCGATTTTGCCTTAGATGCGAATTGAGAAAATTTGAATGTCTCATGTAGAAGTTTATCCATCAGTAGGATTTTCAAGTCATATTCAGGCCCCGATGAGGAATAAATTTAGTTACTTATTAACCGATTGTGTTGAAATTGGATTTGCACGATGGAAATGGGATTCTTATGATGAAATTTAGTATGCACGATGGAAATGGGATTAGGAATAAATTGGGCCAATTAGGAATAACTTTGGTGATTTCTTGAAATGAAATTCGGCATGTACGATGTAAATGGGATTCTAAAACGAATTTTTGATAAAGTTCTGGAAAATAACCAATTAGGAAGGACTTGGCCGTCTCTTAATCGATTATGATGAAATTCTGCCTGCACGACGGAAATGGGGTTCTAATATAATTTTTTCCTGAAGGTCTGAAAGAGGGCCAATTAGCATGGAATGCGGTTGTTTCTTTCCGATTTCATGTCGTATTTATCGAATTTCGTCACAATTTTCCTAGCTGGCCATACTTCAGAACTTTTTCTAAATATCATTTTGGGGTCCTGTTTTCATCGTACAAACCGGGTTTCATCATAATTATTTAATAAACAGCCTAGTTAATTGTACAATTCGATTGTTTTTAGTTATAAAACCAATCATTTATTGGTACCGAATTTATACTTGTTTTCCAAAATTTTTTTATATCAAATGATTTTTTTCGGCTTTTTATAGACACAAATATATGAGTAATAAATGGCATTCACAAGATCTTCGATTGGTTAATCATAAAAAAAAAATCAAGAGGCCAATCATTTGTAATATATCTACCCAAAAAAGTAGAACTATCAAACCCCCCTAATTTACCCCCACAGAGTTATACAAAGTGTAACAACCCTGAACAAAAATAAGAACTTTCCTTAAGTTCATTGTGTTGGTAGTTCGGTTTCGTAGTGAAAAGTTTGAACTACTCATCAGGTAGCTACGACCAAACTATAAAAATACAATTCATACTTAACACCGAGAGTATCAACTACGAACGTAACGATCTAGCGAACTAAATTCACTAAATCAAAAAAAACAACACATTACAACAGACAGACATTCTTCTCTTAACTTGAAATTTAATTGTGTGGACACTATACACACACAGATGAGGGTTTCCTTGAGTTTTTATTTTTTTATTTAGTGAATTTAATTCGCTTGATCGTTACGTTCATACTTGATACTCTCGGTGTTACATATAAATTTTATTTTTGAACTCATCAGATAGCTACGACCAAACGTAGATGAGTCCAAACTTTTCAGTACGAAACCGAAATACCAAAAATGAAGTTCTTATTTTTGTTCAGTTTTGCTACACTTTGTATAGCTCTTGGGGGTAAAGTATGGGGGGTTTGATATTTCTACTTTTTTGGGTAGGTATATTACAAATGATTGGCATCTTGATTTTTTTTATGATTAACCAATCGAAGATCTTGTGAATGATATTTATTACTGTTTACGCATGAACTATGATGAATGTTCTCAGCCCAATTAATTTATATCCGCCTGAATGTCGTTTTCAAATGCACTTAAAACTGGTCTTTTTGTAAAGATTTCATGTAGTTAGTATGACGAAAAGGCTTATGTCAATCGGCTTTTATGTTTCATATTGTGTGAACATTCATTATCTTTTTTTATTAATTTTTTGTTGAATGTTAATTAATTCATGTAATTTCTAATATGCTACCGGTGGTTAGACCATTTTAATTGTGTTTCGATTAACACGAGAAGTATATTAGTATTTACGAACAGTAATTCAACGAAACCGACTAATAGACATAATTCTATTTATTTAATTAAATGATTTTTAATATGTTTCGAAGATTGTAAGAGAATTCAATCCAGTTTCGAACTGATGAGCTTATGATTATGAAAAAATCAATCTTCTCATCAGACCGCGGCGACTGGACTGATTATACCACAATTTACATTCTATATATACAGAATGTGCTGTGCTTTAAGTACTAGCGAATCGTACTAATACAGATGAATTCTCTTACAATTTTTTTCTTCTTCACGATATTCACACTGCTCTGTGTGTAAGCTAATTTTTACTTTTTTATTAATTTTTTGTTGAATGTTAATTAATTCAGGTAATTTCTAATATGCTACCGGTGGAGAAGAAAAAAATTGTCAGAGATTCAGGTCTCCCAACATGGTGTGCTCAGGTCTCAACGTGATGATTTTACCCAGAGATGAGTAAAATGGTAAAAAACAATCTTTTCGACAATTGTGTCAAAAACCTTAAATTAAGTTCATAAGTGGTCGAAAAGTATCAAAAACTCTCGGAATGTGTCACAAACTATCTGAAAGTGTCAAAAACTGTGCATGTGCAAAAAAGGAAACAAAATATTCTTATTGTTTCATGAGCAAATTTTTGAAATAAACCGGTAAATGTAGAAACTGTTCTAACCGTTGAAACAGTTCTGAACGTAAATGAAGCTAAAATTGTAAATTTGCAATTTTTTTCTGTCTCAAAAAGTGTCGAAAACACAGGTTTTGAAAGACTGTCAAGAACTAGTTTCAGAAAGTGTCGAAAACTGTGTCATAAATACTTGTTTTTGACACAACCCATCCTTGATTTTACTCAACATATTGCCAACGGTTAGCTGACCTGAATATGCGCCCAGTAATATTTCGTTTCAGAACCACAAAATCAAATGATTAGTGGAAACATTTTACCCCCAACCACCTAGATTTCTCTATTAAAAAGCACAATTTTCTCGCCAGAATGCCATATTCATGACCAGATGAGTTTTTATTCGTGGTTACTAAAATCATGGTAACTGATTTGAATCACGGTAGGGTCAGGATGTACATATGTATGTAAAACGATTTTACCGTCATTTGATTGGAATTGGTGAAGCCTTGGGCCGATCATAAGCTTGACATGGAGGTAAGGTATATTATCACATATAAGAATATCAGATGAACCAAGCCTGAATTATTTTTCGGTTTTTTGAACTGGGACCCACAAATCAAATTAAATGTGTTTGTAATACTTTATCTTTTAGTAACACCATCTATCGTAAATAAATATAAATATTTTTGCACAAATATTTATTTTTATTTGTTATATTATATTTTAAAGCTAAATTATTTAAGCAAAAATTTTACAACAAAATTAGGCAAACTCACCTAAAAATAATGAGCTTATTAAAATGTGTCTCTATTATCTCTCTTTATTTTATTAAAGGTCAGATAGAACCTCAGTAAAATAATTTAAATTGGTTTGAGTTTCAGGTTTTGGATTTCAGAATGAATTGCCAAAAATTTGTTCGGCTTGAAACATCTGATATTCTTATGTGTGGTATTATTCTATTTTATGATAAAAACCAGTGTTATTTATAGTGTAGCTATTCCCCTATAATTTTTCGACCGATTTGCGAGAAAACCTTCATTTACAATCCGATCAAAAGTACTTATATTTGTTTTGGATTGTTTTAAAACTGAAACAAAGCGAATTATGCTACAACCATATGATTCATTTAGCAGTGGTGAATGTTTGCTATTCGACGTAGGATAATGGTAATGAAGATAATGATGATGATTGGTGGTTGGTCTATTATGGAGTAACAAAATTTTTAAGTCGTAACTTTATCATGTTCCAACTAATTTCCTATGATCTTTCAAAATTCTCAAATTTCGATCTATAAAACAAAAATTCGATTCTAAAATTTGGTTCCAAGTAATAAAGTAATTTGAATTTCATAACTCCGAATCAAGAAATTCAATAATAATCATTCTAAATTTTTATTTTATTTTTATTACATGCAAAACTTTATTCATACTATATTAAAACTTTTTGTTCTCGGCCTGGGTCGTGGGAAGTTGGTGAGCGTAGCGAACAGAGGGTGGATTTATCTAGTAATTCATAATAATATCTTTTACAAAAATTGTTTATTAGAACATTTCTGCTTTAACTAAACGAATTATGGACTATACAATGTGCGCCTTGCCGAAAAAAGGCAAAATCCAAGAAAAAACTGATTTAGGCGCTAAAATTTCAAATTTAAGTGGTTTTTCCGAAAGGCACAAGTAGCGCTAATTTAAGTTTTTTTTGCTAATATCTGTAAAACTACTAAACGAAAGAGGAGAAGAGGTTTTTCCCAAGTGTTTTAAGACTAGCAAATCATACCCGAAGTTAACCACTTCTTCAATCAGTTTTCTCTTTTTATTTTCTTTACCGGTGGCGATTTTAACAAATAAAAGTATTTTTGTGAAGGGCCTGTTAAGCCGCTTGTGGTTTTTTCTCATTAGCGATCGTTGCTCCGTTATTGATATAAATAACAACATAATTCCCGGCGACCCTAAAACTAAAAAAATCTCGTTATTTTTTAACTTTACTCTACTTTAACATTGTCGATATTTACAAATAATTATTTTTTATAAAGAGCTCAGTGCAGCCGGTGTAACGATTTTAGTCATATTAACAGTCGTTTAGATGGAGATATAAGCTATAACATAACGCGCGACAGCGTTAAAACTAGAAAAATCTCGTTGTTTTCCTTTTTTTTATGGCGGGAATTTTTACAAATAAAATACATTTTTTTCAAAGATATCACAGGCCGCGTGTTATGATTTATGTCATATTATCAGCCCTTCGTCGAAATATAATCAAAAAGGGGGAAAAAAATCGATTTTTCCTTTTTTCTCGACTTTTCACTTGGCGGTTTTCAGAAAAGAAAATGTTTTTATAAAGAATTAAAGAGATTAGGCAGCGTGTAAATTTTTATCTCATTAAAATTCGTTCATCGGTTGAACCAAAATCTCTCTCAGTTTTGAGATTTTACCAGCTCAAGATTTTAGTACAATAAAAACACTTTTTTGCATCAAAATATGTCAAATTTTACACAACTTCTGTCCCTCGGGCGGATGCTAAGTTATTTTTTTTATTCAGCAACCAAAACCAGAATTTCAACCTAAATCAACTTTTTCTTGGATTAAACGACTAGCCAGCCAGCCGCCTGGACTACCTATTAGCTAAACCAGTTTGATTTGTTTTTAAAGTAATTCGGCTGATAAAAATCAAACGAATCTGTCGTTAACTCTGAAAGGCGGAATCTCAAACACAAAATTCAGTCTTCAACTAAAAGAAACGTTGAAACGTTTAACAATAATTTGATTTTTTTTTAGTTTTTCTAAAATTATAACAAACATTTTTCCGCTTTTCAAGAGTATTCTCGTTAAAATTTGGTTCTAAGTATGATTTACCGTCCGCGTCTCGCGATTTTTCGAGATCTTGGTATAAATCTGCATGAAATTAAGTTCAGGTGGTAATTTTTAAACGTTTTTTCTGTGATAGACACGTTTTTGCGAAACCAAGGTTCCCCGTTTTAGAGTTTTAGTGTAATACCAAATATGTAACAGGTTTCCTTTTCTCCCACCTATTCCATGAAATATTAAGCACCTTTGAAAATGAAAGAAATAAGTAGTTTTGGTATTTCAAGTTGCATAAGCGATAGGCGCAAATTAAAAAGGAATTGGAAAGTTTTTTAAGACCAATATCCGTTTCAAATAGTTATGTTTGGAATCTCTCTAGAAACAAAATGTTGAGGCGTAGCCAAGCAAGCACAGTGAAAATCATGTTTGCCCAGTCCTAGAATTTTTGACCACTACTGTAAAATCGTTTACGTTACAATACAATTTAATTAAAAGAAAACCAAATTAGAATATACATATTTCTCGCAGCACGTTTTACCAATCGAAAGAAAGGAAAGTTGTTCAGTACGTCATATTTTGTTTAGCCCCCGGCAAAAGATAAATCAAATTTACAGAACTTCACCGACCGAAAAAGAAAAATAATTTTATGTTTTTATTTAAATTAAGTGATTTTAATTACAATTTACAGTTTGCTTCAGTCGTTACGTTGGTTAAACTTCCCTTGTGATGTAATGACAAATTTTTTATACAACCATTAAAATGTAATAAAAAATAAGAATTTTCCATTACGGAGGGTAAACTGATTGTTCTAGATGTTATTATGGCCTTTAAGGCATGTCCCAAGTATCAAATTTAGATTCTCGTAGATCTTGTACGACACATCCAACTCAAAAATCGATATTCAGCGAATTATGTTTATATTAGTATTGAAAAAACCATTATCTTGAAGATTATTAATTATCTTAAAGAGTGTTTAATTTAAAAAGGATAGATTGGTGGTGAAATATTGTACGACGTGAATACATCATATTGTGTACACAATCGGTAATCGTCTAATTTATTATGTTTGATTAAATCCATTGTTATGCCAAATCCGTCTATATAAACTAATCTAAAATGCTCTCTGTTACTAAATACGTACATGATTGCTTTTTATTTAACTCTTTTATTTAACCGCTTTTGCTGTGACCCTTGGTTGTACTATTAAACGTAGTAATTCCTTAGGTCACTATCATCAGCAAATTCGATACTGTTTCCATCCAGGCGCATCATCAGGATTACCATCCGAATCGTTTGGATACGATGGACCAGAAGTTACTTCAAAGGATATGCTAAAAGCTATGATGGCATATGTATGGCCTAAAGATGATGCATTTATTCGAAAACGGTAAGTTAAAATTGTAATTCTGGTGATTTTTAAAATGTCTCCCTATTTATATGATTTAATTATATTTCAGAGTTGTGCTGTCCCTGGGTATTCTACTTGCCGGAAAAATGTTAAACGTTTGTGTTCCATTTTTCTTCAAAGCGGCCGTTGATAGTATAAACGTATTGAGTTTGGCAACACCAGGCGAGGCCGCTGTTGCAACGACTGCATCACTTTTAATTGGATGTAAGATTAATTTCTTAATTTTTTGGCTAAATCATATTCTAACCATTTTTTTTTTTTGGTTTTGTATAGATGGTATCGCTCGTGCTGGTGCTGCCGGTTTTAATGAACTTCGCAGTGCGGTATTCGCAAAAGTTGCATCACATTCAATACGAAAAATTGCAACAAACGTTTTTGTTCATATACATAATCTCGATTTGGCCTTCCACTTGAATCGACAAACCGGTGCCCTATCGAAAACCATCGATCGTGGGTCACGTGGTATTAATTTTGTACTCTCCGCCATGATTTTTAATGTCGTTCCGACTGTAGTCGAATTGGCGATGGTATCAAGCATTTTAGGTATTAAATGTGGTATTGCATTTGCTGGTGTGTCGATGGGATGTGTTGCTGTTTATGCGATCTGGACCCTAGGGATTACACAGTGGCGCACTAAATTCCGTCTTTATATGAATCAAGCAGAGAATGAGGCAAGCAATAAAGCTGTCGATTCATTAATCAATTACGAAACAGTGAAGTATTTTAATAATGAAAAATACGAGGCGGAACGATATGACAAAGTTCTACAGAAATATGAGGCGGCCAATTCGAAGACGACTTCAAGTTTGGCTATGCTAAATTTTGGACAAAATGCTATATTCAGTGTTGCGCTTAGTTCCATAATGATGCTGGCTGCAAATGAAATCTCAAAGGGTAATTTAACTGTTGGTGATTTGGTGATGGTGAACGGGCTACTATTCCAACTGTCGATACCACTCGGATTTTTAGGAAGCGTATATCGAGAAGTTCGACAAGCCCTGATTGATATGAGAGCAATGTTTACACTAATGAACGTTGAGACGGCAATTAAAAATCGGTGGGATGCCGTCAAACTACATATCACGCTCGATAATTCTTCAATCGAATTTCGCAATGTTAAATTTCAATATGAAATGGGTAAACCAATATTTGAGAATTTAAGCTTTTCAATTCCAGTGGGTAAAAAGATTGCATTCGTTGGCGGTAGCGGTTCGGGGAAATCGTCTATGGTGCGTTTATTGTATCGATTCTTTGAACCGGATAGTGGTGAAATTCTAATTGGTGGGCTAAATATACAAGCCATTGATATTGACAGTTTGCGTAAGGCTATTGCGATTGTACCGCAAGATTCGGTGCTATTCCATGATACGATCAGACATAATGTGGGATATGGTAATATTAAGAAAACCCAGAAGGATATTGAAGAGGCGGCACGAATGGCTGATTTACATGAAGCGATTTTAACGTGGCCCAAGGGTTATGACACACAAGTTGGTGAACGTGGTTTGAAATTATCGGGTGGTGAGAAACAGCGGGTTGCTATTGCACGGGCTATTTTGAAGGATGCTCCTATTTTAATATTCGATGAGGCGACTTCAAGTTTAGATTCGATTACAGAACATGTAAGTATTGTAGTTTTTATATTTTTTCTATGATTAATGATGTGTGAATTGCTCAAATAAGTTGGGGCTTACTGAACAAATCTCAACTAGTTTATACCCCAAAAACATGATCCATCATATTCCCATAAACCTCAAGTATTTAATTCTTTACAAAACATGGTTTGTTTAAATTATTTCAATAAGCTGCTCGAGTCACGATTTTGAATCAGTTTTCCGAGAACACGATTTGAATGGGAAAATAGCAGAGTTTAAAATAGGATTTCATTTTGCTCTTCGCTCTTCATTTTTGTTCAAGAGCGATAATAAAAACTATTAAAAAGCTCCTTATAAAGAGCGATATTGTAAAAAAAAAATATCGCCCTGAAGAACTGGAGCATTATTTTTATTATAAGGCTCTTGCTCTTCCACTATTGCGTTTGTGTTATCATCTTTTCGCTCTTTGTTATTGCGCTATATTGAGAAAATAAATACGCTCTGCTCTGATGAATAAAAATGTCATTATTACATTGCTCTTGCTCGTGTTGTTACAGCAAACGGTTACATTCAAAACCTTCTAAATTTCTTTAGAAAGCCAGATTGTTTTATTAGCGAACAGATGCATGGGTATTGGAAATGGGATTCTAAAATGATTTTTGGGTAAAGTTCTGGAATATGGCCAACTAGGATGGAACTTGGCTATTCCTTAACCGATTTTAGTGAAATTTGACTCGCGCGATGGAAATCTGATTCTAAAATGATTTTTAGGTGTAGTTCTGGAATATGGCCAATTAGGATGGAACTTGGCTATTCTTTAACCGATTTGAGTGAAATTTAAAATGTGCAATGGACGTGGGATTCGAAAATGATTTTTGGATCAAGTTCTTGAATATAGCCAATTATGGTGGAACTTGGCTATTTCTTAACCGATTTTAGTGAAATTTGACATGTGCGTTGGAAATGGGATTCTAAAATGATTTATGGATGAAGTTCTAGAATATGGCCAACTGGGATGGAACTTGGCTATTCTTTAACCGATTTGAGTAAAATTTGACACGTGCGTTGGAAATGGGATTCTAAAATGATTTTTGGATGAAGTTCTGGAATATGGCCAACTGTGATGGAACTTGGCTATTCCCTAACAGATTTTATTGAAATTTGACATGCGCGATGGAAATGGGATTCTACAAAGATTTTTAGCTGAATATAGCTAACTATGATGCAACTTTGCTATTTCTTAGCCAATTGTGATGAAATTCGACATGTGCGTTGGAAATGGGATGAATGAAGTTCTGGATTTTTAGAAAAATTTAACATGCGCGACGGGAACAGGATTCTACAATGATTCTTAGGGTGAAGTTCTGGAATATGGCCAACTAGGATGGAACTTGGCTATTCCTTAACCGATTGTGATACAATGTGACATGTGCGTTGGAAATAAGATTCTAAAATGACTTTTAGATGAAGTTCTGAAATAAGGCCAACTAGGATGGAACTTGGCTATGCCTTAACCGATTTTAGTGAAATTTGACATGTGCGTTCAATATGGTATTCTAAAATGATTTTTAGATGAGTTTCTGAAATATGAAAAATTTAGATGGAACTTAGCTGTTCCTAAACCGATTGTGATGCAATTCAATATATGCGTTGGAAGTGGGATTCTAGAATAGGTTTTAGATAAAGTTCTTGAATATGGCTAAATAGGATGGAAATTACAGATTATTTCTCCACCGATTTTCGATCTGCCTCACAGCAGATAAACATCGACAGCTGCAAGGATACTTGGCTATTCCTTAACCGATTGCGATGCAATTCAATATATGATTTGGAAGTGGGATTCTAAAATAATTTTTAGATAAAGTTATGGAATATGGCCAAAAGCAGATAAACCTCAACAGCTGCATGGATTACGGAAACTGCCAAAGACAATAGCATTTTAGGTTACTCATATTGATATATTTAAATAAATCAATTCGAGTAACCTAAAGTAATAATAATTATTACACATCTGCTGTAACCTCTTTAGATTACTCATATTGATATATTTATTATACATCTGCCGGGAAATTTAGTCGCAATCAAAGAAAAATAAGAAAAACTGGGTGACAGCACGCTAATATTAGTGTGGGATCCCGGAATTAGGAAAATACATCCTAATTGGCCCTATAGGCCATATTACAGAACTTCATCTAAAAATCATTGTAGAATCCCGTTTTCATCACGCATGTCAAATTTCACTAAAACCTGTTAAGGAAGAGCCAAGTTTCATTACAAGTGGCCATATTCCAGAACTTCATCCAAAAATTATTTTAGAATTCCATTTCCAACGCACATATTAAATTTCACTAAAATCGGTTAAGGAATAGCCAAGTTCCATCCTAGTTGGCTATATTCCAGAACTTCATCTAAAAATCATTGTAGAATCCCGTTTTCATAACGCATGTCAAATTTGACTAAACTCGGTTAAGGAATATCCAATTTCCATCCCCATTGGCTATATTCCAGAACTTCATCTAATAGTCATTGTAGATTCCCATTTCCAACATGCATATTAAATTCCTCTAAAATCGCTTAAGAAATAGCCAAGTTCCATCACTGTTGCCAATATTCCAGAACTTTAGCCAAAAATCATTTTAGAATCCCATTTTCAACGCACATGTCAAATTTCACTAAAATCGGTTGAGGAATAGCCAAATTCCATTGTAGTTGGCCATATTCCAGAACTTCATCTAAAAATCATTTTAAAATTCCACTTCTATCGCCCATGTTAAATTTCACTAAAATCGGTTAAGGAATATCCAAGTTCCATCCTAGTTGGCCATATTTCAGAACTTCATCTAAAATTCATTGTAGAATCCCATTTCCAACGCGCATGTCAAATTTTTCTAAAATCGGTTAAGGAATAACCAAGTTCTATCACAATTGGCCATATTCCAGAAATTTATCTAAATATCGTTTATCGAACTTTCTTTATTTAATGATATTCGAAGAGCAATTCGTGTGTTACAAAAAATTTTGCCCCCTAATGTATTTTCTTCAATGGCTCTGTAGAATGGGTTGAAAGCGATATTTTTAGCTTTTACGCTCTCTGTTTACGTTTCGCTCTCAGCGAAATAATTTTTTTTTGTGTTTATCATTAGAGGGTAAGAGCGTAAAAGCAAACTGAAAAAAATTTTATTGGGAGCAAGAGCGAAAATTTTTATAGAGCTCTAAAAGAGCCATAAATTTAAACTCTGGAAAATAGCGTTTTTCTGCCTTCTTCAAATAAAGTTTTAACTGGACGAATTTTGTGCCGAAATGATCAACTCGTCAATAACCAATGAAGGTACCAGCAGCAGTGAAATAAAGCTGATAGGTCATCCGAAACTTGTTAGAATGAGGTACAATAAAAACGATGTATTTTACATTGACTCTGCGTCTGTGTTATTTATAAAGGACAGAAATTTGTTAGTTGATTTACGGTATGAACGGAATCTTGAGATCTCGACTTAATTTGTATAGTAATCTTGTCGGAAATGAACGATTTGCTGGTGGAAAGTTACGATGAGTAGTTCCGTAAATTTGTTTTTCCTTGTAGACGTCGTTCCTGTTGCTCTGTAGTTACGACTTTCTTTTAGGGTTTTTAGATCGTTGTGGAATGATTCTTTACGGACGCTTTGGATCATGTAAGAGAGCATAATTGCGTTCTGATTAAGTTTCCAAGGTTTGCAAACCGCTCGTCGTTTGCACGTCGTTACATCGTTAAGGAGAGCTTGATCTCTGAAGTTTCTGTTCTATGAATGTAGAGCTCCGTAGAATGCTAGAATGCTTCCATTTTTTCATCTGGTTCGAATTTATCGGATTAACTCTCTCGCCTTTGATATCATCATCTGCGCTTGCAAGTAAGCTTTTGTCAGGTTGAACCATTAATGAAGCCAACATCGGCTACAGTGTTGTCTAGGAATCGTTGTTCTGTGGTGTCCAGACAGTTATCGGTGCTAGTCCGTCTCTCTCCTAAGGATACCGAAGATAAACCGTATCCGTCTGCCTTCTATTACTCAGTAACTCACGACGTTGCCGCAGTATCTCTTGTTTCGCAAACAATTATTTGTCTGCCTCGTTTCTACGTTCTCACTCAGCCATCTTGCTCTCCTCGTCGAGAAGATTCAGTTGATTTAAATATCTGATGTCTCAATTGATTACGACTTTTTCCTTGCATGCGTCGACTTAATTCACTCTTCGGGCACAAGACAGTTTCGTCGAAATTTTGTTGATCTTCGTTTTGTGTTTGTTTGTTTGATTTATTGATTTATTTTTTACCGTCCTACTTTACGCCTGGAGTAGCCAAATCGAGGACGGGCGGCTACAGATCCGTCTTTTAGAAAACCACCAGCACATTGCATTGCTTCATGCCAACGTGTAGTGCTGACATGAAAGATGGGTCGGCCCATGGATTCTGCACTCTCAACAGGGGGTCATAGATGTGTTCATTTGCATCAGCGATCGTAATCAGATAATGAAAAATCCCTTTTGTATCTCGCCCCTATAGGGATTCGAACCCGGTACCTCCCGATCCAACCGCCGCAGCTTTAACCACTGCGCCGTTTGCTCGGTATCTTCGCTTTGTGGTGTTCTGTATTTTAGATTCTTTTGCGATCATCGATGCAATTTTTGGACTCGAAAAATTATCCATATCGATTTACAGATTGAGTTGAGCGTTGAATTTGGAGTTTTAGTTGGGGTTGATTTATTTTGGGCTGAGTTTGGGGTCAACTTGATGGTTGAGTGAGCGGTTGGGTTAGGGATTAATGGAGGGTTTAGTCTGAGGTTATTTGAGCTGATTTCGGGATCGAGTTAACCGAGAGTGAGATTTCGGACCGTGTTGATTTGGGAATTGAGTTGGGCGCTGAGTTTTTGGTTAAGTTGAGGGTTAAATTAAGAGTTGGGGGTTGAATTGAAGTTGAGTTGAAGTAGAGTGAGGTGGTCAATTTTGGATTTATTTTTGAGTTGAGTTGAAGGTTATATTGAGTTAAGTTGAGTTTCGAGTTAAATGAGGGGTTGAGTTGGATCGAGTGAGTTTGTTAAGAATTTATTTGGTGGGTGGATTGAAGGTTAAATTGAGTTGATTTCAGTTAAGTTCATGTACTCATCTAGTTTTTCAGAACGTTTTGATTTTGGGATTGAGTTTTCGCTAAGTTTTGGGTTGAGTGGAGGATTAAGTTAAGGTCGAGTTAGGGGTTGAATTAACGTTGACTCAGAAATGAAATTGGCGATTTGTTTTTGGGTTAAATTCAAGGTTAGATTGAGTTGAGTTCATCTATGTAAGTGATTTTTCGGACCATGCCGATTTGTGGATTAACTTGCGCGTTGAGTTTCGAGTGGAGTGCGAGATTGAGTTAGGGTCGAGTGAGTCTGTTAAGAATTTATTGGATGGTTAATTGGAGGTTAAATTGAGTTGATTTCAATTATTTCAGTGTCGATTTGAAGATTGAATTTTAAGTTGAGTTAAGAATTGTTTTGAAAGGTGATTTGGGATTGAATTAGTGATTGCGTTAAGGGTTGATTTGAAAGTTGATTTAGTGATTGTGTTATAAATTGCATTAAGATTGAGTTGGAGATTAAGATTGAAATTGAGTTGGGGCTAAGTAAGGAAATAACTGGTTCAGCGAGGGATTGATTTGGGAGTCGAGTTCGATGTTTGATTCAGTTTACTTAAGAAGAGTTCCTTTACCGGACAAATAAAATAAAACTCAAACCGTTAAGGCAGATTCATGGTTCCCATTTATTCGTTTATTCGAAAACACGAAAAAATCTCAGGACGATTTTGTCGCCATCTTTATTCAACATTTTCAAGTCCTTGACATTGTATTATTTCGGCTACCTAGTTTTATTCAAAAATTTTATTGATCAAACAATTTATTAAAAAACTGTGAAGATACCACTTTATTGGATAGTATAGTGTATATGAACCACATTCAATTACTTCAATCGAATCTAATAAATTAAAACCGAAGCTGAAAAAATAAGACGCTATTCTGCTAAAAAGATTTTATTGCAACGGTCTGCACACGGATATTTCAACAATTGTTTATCCGAAATAAGATTGACCGATACAGACGCGTCCAGAAGTTTTTATCGTGTGACGCCTGAAATATTCGACAAGCTGTAATGTGTAGTAAAGTTAATCGTAATAGTTTTCGAATGATTTTTTTCTAAATACATACTACAATAAAAAGACGAAACCCCATCCCTAATTTCAGCTACCGCGGTTTTCGTTTAATTATAAACTACCGACGCTACTTGGTTTTTTGTGCTACTTAGGCCGAGAAATTTGAACTCGTCGTCCGCTATTATCATACTGAACTACCGGTGGCTGATAATCACATTTACTTGCAAAGAGTTTTATTTGGGTGTTGAAATTTGAATCCTTAAAACTATTCGTTGGGTATCTGGACAATTTGGCTATTTAAGCCCCTTGTTTTACAGGAAAAAACCCATTTCTCTGCCATTAACTATTCGTGCTTCTTCGTTTTTGTAGATTAAAGATTCTCGTCTGTTTCAAGGTAATTTCCAGGTCATTCTCATCATATTTATTAGTGCTGGAATCATGCTTTCATCGTTTCATTGAAAAATGCCTTATTTGTATAAGTAGTCATGATGGAGGCATCCATAACTCGATTCATTCGATTTTTTTTCTTACACAGAACATCTTGCAAGCATTGCGTCGTGCCACCAAAGGACGAACCAGCATATGCATTGCCCATCGCTTATCAACAGTAATGGATGCTGACGAAATTCTTGTACTAGAAAATGGACGAGTAGGGGAGCGGGGTACACATCAAGAACTTTTACAGAAAAATGGTTTCTACACAAAATTATGGGAGACTCAAAACAAAACAGATGGTTAACATATAATATTTTGAAGTTTAAGCGAATTTGTTTCGTGTTTTTTTTAAATTTTTGTTTTTTATCTAAACAATTTAATTTTGGTTCTTGTAATATTTATTTTTATATATCTAGCTAATATTTATTTTCTCTTCTTTTGTCCGCTTAAAGACAAAACAGAAACAAAAGAAACAATGAAAAAAGAAAATAATCTATACGGGTCTAAAAGAAAAATTTTATCATTAACATCCTTCTTACAGTCTCGGACCAACGTCTAAGAAAAAGTGTAAAAAGAATAAAAGTAGAAAAAAAATAAAAAAAAGTTTATTTAACGTTTTGTTTTGTTTTTGTAAATATTTTATATTTATTTATAATTCTTCTTAAGAAAGTGATTAAAAAAAATTGAGAAAGCATCAAAGTTTTTTTTCCTTTTTAACATTGTACATGTTGAAATGGAAAAAAGCTCTGAAAGTTTTGTTGTGAAACAGAGAAAGTTCTGTTTTTAGTTGGGGAAACTTTTTTTTTATGCTTTTCTCTTTACTTTTCGTATTTTATTATTTATTTGTGTTTTCAAAAATTTTGTAAATATTTAAAGAAAACGAGATGAAAATGAAGAAAATCGTAATAATAAAAAAAAATTCTATTACTGTTAATTTTTTGTTGTTGTATTATGTCAATTGTTTTTTGTTGCAGCCAATGATGACGAAGCTGGAAATGATGGCGGAATGCTTTCTTTATGCAGCACATACATAATGGCGTAAGTAAGTTTTATTTTTGGGTAAAAGAGGGGGATGAGTTTTGAAATTCAAGCATTTGAAATTATAAAGTTTTAACAGAAAATCGTGGTTAAATTTGAGGAATTTTGTATCATATTTGAAGAAAGTACTTTCTTACAAATATTTTTTTTTGGATGGGTTTATTTAACCCTTGTGGAGACTAATGGTCCTAACCAGGCCTTTTTTCAAATTTCTGCTATTGCTTGCACACTTTGCAAATAGCAGTGGTCATTATATTCCGTTACATCATTCACACACCGTTCTTAAACAAATTTCTGAACAAAATGAATTAAACACCCTAGAGAGGAATGAGTTTTAGGGAATTTTTAAAATCTAGCCATATTGGTTACCAAAGGGTCTAGCCAGACCCCATATATTATTAATAGGAAAATGTACTGATTTTGTTTGTTCATGAGATGAAATGCACTAATTCTTTTATTTATAAATATTTTTATCTTTATTGTAAATGAGTACCGTTATTTATTTCGTTTTCAAAATTCTCGTGCCATTATTTGTACACGTGTCATATCGAAAGCAAGTGTTGCAGCAAGTGTAATAAATTTATGTGTTTTGATAGTTTTTCGAGTTTATGTGTGCAGTTAGTAATTAGTTTACATAATTTAGTTTATAATCAGTGAGTGATATTCCATTTTTTGATTCAATGAAAAGTGTTTTTTGCGTTATTACGGTGTTTGTAAAAAAATGAACCAATTTGGCGAACATGTTGTTGAGGTCGAAATAGTGTTTCAGACATGTTCACGCTCCGATCCTAGATTTAATGAACGGATCGCAGAAGCATTGGCGAATGATATAGAACGTGAACGTGAACAAGAGCAACAACGATGAAGACGAAGATAAAGATTATTTGCCAAATGAGAACGATACATCAGACATTGAATCAGAGCAAGAATTCGAGGTACAACTGGAGTATGATAGTGATGATGAAGAGAACGAAGTGCAATCGACTGTTGGAATGCAGCCAATAGTCGAACTACAGCCGGCAAATGAAAATCAATCAGAAATGCAAGAAGTATTGACCGATTTGAATACACAATATTTTTTCGGGTAAGACGGAACGAAATGGAACAAATCACCACCGCCAACTGGACGTACACGCCTTCATAACATTACGCGGTTTACCGGAGTTTTTTACGCCAAATATCGTGTTTATTATCGTGAATGAAACAAATTGATATGCTAATAACAAAATACACCCATGGAATACAAATAATCCAGGCAAAAAGTGTGGAAGGCGTTAACGGAGGTTGAACTGAATTCATTCATTGGTATCCTTGTAGCGGCTGGTGTAAGTCATAACAATTTTCAACACGCATCTGTTCTCTGGAAAACAATGAGCTTACCAATTTTTAGAGCTACAATGTCATACAAACGATTTGTTTCTTTATCACGATTTTTGCGGTTTGATGATAACCGTACTCGCGAATTTCGTGCAAAATCGGATAAAGCTGCACCTATTCGAGATATCTGGAACTTTCTAAATGAAAATTTAGAAAAAAAATTATCGTCCCCATAGCGATATCACCATTGATGAACAGCTGTTTCCATATCGTGGCAGGACCAAGTTCACTCAATATATCCCATCAAAACCTGCGCGGTACGGGATTAAAGTCTGGTGGGCATGCAACGCTAAAACACATTATCCATTGCATGGAAACATTTATACTGGTAAAGATGTAGATGCAGGTCGGGCTGTAGACCAAGGAGAAACTGAGTTGATGCTGATCGTAGCTGATAATTTAACCAAGGATGTAAACGGCTAATGGATATTGGACTAGGGTATATTGGCACTTCGAAGTAATAAAAGATGTGTTCCGCCAGAAATGAAAAGACATCCCTCTCGCCCTACACATATGGTATAACAGAATTTGGATTTCACGAAAACAGAGTTGCAATAATATCTTACGTGCCAAAAAAAAAAATAAAGCCGTGATTCTTCTATCGACATTGCACTACGATACAAATGTAGTAGGTGAATTACAAAAGCCAGAAGCGATTTTGTACTATAATAAATCAAAAGGTGGAGTCGATGTTATGGACCAAATGCTCAGCCATTATAGTACCAAAAGGCGAACAAAATGATGGTCTTTGGCCTTTTTTTATAATATGGTTGATGTAATGGCGCTGGCCAGTTATATCATTTGCAAAGATATAGACCATTTCAAACATACAGATACACGAAGAAAATTTTTGTTCTCTTTATCGGAAGCTCTAGTTCGTCCACAAATTGAATTGCGCTGTAACAATCGGCAAGTGATAAAACATT
This sequence comes from Tipula vernalis, assembly GCA_958295665.1. Lineage (NCBI taxonomy): Eukaryota > Metazoa > Arthropoda > Insecta > Diptera > Tipulidae > Tipula > Tipula vernalis. Next base: position 77,933,712 of record OY282560.1, on the reverse strand, counting down.
TCGTCTGCCGATCAGCAATAGAAGCATTTTTGGGTGGCCCATTATTGGTAAGAATTCGAAATTCAAATATTTACTATTTCAAAGAACTATAAGTTATACATTTATGTTTCAACCAACAACATAATTTGTCGCCAGTGCCAGCAGTGCTGACGTTATGGGAAAGAGAAGAGACTGCCGATTGTGTGAGAGAATTAACCCCAACCGTTCTGAAGTTGTCATCCAGTCTACTGAACGCTCACTCAATAGGTTAAGTTGGGACAATAGCTTATAATCCTCAGCGTGTACGATTTGATGATATCCGAATTGCAGGAAGTATGGGGAATAACCACTGGATTCATGTATGGTGTTTCGAAGCGAGCTTGCGATCTGTGGAATGAATTTATCACAGGTTGAATGTTTTTCGCCAATATATGCTCGTATAGCTGCTACGATCGAACGGTTCACCCGCTCCGATGCATTGCTTTGCGGGGAGTAATAAGCCGTTTTCACAAGTCGTATGCCCAGTTCGTTTACGATGGTGGTAAATTCCTTACCTTCTCACGTATATCCTGATAAGCTTGATCTGTGATCCTTTCGCTATCGAACAGCTCTAACTCTGTGAACTTTGCGTCCGCGCATAATTCTTCCACCGTTTCACAGTGTATTCTTGACAGCGCGTCTGGAACAACGTTTTCGGAGCCTTTCTGATGGATTATGTTGAAGTCATATCCTTGTAGCTTTAGGCTCCAGCGGGCTAATCGACCACTCAGATCCTTTTGGTTCATTAACCACTTGAGGCTGGCATGGTCCGTGATCAGGGTGAAACGGTATCCTTCGAGGCAAAGACATTCGAGCTCGGTCACCGAGTAATTCCGTTGGGCTGGATTTAACTTTTGAGACATGAAGATGATGGATTTCTCATGGCCTTCCTCATCCTTCTGGAAAGCACACTTCCGAGGCCCTGCGTGCTGGCGTCACATCTTATAAAGAATTGGTTGGTAAAATTTGGGTTATGAAGCACCTGAGCACTACATAATAGTTCCTTCAATTTCTGGAATGTGAGATCGGCCTCCTCATTCCATTTGAACTTCACCCCTTTTCACAGTAGGTTTGTGATCGGTGCGGTAATCTCAGCGTAATTTGGAATAAAACACCGATACCATCCGGTCATCTCAAGAAAACGTCGGGTATGTTTTACGGAGATTGGAGGAGGGAAATTCTTAATCGCTTCCACTTTGGACGGGTCTGTTTTTAACCCATCTTCTCCCACGATGAACCCTAGATATTTTGTTTCCCTGAGCACAAAGTGGCTCTTTTCTATGTTAATGGTCAATCCCGCTTTACCCAATAGGTCCGCCACAGTTCTCAGAATTTCTAAATGATCCTCTTAGTCAGCGGAAATAATAAGTAGATCGTCTAAATAAACAAACACCCGGTCTCTTAACTGGTGCGGAATCACTCGATCCATCAGTCTGCTCTTGGTTTGGGGAGCGTTACACAAACCGAACTGATAAAGAGGTCGGACAGGAACTATGAAGGCGGTAATTTCTCTTGAGCTTTTGGAAAGAGGGATCTGCCAAAATGCATCTTTCAGGTCCAAACTAGTTATAAACTTAGTGTCTTGTAGTCGACCCAACAAACCATCTATTAGTGGAAGTGGGTAAGCATCCTTCTTGGTTGCCTCATTTATCTTTCGTGAATCCAGACACAATCTTATTTTACCGCTAGTTTTACGAACTAGGACTACTGGACTGCTCCAAGGACTATTGCTCTCCTCAATGACCCCTACGGATACCATCCTATCGATTTCTTGAAAAATTTGGGTCTGGATAGCGGGTGATACTGAATAGTGTCTTTGTTTGATAGGGGTAGAGTTTCTCACATCTATTACATGCTCGACCAAGTGGGTTTTACCCAATCCTTTGGATGCAAATGATGGAAACGCTGAGATTACTTGGTTTAGTTGGCTTTACTGTTCTCGGCTCAGGTTGTGTTGACTTGCCTCTATGAGGCTGTCAATGGTGGTTATCTCGGAGATGATTTGTGGGGCCTTCCAAAACTCTACTCCCAGATATACTTCGCACTGCAAGGAAGGGACCACGCAGAATTTCATAGGCCTAACATCCTGTAGGTAGTTAACTGACAGTGTCACGTATCCCAGCACGGTATTACATGAACCATCCGCCGTTTGTATAGTGGAATTTATCTTGGATATTGGTGCCTTGATAGAACTAATAAATTCCTTACTGCCTTTCCCCAACACGCTTATACTCGCTCCACTGTCTAATAATCCTAGCTTGGAGTGGCCATTAATTAATATTTTGCAGTATGGACGGGGATCGTGATCTTTGAATTCCGTCAAGGTTGCTATACTGCACTTCTGTCTAAAAGTTCTTTTCCCCTCCCAATAGTTGTTAGTTCGGTCGAGGCGTTTATTTATGGGTGAGATGACCATAACAAAATTCGTTGGTTTTTCCGACTGGACATTTGAAAAACGAATGACCCAGATCTTTACAATTCCAGCAAACTATAGATATGAAGCCCGACGTTCAATTGCATTTACGTGCTGTAGTTCTTCGTCCTCATTAGGGTGATAGGTGGACTGATCGGGTTCCATCGTCGAATGAAACCGTTCTGGGGAACATAATTCGGAGGTAGCCGGGTCATTAATGGCTACTTCTTCTACCATTCGGGGACGTCTAGGGTGACTCTCGATTAATTTACGAGAGTCGTAACCTGAGATAGCCCACAGTTTCTCGTAGTTGGCACAAACCTTCCTTAAATCCTCTAGTCGATCAAAGTTCTTATTCTGAGTTGCGTTCTTCAGAGCAGGGTTCATGATATTGAGTACGATCTCCAGGATTTCGTCTTCTGGCAGAGGATTCGAAAGTCGGCTATTAGCCATCTCGATCTCCAAAATGAAATCGTTAAATGATTCTTTATGCTCCTGTATCCGTCCGCGCACGTATCGCCGTTGAGGCCTTTCGGTTTCAAGGTAACTAAATCGGTTAAATCCCGTTTCAGGTCCCTGTTTCGGCACCATTTGTAACTACTGGCCTGAAACGGGTTTATTAAAAGTAGTTTTTGTTACGCCCTTCAGGCTTTGATTTTGTTCCTTTATTTTGTTTCCCTCACGGGTATACTAAATCAATGCATTATCAGTAAAAAGATTATAATCCGGTGATGGTAGATGATTGGCATTTTGCTTGACTGCAATAGATGGACCATGATATGGTTTACTTGCGCAACATAATGTTGATTTTCCATTTTTCTCTGAATTTTAGATGCGGTTCAACCGATTAAAAATTAATAATAACTTGATGAGTGAACATTTCCCACGGGAACAAACGAATTAGGTTGCATCTTTGAATTTAGGTAATCCAACAGATGCGCAGATAATTATCCGAAGGATGGGAAAGGAAAAAAAAAAATCATGGACCGGAGCAAGTCTCACACATTTCCGCGGTCGTTACAACCTGAAACGTTTGTTCAAAACTTTAAACGCGTTTTTCTCAAAACTACTTTTTTCAACACGGTTGACATGATACCTCAAGTTCTATTTAACCAATTTACTTCAAATTTTGTACCAACCTTCAATGTAAAACTGTTTATCGCCCCTACCACTTTCGTATCAAAATTATTTTTTTACTATTTTAAAAAATTAAATATTATGAAAAAAAGAGTCGAAAAATTCGTTTTTTTCCGACAGCCGCCATTTTACGAAAACAAAATTTCCGTGTTCTCTTTGGTAGGGGCTACAACGACATTCTTACTAATTAAGAATCTTTTTGTTTAATTTTATTTCCGATGGTCAGAAGGGTTGCAATCGTCTCAACCAGCATAACCCTTTTTTTACCTCGAACTCTACCAGCTTATAATTTATTTAATTTTCTATTAGCTCGACAAATCGCCCAAAATTTATGTCTCTAGACCAGAATACCCCTTTAATTTAAAAGATGAACACGATTTAATTATTTCTTACTTTTGATTATGTTTATGATCAAAGATGCATTTCGATTTAAAAGTGATTAGTCAATATGTCATAAATTGTGTATTCCGACTAATTGTCATGTCATTACCGAAAACATCATTATCTACAAAACTCTTGCGTCATTACTCATTCATTATTTTTCTAACAAAATGATTGTGCTCGTTTTAAAATAATGAAGGAGTAGGGACAGAAGAGTTTTGGAGGTCGCTAATGATATTAATACTGGCCGCAAAAGAGACGATACACTTTTTTCCTTCTTTATGTTCTTTCTCCAGAACTGTAGTCAATTCAACTGCAGTTCGATTTTTTGCGCTTAGCATTCTATTTATCCTCAAAAAACTTTGTAGCTTCTGGCCCATATAAGCTAGGGTCGCCTCTTTCCGAATGAGATGCTTTTGGAACTTTTCCATATTGAATCTTCATCAACTACTTGAATTCCATGATTTGTCGGTGACATCGAACTTATTTTTAACCAAATAAATAAACGAATACCTAAGTTATTTATTGTATTTATTTATTTCATGTATCGCATTCATGATTCATGTATAAACGGCAATAAGAAAAAAGAAAAAAAAACAATACCAAAAGGATTCAAAGATAGACAGAAAACGGCCGACTATTTAGTTCTTATTAAATAGAAATTTACATTAAGCTTTCTTAAGCAAGACTTTTGACATATGAAAATCAAAAACACCAAACACTGAATTAAACTCAAGCGCTGCTCTATTAATTGATTCTGAAAGACCGTAATTTGTTGATATCAGGTTGACGCGTAACAGTACATCGCGTGGACGTATTTGACGTACTAGAGCGTAAAGATTTAAGCGTGCAAGCAGCTCGGTACAATCGATTCGAGAACTGTAAATATCGCGAACGAACAATGCCGATGCTACAACACGTCGACAATCTATCCGGTGTAGGTTCAACAGGTTTCAGCGATCTTTGTAGGATGCATATTCCAAAATAAAATGAATAAAAGAAACGTACAGTGATGTTAGAGTAATCGGGTCGGTAAAGTCCTTACAGTTCGGCTTAATGAAGCCCAATATATGCCTTAGGTATAATAGTGTTAATATGTCTGGTAAAGGTAGCATTGGCTGAAAAAATCATACCCAGATCGTATATGAACTCCATTTTGTCAACATCCTCATTATACAGACGATATTGATGGAACAGAGGTGACCGGATACGATAAAATGAAAGAGTCTTGATGGAATCTGAATACAAACAAGTATTTTAGTTAATTATAATTCGGATGATTCAGGATTATTATTTTATCTTATAAAAAAGTTTTTACATGTGTTGTACATGTAGAAAGTAAGGTTACAGAGTGAATGATAAGTAAATAATACAATAGTAAATTACACTTCTAACACTCCTCCTTAATTTACATATATTAAATTATATTTTTAAATCAACTTTCTAATAAGTCTCCTCCTCCATCTATACGGTAGGCGATAATATACTTTTAGTTCAAATTGAATTTGGACTTTAGCTCAAGAAATTTAGCTTTTTGTAATGGTTTCGTTAAAATATCAGCAGTATTCTCACCTGACGGGCAGAATACAATCTTCAAAATCCCCTTTTCAATGTTGTCCTTGATATGATGCGATTTTATGTCAATGTGTTTTGTGCGCATATTGAACTTTTTATTAGAATGTTCCGTAGCCACGGCTTTTGTTGATGATTGAGCAACGTAAGTTTGCTGGCAAGTGGCTTGCCGAGCCACCGGAGCGAAAACTGCGTCGTAGTCAGTTCCTAATTTTTGACTGAAGCCTTGAGCAACAAGTCGTGCTTTGTAAACATCGCCTATCTTATCGGATTTAATTTTGTAAACCCATTTAAAGCCAATAGCTGTGCGGTTGCTTGGCAGTTTGAGACGAGTTCCCAAGTGTCGTTTTCATGAAGCGAGGTTATTTCATTCGTCATCGATCCGATCCATTTATCTTTGTTCAAAATTGACATTGCTTCTTTAAATGATCTTGGTTCACCATTAAAAGTAAGGAAACCAAACTGTGTTACCATTTCAATTTCTGTGATCAATCTTTATGGCGGAATGACTTTTGTCGATCGATCGGGTCGTTGCTCCTGCACTCCACTGTTTAAATTTCCTTGTTTATCAGATTGATGTGGCATAATTTCACACGCACCTTCATTGTGTCAATGCCATCATCGATTAGCTCGGCTTCGGAAACTTCCGGTGCATCACTCAACGGAACAATCGGAATTTCGACATCAGCGTATGAAACTTCCCAGCACTTATTTGTTGGAATTTTTGATGTTCGTTTGAACTTAGTGTCGTCGCAAAATTTAACGTCTCTTGAAATGACTATTTTATTTTTGCTCATGATGTAACATTTATAAGCTTTCGCCTCCATGGCAAAACCGAAAAAAATGGCCTCTTCCGCCTTCGGATCCAATTTTCTTCGATTGACATCCTGGATGCGAACGAAACATTTTGCTCCAAATCGTTGCAGGTTTGTGTAGTTCGGCTTTCTACCGTGCCAATATTGAAATGGGGTACGATCAATACCTTTACAGGGTAAAAGGTTTTGCAAAGAATTTGCAGTAGTAATTGCTTCGCCCCAAAATTTGTTGGGAAGGTCAGCGTCAAACAGAAGACATCTTGCCATCTCCACCAGCGATCTGTTTTTCCTCTCGGCGACACCGTTTTGCTGTGGCGAGTAGGGCGCTGTGCGTTGGACTTGAACGCCATGCGATTTGAGAAATTGCTGAAATTCATCCAACAAATATTCGCCACCGCCATCGGTTCTGAGCACTTTCAATTTTTTATTAAACCGGTTTCGCGTCATTTCGAAGTATTGTTTGAAAGCATCGAAAGTTTCTGATTTTTGTGACAACAAATAAATTGTTGTGAAGCGGCTAAAATCATCGATGAATGTTAGAACATAGTGATACTCGTACACGTGGAACTACATTTTTGTATTTTTATACCATCGACGAGCTGATTATTTGGCAAATTTTTGATCAAATTCATGTCGCGATGGCCGAGAACCCGATGCCAATCATGAATATTGGTTTTATTCTAAATAAAATTAATTGATTGTTTTTCACTTAACTTATATGTATAAGCCGTCGATGACGTTGCCGAATGCGAGTTGATCACCGCTTGCTAATAAAATTTCACATTTATTTTCGGTAAACTTAACATGCAAGCCTTTTTATGCCAAACGCTTCACCGAAATGAGATTACCACCAATCGATGAAACGTATAAAACATCACAAAGAGTTACATTTGTGGCAACACCAGCCTCATTAACAAACTGAATATTCACTAGTCCGTGACCCGATGACATGATCTCATTTCCGTTCGCCACAGAGACTTTTTCGCGATGATTTAAGTCCAATTGGGAAAATAACTTCGCGTCACAACAAATATGGCACGTAGCACCTGTGTCTAAAATCCAACCAGTAAATTTTAAAATGACATGCAACATGTTATTATTAAATTGACCGATCATGTTAGCATTATTTGTAATTTTATTGCATTCTTTGTCTTTTAACCACTTCGCGAACTTGCGGCAATTTTTATTCTCATGACCAAATTTCTTGCAAAATGCACACTTGAGACCTTTGCGAATATGCTGATTGTTGTTTGATTTATCGGAAGACACTTGCAGCGCGGCTGTCGCGGTCCGGCCATCTCTCTCAATGCGTCGTCGGTATTCTTCAACAATTTTCGATCGAACGAAAGAGAGGTTAGTTCGTCCTCTTTTCGGGCTTCGAGTGCGGTAATAAGACTATCATAGCTAGTTGGTAGCGATCCCAATAATGTTGCGGACATCAAAAACTCGATTTTTATGTCATTGTCTAGAGACAAGAGTTCTTGGAAAAGTTCAGTTACTTTCTGAACATGCTCCTCGATATTGGCGCTCTCATCGGCTCGTTGCTTCATTATTGTTCGGAGAATGCGTACACGGCTACCAGCAGAATCCTTTCCGTGAAAATTTTTCAGCGCATTTCATGTCGATTTGGCATTTTTGCATGCAAGTACGTGTTGCAACTGGCTGTCATCAATTGTGAGAACAATTGTAGAAAATGCCTTTTCATCTGCTTTATTCCATAATGGGGTAAAAGGAGATGGTTCTTCCTCAATGATTGTTGTCCATACGTCTTTTTCCTTTAATAGCATTTCAACCCGGAACTTCCAATTAAAATAATGGTCAATATTCAATTTTGGAATGATGTACTTGTCCATAGAGGCAGCCATGATTTTAATTTGCGGATTTTTATTTTTATTTTGTCTCACAAAAAAAATTTCACCAAAACTACAATTCAACTTTTAATCACAAGCGATCCCTGGGCCCAAAAACTGATGGAATCTGAATACAAACAAGTATTTTAGTTAATTATAATTCAGATGAGGGTTAATATCACTACCTTAAGGTACGCCAGATGTCGTGTGAAATTGCTGGGAACTAGAATCCAAAATCTTAACGGATTGCCAGCGGTCGAAAAGGTAAGAACACAACCATTCAATTGGGATGAACTGACAATTTAAGTACTTTAATTTGGTGATAAGCTTGATAGTTACTTTGGTCAAAAGCTTTCGCAAAATCAGTTTAAAGAATGTCCAGTTGCTGCCTGATTAGTCACTGTAGATCTGCTTGGATAAAACCCGTGCTGAGCAGCAGAAATTAATGATTTAGTATGGAAAACCAAGACCCTCTGAACCATAGATTCAAATAGCTTGGGTATGACGGAAAGAATGGCAATCCATCGATAGTTACTTACTTCGTTTCTCCTACCTGCCTTGAAAACGAGATGGAAGCAGGAATATTTTCAAGGTTCTGGAAAAAAACGTAAACTTTTATTAAACATGAAGGTAATTGGATGGGACAAACTCTCGGCAGAATGCTTAATAAGGATTGGCGGAACACCATCGTGACCAGCGTCCTTATTAACATCAAGATTAAGCAAGTAATCATGAACCTACCGTTCAGTAAATTTAAAATAATTAAGGTCCACGGAACTGTGATCATGTAAAGACATGGTAGGGACATCATAGCTGGTTCGTATACTGAGGCAAAAAAGCTAGCAAACAAATTGCAGATCTCCGAGGGTTGACTAGCCACGTATTGATGACTGATGTCAATTCCTCCTCAATTCGCACAATGGATTGGTTATATAAAAACCAAATAAAACTTTTAAACTCTTTCCGGGCTTTTTCAAAATCGGAATAAAATTGAACCCCGTACCATCTGTATAATGAATGGAACATATTGCGGCATTTCTCCAGATGTAGCAACCTATTATTGTACCACGACTCTAAGGTAGGACCACGTTTACTGAGGACCATGTTTAAAGAAGCGTTGTCGGCATTTCTGAAATTAATATAAAAATAGTTTGAAAAAGAATCAGTTGTACAATTTACATGAAAAATATTTATCATAATCGGTCTGTGGAATCAGCCAATGTTAAAATATTTCGACTACCTCTGGGAGTGAATTCTTTCGGGAATGAAATTCTTTTTGATTTGATTTGTAGACAAGTTTCACATCCATGAATTGAGATTTATTGCCACCTCCCTCAATTTCCAAAACTTATCTAACTAGACTTACCTTAACTTAATGAAATTAACTAGAGTCCCGTTTCTGAACTGGATAACCTACAAAAAATAGATAAAAGTCTACAAGCAGGCGTTGTCGCACGTGAATAGTTGTTGTTCCAATATTCAAAGCTTCCGGAAATTACTCTTCACAGTTTCTCTGGTGAGGTTACCGAATAGTTTATTGCGTCGTTTAACAATCATGTGCACAACAGTACAAAGCTCAATAACCTTAAGATATTGCAGTTTTAAAAGCAATCGTTTAAGGGTGTTGCTGCTAAATCATTTGAAACTCTGAACGTTTGCATTCACAAATTTTTTTAAGTGACAGATAAAATTTGACTAAGCTTCGTTAAAAGTTTTAGGTTAATTTAAGTTTTAAGCGAAGAATACACATAAATGCCGTTTAAGTATATAAGTTTTTATAAATTATCAATGGTTACCACTTAAGGGAGGGAATCGTCAGTTCGACCGTTTAATATTGTTCGATTAATCAGATACTATTAATCGATTAGTCAAATATTCCTTTTCTCGAAAAAAGTGTGAAATCATGAAAATTATTTCTGCACGAGTTCTATTAAAAATTATTTTGTTGAAATTTGATTTTTGCACAAAAAATAATTAAAATTTGCTTTAATCGATTAATCATCCATACCTTAATCCTGATGTCTTTAAAAATAGTTTTAAGTGGTGAAGAATGGTAAAGGCTTATACATAAATCACTGTCATTTTGACTTCAGGTGAAAATCGACCAAAATCATCGTCGTCATAATCGTGATATTGACTCCATGAGAGAATTTTTAGAACATATTCCAATGAAGTTTTGTTATTGAATAATAATGCAGTGATATCCAATTAATTAAACCTTGGTATTAGTTTTTAGATATAGTCATGGTTAGAAATTTTTTTTTTTGTGGTGGGGTAGGTGAGAATGCATTTACTCACGGAGTGTCGGACTACCGACTAAAAATACCTCCCCTTCTTCCGATCTAGTCTGGAACTGTTTGCCACATTACTTCGGACTAGATCTTATATTTTGCAGCTCTGCAGAGCACTCCCATCAATTAGACACTTCTATATATTTAGGCCGAATTTTTTGGATTTTAAGATTTCCTCCGCAAAAACCTTCATCCTCCTCCACGGTTCTTCCCCGCGAAGCAAATATTCTGCTGCGGTCTCTGGGGGCCACAAGCCTGCTGCCTCCTGCACCCTCTTTATTGCTCGGCCCAGTTTCCACATTGGAAGAAGGTATGCTCCGCATCGTCCACTACACCTGGGCAGTAGATACACTCCTGGGAATCTGCCTTGCCCATTGTGTGTAGGTATTTCCTAAAATAGCCATGCCCACGCAGGAATTGACTTATGTAGTAGTCGACCTCCCCGTGCTGGCGTTCGGCCCACTCACTTACTCTTGGGATAAGCCTTGCAGTCCATCTTCCCGTGGTTTCGCGCTCCCATTTTGCCTGCCAGCGCTCCATAGTTCGAGTTCTTTCCTCCACACTCGCTAGTTTCCTTCCCACTTCAGCCTTTCGCAGGCAGACCGCTTTCCGCTCCTTGGCCAAAAAGTCGATGGGGATGCAGCTCGCTATCACAAGTATGGCTGCTTTGGACACTGTCCTCTGTTCCTGAGCCAGTCGCTTCCGATATACCTCCCTACTCAAGGAGTCGGCCCAAATTTCCGCGACATACAGTAGAATTGACTGGGCCGCTGACATTAGAGAGGCCGTTTGCTTGCCCTTGGGCCGCTGGTGTTAGCCATGAGCCTGCTTAGGGCTGATAATCCTCTTGCCGCCTTATCCGCTCTGCTCGAAAAAGCTCAACTTTACGTCAATAATGATTTCCGGATATGTAACTGTCGGGGCTGTCTCTATGACTTGCTCGCCGACGAACATTGGGAAAGCAGTTTGTATCCGTTTTTTGTCAGCACAGCGATCTCCGTTTTGCTATAAGCCAGGGATAGTCCATGAGCTTTCATCCAGCGATTTACAGTGCGCATTACCTGGTTTAATTTCCACTGTCCCTGCTTAGAATCACGAGCAGCGACTAGTACTGTAATGTCGTCCGCGTATCCTACTAAGCATGTTTCGTCCGGCGTTTCCTCTCCCAGGTGGCTGTCATAGTATGCGTTCCAGAGGTCGGGTCCTAGAATTGATCCCTGTGCAACTCCTCCTGTAATCGTCAAACTCCTTTGACCGTCCTCGGTTTCATAAAGAAATATACGGTTCTTTAGGTAATCATTTAGGTTTCTCAGCAGGTACATCGGGATGTGGAAGCTATGGTCTAGCGCGTCAAGCATATCGCTCCATCTCGCTGAGTTGGAGGCATTTTTTACGTCGAGCGTCACTAATAGCATAATGCGCCTTATAAAATGGTTGTGGTTTTCAGCTCTACGTACTGCCTCCGTTACCTCTCTAATAGCATCTATAGTTGATAATCCTGCCCTGAAGCCATATTGTCGTGGTGAAAGGCCACCAGCGGCTCGGATCGCGTCGGATGTGGGCAGCTCTGGATCCCCTTTGCCTTTACTAATAAGAGCAAACCTCGCTCTTTTCCACCGCGTGCTGAACACTCCTTCACGAAGGCACGAGTTGTACATACGTAGCAGCAAGTTTGGGTCTTCCCGCCATACTATCTTTAGAATCTCGCTGGGTATTCCATCTGGTCCAAGGGCCTTTTGTTCTTCATTGACAGAACAGCTCTTTCCAGTTCTTGCTCCGAGAAAAGCGGGGCCTCTATGTTCTGAGTAAAAACAATTTCAGCCCGTTGCTGCTGGTTAGAGAAGATGGTACGGACAATCTTCTCCATAGTAACACACTCCATTACTTGGGTAGGCTTCTGCGCTCCAAGCTTGCGTGTGAATATTTTATAGCCTAGTCCCCATGGATTCCTATCGATATAGTCAACAAGGATTCTCCAGCAGTTGATCTTGCTCTTATTAATAGCGTATCGTAGTTGCTTCCTTGCACACCTGGTTGGCCGTGCGTTGGGCCTTTCGCCGTAGTGCAAAGCATTTCCTTCTTAATTCCGCTATATCCGACGTCCACCAGTACTTGGATGGCTTACCGTGTCTGGGTTTCGTCTGCGGCATAGCGACCTTGCAGGCTGTATCTATAAGACACGTAGTGGCCGAAACCTGTTTCTCCGTTGCGGCTCTATCGCTCCCTTTCGCTGTGTCTTCAATGCCTTGTCCCCCATTTTTAAGTTCGGCTACGAACCGCTCACTATTTAGCCTGTTTAGGTTCCACCTGCCTGGTTTATTTTGTGAAATTAATCGGGGTTCATTACCAACTGCAAAAGTAATGTATTGATGTTCACTTCCCGAATAATCTTCCATAACTCTCCATCTGCGTGTCAGTGGAATTAGGGCTTCCGAGGCGAGCGTGATATCAGGAATGGTCTCGGTATATCCTGCCCGTCGAAATGTGGTAGTGTGGCCTTCATTTAAAACTATAAGCCCCGTCCTAGCGGCCATCTCCAAAGTAAGCCTGCCTCTGGTGTCTGGGTGAGGCATTCCCCACTCAAGTGCTCTAGCGTTAAAGTCTCCAGCTACCACCACACTTCCAGCCGTATTTATAATATCATCCTCCAGCGCGTCGAGTTTCGATTGGAATACTGCAATCGCCTCATTTGGGGTGAAATAGCAACTAAATTATGTTGCATCTATGCATTTCACCCACACGTATCCAACACCTGCCCCAGGGTTCTGGACGTGGATCTTTCCGTTAGGAATCCAGCCTTTTTCAGCTGCCAACTGCGGTAGAAGGTAGTCAGCAATTCTGCTAAGATACATGTTACCCTGTATTATCGGTAGCATCATAGGCGTTTTTTGGCCGCCTGGAGTGTTTCCCTGTACACCTTGCACTTCCCGGATCATGGAATATGGGCCACTTCTACCTGGCCATGCCCCTTCTCCGTGCAGAGCACGCAGTGCTCCTGGGCAGTGCACACCTTTGCTACATGGTCGGTACTAAAACACTTATAGCAAAGCTTTCTTCTGTCCGGTCCCTGACATTCTCTAGCTACATGGCCGTAGCCAAAATACCTAAACCAGCGCACCGCAATGACTCTGCAGTCAGTCCAACCTATTTTAATGACGCCGTGGTTAAGGAGCTTAATAGCCGTTTTACTATTCAGGGCTACGACCGCTACTTGTTGTTTCCTGGGGCTCGGAAACCGACTCGGGTATTTTTACTCTAAGGCCTTTTTCCACATCTGCCTTACCACTGCACCAGTCAATATTTAGGATCTCTAGAGTTAGCCTGTCTCCAAGACTCACCACTTTAGCTTTATCCCCCAAAATGTTGCTAAGGGCCTTCCGAAAACCATCTTTGTTTTTAGTTCGGGATCCTAGTTCTAGGAGTACCTTTCCGGCTCTGGTTTGCCGGATAGCTTTAACTTCTGTTTGAGACTCGTCAGGGTTGACCTTTGCTCGGATCTCCTTTAGGATATCTGCATAGGATTGTCCTGTTGCCAGCTTTAATAGGAGAGCCTCAGGCCTGGTACCACCTCGTCTTTTCTTCGGTTTCGAGTGCATAGGGTAATAGTTGCTTCCCGGTTGTCGGTTTGTTGGCCTTCCCGCTCCTTTTCTCCCTTCTTCCGATGGCGCTTTTGCCTTCTGGACTCGACTGGCTGCCATCCCTCCCTCGGTGCCTCTTCTCTGACCCTCTTTTCTTGGATTAGGTCGGCCGGACTTGATGCAGTTCTCTTGCTACCCGATGCTTGAGCTGGGGTATTATTTGCGCAATTGGGTTTTTGCTGTTGGGGCTGAGGTAGACTTGCCCGTTGACCCTCATCTTTTTTTCGCTTTCTCTCTTCGTGGCAAATGGTGTTTATGACATCCTCAAGCTCAAGGAGGCCCAGTTTCACCACATTGGATATATTGGCCTGTCTGGCAGCTGCGACTTTCATTCTGCTAATGATGTTCCTGCACTTACCATACAAGTCTATTTCCTCCTTCCAGTAGACTTGCCTGTTGTTTGGAGCTTCCTTTCCACTATCCTTACTGGTTATCCCCTTTTTATTTGTGTTTGGGATTCCGTTGGAGATCTCCACGAGATCCCCCCTCGCTATTGTCTTTATAGGTTCCTTACCGCTGCCTAATAAGTTTGGCTTAGCTGCTGCTTTGGGAGGAGTCCTATGTAAGCTATTATTTCTACGCGGTGGCGTCCTTATCATCCGTTGTCCTCGACCGAACGGATCCGCAAACGTACTACTACTTGTAGCTATTAACTCTATACAAGCCAAGTGATCCACTGGTGAAGAGCTGCAGTTGCTGGATAACGACGTCTGCAGGCCTGCTTGCTCACCCTGACCAGACGCCGGTACTGGGGATTCGACTCCCTGCACCATATACCTCACTTCTTTCTTCAAACTCATGTTTTGGTTTAGAGTAGCCTTCTTTGGAGTTGTTTGGAGTATATCCTCCAAAAATACATAAAATTCAGCCGTCCCTAACATGGGAAACAGACAACAACAGTTGGAGCCGCCCCTGACATGGGGAACAGACGCTCCCAAGATGTTATTTTTGTTGCGCCCCAGGTATTTGATTTTCCTGGTACCCATAATATCTTATAGGCGTTCCCCTATCGCCCACCCGGGGGTCGGAACATTTTAAGTCTGAAATGGTTTAAATCAATTATTTATGTTTTTCAATTCGAAAGTTATTGAACAAACAATGTGTCTTGGATGATTTGTTATAGTGTCATTTAGGGGTATTAATTGATTCTCATTTTCCATCGTTTAATGAGCGAAAATCGTGAAAATTTATATTTTTGAAGTGAGCACCAATTTGTTCAATGTGCTTACTCTGGACAATTTTAAGTTAATTGATTTTAGTTGACTGGTTTCTGCTGAAAATCACGTTTCATTTATACATTGTTTACCGTCTTTCAGGCGTAATATGAAAATTCGTTTCCCATCTTTTCGACTTCTGGACTAGCAATAATTTTTCCCAATGAGCACTAATTCGGTTCCAACCGTGTGAACAATTTTATTCTTAAAATCGAAAGGCTACCTGTTATTCGTTACCCACACGATTTTGTACCTATGGTACTCATGGAGGTGATTCATAATAATGAGTAGCTCTATTAGATTCTAGAAATTGTATTCCACAATCCATCCACTGTTACATTGTTTCTATGTATATCACACAAATTACGCGAATAAATTCAAATTGAATTGAAATAAATAAAATTATTTACGCGAGCACAGAAGAAATTGGATAATATTGTAATAAACGAACATCGTACCTGAATTCCATTTAAAAATTCTCTGAACTCGGAGAAAAAAAATGTTTTTAAATTAAATTAAATGTAATTTAAATATTATAGAAATTTGTAATATTGGGGATATTTTGAAAAATACAAAAATATTATTTTTTAATGTTTGCATTGCTTATGTAAATAAAATTTTCTTGTTTGTATGTATATTTGTGTGCTGGGAACTTTTTTTTTATTCAAAATTTAAAGAAAATGGGAATATTTTTGCTATCTTCTTCCTGATATTTTACATAAAGGTTAGGTAGGTAAACGAAGAATTATTATATTAGAAATAGAAATCAAGATTTGAAATTTAATGTACGCATGAGATGGGTATGCAAATATTTGTGATATTAAATATGATTTATTCCGTACATATAGAACACTTTGAAACATTGATGTTAGTTAAAATGGTAAAATGTAGCTTTTCGTATTGATATTTTAAAATACTTTATAAGGGTGAGTTAAATTTACTGACATTGACCATTTTTACCCTCTGTTCTTCTGCAATTCGAGAACAAGTTGAAATAAACGAGCAATTTAACTTTGCAATTCATATATTTGAAATCAGTCGTCCGAATTACATTTGCATTGCGTTTAATCATCAAGATTAATGATCAATCTTCACACCTAAAGCTGTTTCTAGACAAACAAAAATTTAACTTCACGCCTTCAGAAAAAGAAATTGGATCATCAAGGTCACGGTCAAATAGCCGAATTTGAAGGCGGCCAGGATTTCGCAGCACAAATAGGGAGAAGGCACTGGAAGTTGGACCTGTATAAACAACATAAAGATTTAGGGACAGGGCAAGAAAATATGAAAAATTGGCATTTAGATAATATAATCCTTTAAATGAAAACTAATTCGTGTCTTACAGAAGCAAACAGAAAATCACAAGATACGAATTCGAAAACATCTTCCAGCAAGGTATCTGTGGCATTTATGCCCTGAAAGTGATAGAAACGAATCGCTTGAAAACCAACGCTAAGGTTTCAATTTATTATGTATGGATTTCTTGCACATATACAACTACAACAGATTAGTAGCCAAAAAAAACGAGGTTGAGCATCAGAGTTTGGTTTATTTACCGGAGCGTCCAAGTTAGGAACGTTCATCTTGTTAATATAAAAGAAAAAAAAGAAAAATGTTAAAGGTGTTGACATCTAGTAGATTAATATTAAACTAATGTCAATTGTATTTGTACTTGTACTTGTGTAGTATAGGGTTTTTCATATCATGTAATCTTGCTTTCATGTCACTGAATAAAATTACAGTTCTAGTTTTTCCTTTGTACTCGTATAAGGTACATGTGTTTTTTCATGTTTGTGCTCTGGAATAATAAATTAACAACAGGTTATGGGCCCAGAACACGCAGCAATAATAAATAAATTTATTAATAGAAGTATAAAGTTGGCGTGTGCATAAAATTGATAGATATAAAATCAAAACTAAAACTAGATGGCTACCAGTGGTGATGACTGGGCAAAATGGAAACGGCATATTTCTATGGTGTTGCGTTCATATGCACTTGAAGAGATTATTAATGGTAAACGCGAATGTGTCAAATTAAAGGCGGATTCAACAAATGAAGAAAAAGCTGTATACGCGGAGTGGCAGAAGGACGATGCGAAAGTTGCAAGTGTGATTGCAAGTGCGTTAAGCAAACCAGTTGCTGAGCTCGTGTTGACTTGTAACAATGCGAAAGAAATCTGGGACAAATTACGTGCGCGATTTGAACGTAGTAGTACGCAACGTCTGAATATGCTAATTGAAGCCTTTTTCCGAGTAAAACGAGACGAGAAAGAAGATATTAGCACACATGTCGCTAAATTGCAAAAGTTGTTCGTAGATTTAAATGACGAATTAACAAAACATAACGAAAATATCCTGTCTGAGTGAATATTGAATGGCCGGATTTTATCGACATTGGGAAAGGAATATGATAATTTTAAGGATCTTTGGGACACGATTTCATCAGAAAAACAAAGTTTGAATCTACTCATCGAGAAACTTTGTACGATTAAACTACGTGATCAAAGCAAAATAGAATCATTAACAACTGCATTCGTCGCAATTGGTGAATATAAAAAGAAACGAAACACGAATAAAACAAAAATGTCAACGGAATGGGCAAAACAAAAATTTCCTTGCAATAAATGCAAGCAATTGGGCCATTGGGCAGCAGAGTGTCTACAAAAGAATGCAGGTGGAAGCACAATTAAGCAGCACAACAAACAGCAAGGTAGTAACGCTTTATTTACTTCACATGTCATGGGCGCATCAATTAGATGTTACATCGATGCAAATAAGTGGTATTGTGATAGTGGCGCTACGAAGCATATCACTCCCAACAAGCAATATTTTAAGTCATACAGTGAATTTGTCATACCTGAAGTAATCTCACTTGGAAAACAAGATGTGAATATGGATGCGTTTGGTCAAGGGGACAGCATTAAATGGTTACAGTACGACAATCGATGACAGAGGTGTTATAATTCGTGAAAAAATGAATGGAAATACCATAATGACTGGTTATATGGAAAATGAATTATATATACTTGATATGCGTGTTGTAAAACCAGAACGAAACGTATAAGTGAATTTAGTGAAATCATACGAAACACTGCAAGTGTATCACGAGAGGTTTGGTCATCAAAATAAACAGCATATAAAGAATGTTTTGAAACAAATGAACATTAAAGTGGAAAATGACAATGAAGAATTCTGTGATGGATGTGCTCTGTCGTTCGACAGTTACTGGAGAATTGATTCACGCAGATATCAATGGACCAATGACCACAGAGTCGTTTGGAAGAGCACGTTATTACGTTGTTTTTAAGGATGATTATAGCAAGTTTCGGAGAATTTTCTTTTTGAAACACAAAAGTGAACTATGTAATGTGCTGGAACAATTTTTAAATGAAGCTAATGCAAATGGACACGTTGTCAGGCAATTCAGGTGTGATGGAGGTAAAGAGTTTGACAATAAGAGAGTTGTTGAATTGCTCGCAAGCAGAGGAATAGAACAATGGATTCCACCGCCTTATACACGAAAATAGAATTATTGTTGAAGCAGCACGGTCTATGTTGAATCCAAGCAAATTACCGAAAGGATTGTGGGCAGAAGCCTGTAACACCGCAGCATATTTATTAAATCGCACTGGGAAATCGTCAGTTCAGAATAAAGCCCCTTATGAATTGTGGTATAATCGGACAGTAGGAAGACTTGATCATCTAAAAATTTTCGGCACTGAATGCTACGTTCATATAAACAAGAGTTTCCGCTCAAAGCTTGATGACAAAGCAGTATTCGAACATCTTGTTGGATATGTCAATGACAAAGATGGTTTTCGAGTCTATATCCCTTCTAAAAGGAAAGTAGTCATGAGCCATGACGTGAAATTCAAGCCAGAAGTTGTTTGCAATTTGCGCAGCGATACTGCGGTATTTGATGTTTGTCAAGAAGAAGTTCTGGACCAAAATCGGTCAAAATTGTCATCTGAAATAAGAGAAGATCCAAAAAAGGTCAGATACCAAGACAAGGGAAATCAAACTTAGAGGGAGTTTTTTACGTCGTCCACTTCTGAAGGAAGTCGGGATTACGACGAATATGGCGAGACGGAAAATTCAACTGGAATGGAGCAAACGAGTGAATCAACATAAAATAGTAAGGCGTTTTCTATAGAAAATCGAAAAAGCGAAAGGCAACGAAGAAAACCAGCTTGGTTGGAAGGTGATGAATTTTCAATGATGGCAGGAGTTGCTGTAGAATATCAAGATCCAAACTCATTCTCTGAAGTTCTGAAGTCGATTGAGAGGGAGTATTGGATGCAGGCGATTCATGAAGAGATTAAATCTCTTAAACCAAATGAAACTTGGATATTAGTTGAACGACCAAAGAAAGCACAAGTTTTGATGTGATGTATATATGTTCTGATTGATGGAGAATGGAGAAAAGAAGAATTTCATAGTGTACGACGAGTAACCAAGCCGTTGTTGAACGCTCTTAATGGCCGCTAAAATGCGTAGGCTATTGTACGCCTCTGAATCCCAAGATCGACACAACATCTTAACATCAATAGCGTATATTCATGATCTTCAGATAAAAATATCCCTCGAAGATCTTGAAGTTCGGACCTTGCTCCAACGAATTTGGTAGCATTGACAGAGTATGATGATTAAATCATTCACAGTTTCCATATGAACTGCTTTGGAAGAGAGAAAAAATAAAGCAGCATTTGTTCTAATTAGTGTAAACCTATCGGGTTTGGTCATGCAGGGACCACCAAAGTCAACCCCGACCTTAACTTTTTCCAAAAAGTTCACGGACAAGTACAACACACCGTATACAATTTTGAATAATTTTTTGACACAAACCTCTATCCCCAGTAATCCAAAATCGCTGCCTTAAATCGTATAGCAGTGCTTAAGCACTAGCGTGCGGAAGTCGAGTAATGGCGATTAATTTGGTAACCGAATGACTGACGTAAAAGTAGACGTAATGTCTTTAAACGGCTTTCGCCAGAAACGAAATGTCTTTCCGAAGATTTTTGAGCCATTAGAATACTGTTCCTGGTGATTGTGTTTAACAATGCCTTTATAGATTTGTCTAACTGTGTCACCGAAAGTGGTTGGAAAAGCGACTGCAGAAATACCTACCTCAGGAGACGGCGGTGGAACACCTTTGAGGACAGTTGAAAGGAGTTGTATGTTACCGTTAAGACACTTCCATTCGTCATCTGTTATTTTCGAAACCGACTGCCACTGAATCACTGCTGGATCCCTTAAGAAGGGTGGCCCATTAAAGTCAAATCCTGAATTTTTGAGATTCGATTGGCGACGAACTTTTCTAATCTTCATGACACTGGTTTGACACAATATAAGATAATTTTACAATCAGTCAAGAACTGACCTTTATGACGAGCGACCCTATAGTTTTGCCACAAACGAGCCTTAGATAATTCTTCTCCGATGCATCTGACACTTCATAGAATTTCAAATTTTTCCAAGAGAACTAACTTTTGACCTGTGATTCCATCCCAAAAAGTGTAGAGCTCCTGGGAAAGTTATTCGTCCGCCTTGAACTCCGATTCCCAAAGTTTTTTCTTAAGTGATGCTGTTTAAACACAAAAGGATCGAAAGGACAGAGCTTTTTGCAAATGATTTCTGTATCGAGCAGTTCTTAAACGAAAATATAAACTGCTTGAACGCCATATATGATTCGGTCTTTTGCTAATACAGGAATTGATTTGCACTGTTCGATGACTCTTGGGTACTTGTCGCTTCAAACGAACACAACGAAGTGACATGGTATTTAATCATCGATGAATTTAGGATTATCTGAATTTCACATATACCAGGCTCTGCAAAATCGAAATAATCGAGTATGTTCCGATTCACCCCCAAGCTATTATAAAGTGATTCCAACAACGCTTGAGTTTTGTCAAGCTTCAAGTAAGCAAGCCAAAGTCGATTTTACGCGGACTCTAATTCACCAACCATTGAACAATCATTATTCGTAAATTTATTCCTAAAGCACTTTACGCGAGATTAGAGGCCTGCTCTAACTTTCTTTAAATGTAGGGCGTTGTTGTTACATGCAACATTGATCGAATTAGTTGAGTTGAGTTGGACCATTAAGATGAATGGAATATCGATATTATCAAACAGGGTGCGACAACTAAGATGACTGCGTAAAATGACGATGACAGAGGGCGGCCACCATAAAATGGTGGTGATATGTTTATGCGCTCTGCAGGCAAAACGACAGTTTTGTACTGTAGTAGTTTTGGTCTGGTGCAGGCATACAGAACACACTTCTTGCAGACCTTTTTTGCTAGATAGGATAGAGCCCAATCGCAGTAAGTGGTTCTCATCTGAAATATCGAAAGGCAATTGGATAGTCGGCAGATAATAATATCAATCATGTGGGTTTCTCTTTCGCAGTCAACGCTCCAATAATATTCTGTTAGGTTTGTGCGTTTTTTGAATGAGTCGACCAACATACGCCATTGACATCAATCAAGAAGGTCGTCGTCATTTTTTGCGAGTGTACATAATACTAAATCAGTTTTGGTTCGTTGATCTGAAATGATAATACTCTTCTACTCTTGTAGATGTGCATTTTGAACCTTGATGATCTAAAACGTTGACTAATACAGTTGCCAAAAATACAAATATCGATTTGTTTGAGGAGTTAATTTGCTCTGAAATGTCTACTTGAAGTGAATGCTTTTAATGTGCTAGCTTAGGCATTAGATTTTGATCAATCGACCGGTTGGTTCACAGTAGTCGACGCTGACGAATGAATATGTAGAAGCGTATGTTGGGTTCTACTATGTATCCGACTCCGCTCTGGAACGTTACATTGTGCCAGGCTGTGTGACAATTTCAAGCAATTTATGCAGAGATTAAGAGATTCAATATTTTTTCGTCGGTCACTCATTGACAGCAATTGATAACATTGCATAATTGAATGTCCCGATTTTTTTACACAGTTCGCAATGATAGATGATGTTGAAAACCGAATTAAATCTTAGAGATTTCTATTCCACGACTTTTATTTGTATGAACCAGCATATATGGTATATCTTTAAATGTGGGTAGCACATTTCGTGGAGCTTCATCTCTCCATTTTTAATTCGTGTCTGGATCCATCTTTGTGAAAATTAAATATACTAAATGATCATCTGTCCTAAAGTATTTAAAGACATCTCCAGTTCACTAATTTAACCGATGTTGCTTGGCCCAAGCAAACTTATGCAAAGTATCCGTTAAATATTCTGCGTTTAACAAAGACGACTCCGAAATATGGTTCAAACAACTTGAAGCTCAGTTCGAGTTGAGCGGAGTAACCATAGACAAAACAAAATACGGACACTTATTAGCTTCACTCGACGCGGAAACAGTCAAATACGTGCGCGAATTGATATTGATACCACCCCCAGCTGACAAATATTCGTCGTTAAAATCAGCAATTATCGAACGGCTTTGCGACTCAGCTAGAATAAAATTAAACCGCTTACTTTCTGGCTTACAACTCGGTGATAAAAAACCTTCCCAAATACTACGCGAAATGCAGGCGCTCTCGGTAAACCAAATCAACGAACCGGTGCTGCGTAATTTGTAGTTGCAGCGAATGCCCACAAATATTCAAGAGATATTATCCTGCATGGAAGAATACGAGTTGGATAAAATAGCTGTATCTGCGGATAAAATCATGGAAATTCATAGGCCAGTGGGCGTTTATAATATTTCCAAACCGTCACAATCTACGGCAAGCGATTCTGACCACTCATTGTCAGCGCGCATCGATGCTTTAACAAAGCGCTTCGATAATTGGATAAACATCGATAGAAGATCTCGAGCCGGGCAAAGATCGCAAAATCCCGATCTGACTCACAAGTCAAAGTTTTCCCAAACTGCTGGTATCATTTTAAGTTCGGGTCCAATGCTAAAAATTGCACTAAACCTTGCAAGTTCGATCAAAACCGAACGGCAGACCGATCGGAAAACCATTAGCCTCATCACTCTTCGCGGCGAGTGATAGCAGCCATCCAAATTGCCGCTTAATTATACTCGAACTAATCACCAAAAAGCAATTCCTTATCGACACCGGAGCTGATATCTCTGTCATAACCCCAACTTCTCAGGACAAATTCGCAAAATCATATATGCAATTATTTGCAGCAAATTCAACAGCGATCGAAACATTCGGTACAAAAAAATCTTACGTTGAATTTAGGTCTAAGTCGTTCATTCGAATGGAAGTTTACAATCGCTAACGTTGACAGATGCATTATCGGAGTCGATTTTCTGCTACACTACGGTCTGTTGGTTGACGTGAAAAATAAGAAATTGATTGATCCGCTGACTACCAAGTCAATAAACGGAAACCCAATTATCTTGCCGTCATATCAGCTAACAATAATAAACACGAATGCAGGGAACCCACACATCCGCAATTTACTGAAAACTTTCAGGCAAATTACTCACGAAACGCCAACGTTCAATACGGTCAAACATAACGTGGTCCATAAAATCGAAACAGAGGGCCAACCGTGTTCAGCAAAAGTTCGACGACTCAACACGGAAAAAACGCAAATCGCTAAAAAAGAAATCGACCTCTGGCTAAAACAAGGCGTATGTCGGCTTTCCAAAAGCAATTGGGCTAGTCCGCTTCACATCACTAAGAAAAAGGACGGCGGCTGGAGGCTCTGCGGAGACTACCGCGGTCTAAATCAAAAAACGAAGCCCGACCGATACCCAATACCTTTTGTCACGGATTTCAGCCACCAGCTGGAGGGCTGTCATATTTTTTCAAAAATCGACCTCGTGCGGGCCTATTATCAGGTTCTAATTGACGAATCAGATATCGAAAAAACGGCTATATGCACCACGTTCGGTTTGTTTGAGTTCCCCCCCTATGACATTCGGGTTGCGAAATGCGGCTCAAACATTCCAGCGGCTCATTCATTCGATTTTGCGTGACATAAAATTCGCATTTCCATACATCGATGACGTTTTTGTTGCATCGGCTAATGTCGACCAGCGCACCGAGCACCTGACAATAATATTTCGATAACAAATTTCGCGCGCCCAACTACAACGAAAGGCATTCAAAGATTCTTGGGCATGATAAATTATTACCGCATTTTCCTGCCAAACGCAGCTCAAGAACAAGCCAAATTGTACGAATTCCTTAAAGGCCGAAAGAAAAACGACAACAGCAAAGTCCATTGGTGCGATTTGTTGTACAAGCTTTCGAGCGTCGTAAAAAAAAGCTAGCAGAAGCTACACAACTAGCTCATCCATTGTCTAATCCAAAACTGGCAATCATGGTAGACGCGTCAAATCAGTCAGTCGACGCCATGATACAACAATACACGGCAGAAGGTTGGCAACCGCTAAGTTTTTTTTTCGCGAAAGCTCTCAACTGCGGAACAAAAATACAGCACGTACGACAGGGAGTTGCTGGCGGCATACGCGGCTATCAATCACTTCAAGCATTTCGTGGACGGTCGGGAATTTACTCTGTATACCGACCACAAACGTACGCGCTATATCAAAATTTAGAGAAAGCTTCGCCACGTCAGCGCAGACATCTTGACCTGGTCGCTCAATACACAACGGACATTCAGCACGCTTCCGGCAAGGACAACGTTGTTGCTTCGAGGCCATCGCTTCACGCGATGGCCCGAAGCTGCACCGATGGCGGACATAAAAGCTGAAACAGTAGCAGATACCCTAGTAAAAACTTGGATAAGCCGTTTTGGGGTACCGTCCATCATCGTTTCCGACAGAGTAGCCCAATTCGAATCCGAATTATTCGCAAGTTTAGCTAATCTAATCGGCTTTAAACGCAAGCGAACATCAGCCT
Source organism: Tipula vernalis (assembly GCA_958295665.1). Taxonomy (NCBI): domain Eukaryota; kingdom Metazoa; phylum Arthropoda; class Insecta; order Diptera; family Tipulidae; genus Tipula; species Tipula vernalis. The sequence continues at coordinate 77,908,536 of OY282560.1, read as the reverse complement.
ATAATCCGGCTTGTAATGGCATGGTGGAACGTTCGCATCGCAGTTTAAAAGCGTCAAACATGTGCATTAACAACCTCCAATGGACTAAATCATTACCTCTCGTACTATTAGGTTTGAAAACCGCGTTTCGAGACGATTTCGAAACTTCCTCAGCTGAACTCGTGTATGGAGAAAAATTACGTCTACCAGGAGACATGATACAACCGTCATCATTTGCGACACAGAATCAAGTGGTCACTCAAATCAAAAAGCATTTCGAATTAGTACGACCAACCCCACCATCACGACAACACCACTAACCCCAAACGTTGAAACCGGTAACCAAGTCGAAAAAAAACGGGTCACGTTCAACTTGGACGAAACACGGAAAGCAAAACCACGAACAACATTGAGATCGAGGCGCGATATCAGGCGACCTTTTCGATATAGATAATCGTTGCTAGTGTTCACTAGGCATGGGGTAGTGTGGCAGCACCAAAAATAAGTGCTGAAATTGCAAAAATTCATATATTGAACATACTCGTAAATCAAATAGATACGACCATTTTCGGTCGTAACGAAGAACAAAATTTATGGTGAGGTGTGAGCTCAACTCGCAGATTACCATTCATCCACCATAAATCAACTAAATTAAGTTTTTAGATGTTTTAGGATTCTAGTGTCCAAGACTCAAACCAAAGGTGACAACTGGCCTTGTCAGCTCTTTGTAGACGTTTAGTGTTATTTTGGGCAATTTATGAGGAGACTTGAAGATTTTGTTGTTGTCGTAAAATGATCGATATCCGAATTTTGCTCAATGATCGCGGATATTTCAACTCTGTTGTCACCTTTTCATGCTGTGGGTCTCCTGACCATATGTTTGGTATTCGCTTTGTTTGTCTGAAGGCCAATTTGTTGGGCATTTAATTCTAATAGAAGGAGAACTTGCTGTCAACAGCGCTCTCCGATGCCGATGCTGACGGATTTTATTCTAATGACGCAAGTTGAAGGGAGCTCAGGCTATTGGGTCTCCTTGTTGCACTATGGATGTTATCACGAAAGCATTCGGAATTTTGCCTTCAATTAGCACCTTGCATATTAAGCCATTCATTACAAATAGATACTAATGTTGGTGGTATGTCCAGATAGGACATGACATTCCATGACGTTCCAAAAGAAGTTGTTGCTCGGATGAAACATGGTGTCTATCTATTTAGCAGTTAAGCGAAATAACTTCGAAATAATATTTCGAGGACGGTTTTAGTGTTCTCTGTAGCTATTTCTCTTATGAAGTGACGAATGTATAGTGGTGTTCGTTACACTTTTGTTTCTTTCGTGAATGTGATCAAGCTGGAGAGAGTAATCCACACGAGAGTAATGCTCACTCCCGATGTTGTTCGATTTAGGGTGCATGCAAATTAGGGTGAATGATGTTACTACATATTTGTGCCAGCACTGCCAATTTGAGCATTGAAGTTGTCCAAAACAATTTTAACTTCAAATTTCGCTCAAGACGGTTTTGAGTTGATCGTATTAAGCGTGTTTGATTTGGCGCTTTTCGTTTCGTATTTGATTTCGAATTGGCATTCGATTTTATTTTTGACTTTGTTTTCAAACAGACTTTGGCATCGAATAGTCGAATACTTAAATTTTTACTTTAAGGTCCTAGATTTACAACAAAACGCATAATTGTAACAAATTTCTAACCACCGTATCATCGGGGCCCCAACTTATGCTTTAACTTCTTATTTGCTTTGACTTTTACGTCGAATTTGTCTTCGCGATTTTCATTTTATTTTGCGTTTTATTTTGGTATCCCTTTGAAATCGAGTCTGACCTCGAATTGTCTTCGATTTTTATTTCAGCGAATCTTCAACCTATACTCTTCGAATTTAACTTAGGCTTTCACTTCGTTATCAACTATGTCTGCGGAATCGTCATCGGCATGTCTTTAAATTCGAATTTGACTTCGCTGTTTAATTAAATTTGTGTTAGATTTTGCATTCTTAACTTTGCATTTGCTTCTGACTTTGTCTTCGAATAAAAATAAAAATGTGAGCTGACAATGATGGTTGTGCATTATCGTAGACTACCTTCATATTTTCTAGCCCTCTGTAAAATGGAAAAGTATCTCCACTATTCGAAAGAATACAATATCTGGATTCTCTGATAGTGTCAATTTAAAATCATCTTGAATTTAGGATAAGCTTAGATCGTTCGAAAAATGGGGGGTGTGTTTTCAGGTAGGTTTTCCCCGGTCTTTTCGCTATCTTAGAAAGTCTGACCGATTTCTTATGGATATTTATGATTATGAAGCTTGCTTGTGGTTCTCATGTCATGATTGGGCTCGTGTCCATTTTTGTAACCTCTAAACGTTGCAATTTCTAGAGATTTCTGAAAGATAATCTAGGTTACCCCAATTCCTACTAGTTTCGTCTACAAGTTGCAAAAAAATAAAAACTGCACTCAAGGTGTAAACATAAAATCTGTTTACAGTAAATTTTTTGTTGTAGAAAATAATTTACCCAGGAAGTGTATATGAATAATTGTCTGAAATATTCCTGGAAAGCATCCAGTATTGCGATACAAATAGCTGTCGTCATCTCATTATTATATCAAATCGATCACATGTATACGTTACGTACACGTGTGTTTGGTTAATTTATTTGATTCTTATTGTTTCAAGATTTTTACCAAACTCTATTTTCTAAAGGTGTGCTTGCACCATATCACAATAATTATGGAAAATTAAACTGTTAAACAATTAGCATACCATATTTTCGATGTAAAATTCAGCTTTGCATTAGTTACGTAAATGTAGGTACGTGTCACCCTTCTTATAAATATCGAAGCAAAATTTTATAAAATCATCAGTTGTCGTTTACCCAATCAAACTGCATTAGTGTAACACGAGCATCTTAAACTTATAATAAAAATGAAGTTCTTATTTCATTTAACTATTTTGGTTTTGGCCTCTGGATCCTTGGTAAGTTGACGATAGCAAATTTATTTGTATAAAGTGAAATTTAAATGTATATACTCTCTAAAGGCCTTGCCTTACCCTGATGAACAAATGAATCAATCGAAAGAACAACTGGAATATGCCTGGGAGTGTATGAACGAGTCTAGGGCAGATCCAAATGTATTTGCGCAAGTGAGATAGTTTGAAGATTTTTTAGCAACTCCTGACCGGAAAATTTATAAATTTGTTGAATGTTTTTTACAAAAAAATAACATCTTTGATGATGACGGAAATTTTAATGAGGCAATTGCCAAAGAAAAATTAGTGAGGGGTGATGACAAGGCCAAAGTTTACATAGCCATAAATGAGTGCAAAAATCGTAAAGGATTCTGTTCGTGCGATACAGCTTACGAATTCTACAAATGCTATAACATTGTGAGAAATGCTTTGTAATGTAAATATTCTGTAATAATTCTATGTTTTGCATCAATTTTAGTAAGTAATTAATTAATCAAAAATATGTATTGTATTGATGTGAACACTGTAATCTTTAATGATGTATAACAAAAGTTGATTAAACAAATTATTTGCAGTTGATGTATTTTTTTTTCTCGTCGAATCGGTCTGTCTATCTGTTGGTTACCTTCCTGTCTCATCATATTTTGATTGAACTATTTGCAAATCGGAAGTGACTGTTTCCCCCAACGCCTAAAAAGTGTAAGTTCTATGAGGAAAATTTGTGTTCGTAATAATATTGGGTTGGGAAAAAAGTATTGAGAAATTTTTGCCACCAGATGTGGCGCGCGTCTGAACGGTGACATTTCAGTCTACAATTTTCATACAAATAGTTTTGTATTTCGTTAATCGTGTTAAAAGTTATGTTACTGTAAAAATGAGTGAAATTTCGACGAAAAATGCAAAAACGCTGCCCAAGCCTGGGAAAAAAATTTGTGCTGTTTACGGTCAAGATGCTTTATCGAGTGGCGTGTAGATGGTTTGCTCACTTCCATCATGACAACGCCAGACCACTCACATCTTTGATGATCCGGCGAAAATTGAGAGAGCTTGATTGGGAAGTTTTGATGCATCGACCGTATCGCCAGAACCTTGCATCCTCTGACTACAAATTAAAAATCTTTCAATACTTTTTCCCCCCGACTTTAAATTTTTGAGTAATTTTTTAAATTTATGTTTGACGCGCTATTTATTGGTAAACTAAATTTATTTAACATCAGGCTATCATTTTTATTTCAATTATTTAGCGAAAGCCTGATATCAAAAATATTTGGCTCTATCTATTTATACGGAGCGCTATCGGGAACCACTTTTTATACCACCTTGTTCAAAAAGTTCCCGGAATTTATTCAAAAAATTAAAAATACAAGTTTATTAATCTAAATCTATATTGTCCCCTTCAAAGTAATCCCCATCGACTACAACGCACTTATGCCAGCGCTTGATCCAATCCTCGAAACATTTTTTATATTCGGTTTTCGGTATGTCCATCAGTGCTTTCTGCGATTTTTCCATTATTTCCTCTCAACAGCTGAAACGCGTTCCCCGTAATGGTTTTTAACTCGATTGAACAGAAAGAAGTCACAGGGAGCCAAATCAGGTGAATTCGGTGGCTGTTGGATGGTATTTGTTGCATTTTTCGTCAAAAAATTACGAATAATGATGGCACTGTGCGACGGTGCGTTATCATGGTGCAAAATCCACGAGTTTTCTACCCACAATTCGGGTCTCTTTAGGCGAATTGCTTCAAGCAAACGTCTCATAACGCCCAAATAATACTCTTTGTTTCATGTTTCTATTTCTAAAATTGTAACGAATCGCCAACACACACAGAGATACATGTACTCTTGACTACGTAACTTTTGTAAATGTCAAGCCTATGACGCTAAGATTTAGAGGAAATATCAACAACAGATGTACCAACTTAACAAAAAAAACAGAACTCAAATCGGAACGATGGGAGCGCCACACGGTGGTTACTCCGGGAACTTTTTGATCAAGTGGTATAACGGCTCTCAATAGCAGTTATCGGGAGCGAATAAAAAAACGCAGCTAAACATAACTGGAGAGCAAGTTAATAAATTGTTACTTTTTTCCCTTGTCAATCAAGGTTAGAATTTATTTATGTCACACAAAAATTATTACAACACAATTTATTAAAGGCAAAATCACTTTAATTTAATATTCGCACAGTTTTACTGATCACTTATAACTTTTATATCGCACTAAAACATTTTTTAAATCATTTTTTAATTCCTTTATAATCTTTACAATATCGCTTACCAAATACTACTGATTCCAATTCGACTTCGTTCGCCTTTTTATATGCACAAACCAAACTTCTAGGAAGTTCATGACTTTTCCAGTAAAAGAATAGTCCAGAAACATTTAGAAAAGTTTTATCATGGAAAATTCCATTTTAGTACAGTAAAACATTGAGCTATTAATTTAACTTATTCTATTACACACTAGGTGTCACCGTAACAAGCTAAATGTTTTACTGTACTAAAATGGTATTTACCATGATAAAACTGTTCTAAATGTTTCTACACTATTCTTACTAGAAAGAAGTTTGGTTTTTATATATAAAAAGGCGAACGAAGTCGAATTGGAATGATTAGTATTTGGTAAGCGATATTGTGAATTTAAAAAAGTGTTTTAGTGCGAAATAAAAATTATAAAGTGATTTTATGAATTATTGTTAAAAAATTGTTTTGTAATAATTCTTGTGTAATTGTAAGTACTCTGGAACATTTTCAGAATTTTGTGATGGGGATAGCATGGTCAAATATGGCTGGAAACCCTTGTCAGCCGTATTTAATTTGATTTTCGCAATTCAACTGAGTATTTTCGCAAGCACTGTGTTGTTGGCACGAAAGTTCCGATGATTTTTTATTAGTCCTATCAATTGTAATTACTACAAAACCAAAAAAAAATAAAAATATTACAAACATAATGATAAATATGACACATGCGGCTTGTGCCAGAAAAAAAATTCTTGAGACGATACCCAGTTGAATTGGGAAAATGGAATTAAATACGACTGACAAGGCTTTGCGGCCATATTTGACCATGCTATTCTTATCACAAAATTCTGAAAATGTTCCAAAGTACACACAATTGATAGGCCTAATAAAAATCATGTGGAGATTGGTGCCAACAACACAGTGCTTGAGGAAGTACTCAGTTGAATTGCGAAAATCAAATTAAATACGACTCACAAGGATTTCCGGCCATATTTGACCATGCTATCCCCACCACAAAATTCTGAAAATGATCCAGAGTACCTACAATTGATAGGCCTAATAAAAAATCATGGGGGATTGGTGCCAACAATACAGAACTTGAGAAAATATTCAGTTGGATCCCATGATAGTTTTATTTTTGGGCTGAGAGTCTGTCGTGATAAATTTTGCTATCACGATAGAAATTTTTTTGGGCTTATAAAGGCTTATAAAATGTGGTATACATCTTTTTTTGGGCTGACATCAATGTATGAAGATTTTTTTTTTTTTTTTGGGCTGACATTAAGTTGTATCACGATATACCTTTTTTTGGGCTGGCACTTAATCATGAAGAAAAATTTTATTTTAATATTACCCCTGCGTTTTTTTGGGATGAATTTTGGGCCAACTTCACATATACGAGTATATGGAGGTCATGCTTGACTGATGTTCTAATTTCAAGGAGAATGAATGGTAGCTCAGTGCTCCAGTTCAGGGTATTTTCTCTAGCGTATAATGAGGCTTTAAGGGTTCGATGGAACCGCTCCACCATTCCATTTGCCTATGATGATAAGGATGATAAGTTGTAGTCCGTATTCTGTGTGAACCTAACAGTTGGTTAAATTCCTGAAAGAGATTATTTTCAAACTGACTGCCTTGATCAGTCGTTATCTCGAGTGGTAAACCGAATCTCGAGATGTACTGGTTTACGAATGCACGCACTACCGTTGTTGTTCGCATATCCACCAAAGGAATAGCTTCCGGTCACCTCGTAAACCGGTCGGTGTAACCAGTCTTTGACTTCTGGCAGGCGATATATGTTTTGGGCCAATATCCCGTGTCTAAATTCATACTAGGCCAGAAATATTTTGATGATACTAGTTTACGCGATGACCGTATTCCGGGGTGGGATAAACCGTGAAGTTTCTGGAATACTTCCAGACGTAGTTCTGGTGGTATATACGGGCGATTAATGCCCATCGATGTCACACACCAGACTGCTAGTTCGGAGGCAGAATGATGAATCTTTTGCAGTTTTAATTTAGAACCTGGATGTCTGGTGTTTAGAAGTGTTTTTAACTCGTTGTCTGATTCTTGAAGTGAGACGAGTCTTTCGATATCTAAGCCTGTGTGAGATAGTTCGTTTTCCTCGTTTCTTGATAACGTATCTGCTACCACGTTACTTACACCCTTGATAAACTGTATATCGGACGTAAATTGAGATATATAATCTAACTGACGAGCCTGGCGGGGACTTCGCTCCGACTTTGAGGACAAGGCAGTAGTCAGCGGTTTATGGTCGGTAAGGATAGTCAATACTCTACCTTCGACGAAGCATCTAAAATGGTTGATGGCGCCATATATTGCAAGCAACTCACGGTCGAAGGCAGAATACTTACGTTCGGATGGGAAGAGCTTTGTGGAGAAAAATCCTAATGGTTCCCAATATCCTTTGTTGTACTGCTCCAATACAACCTCGAGCGCAGTGTTGGAAGCGTCCGTGGTTATCCGGAATTTTCCACGCTCCAGGGGATGGACAAGAAGTGTTACCTGAGCCAGGGCAGCTTTGGTTTTATCCATAGCTGCCTGACAATCAGGTGGCCAAATACAATTTTTCTTCTTGCCTTGTTGAAGTATCGCTAATTGAGAGTGTATTGGAACGAGCAGAGATATCGTGACTAAGGAAATTTAGCGAGGCTGCACCGAACACCCACTTCGAGGGTTTTAGGATAATGCCGAAATCTGTAAGGCGTTAGAAGAGAATCCGAAGGTGTTTTAAGTGTTCGGACTCTGACCGGCTAGCCACCAAAATATCGTCGATATAAGTGTATACGAAATTCAACCCTTCTGTGACTTTATCCATGAAACGGTGAAAAGTCTGCGCAACGTTGCGCAGACCATACGGCATTCTCATGAACTCAATAACTTCAAAAGGAGTTGTGATAGCTGTCTTGTATAAATCTTCCATCGCTTCCATCGCAGGTCTATCTTTGAAAAAATAGTACAACCTTGCAAGTTCAGTGAAAAATTCTGAATATGGGGAAGGGGATACCTGTTTGGTACTGTCACCTTGTTGAGTCTCTGATAATCCCCGGAAGGTCGGCAATCGTTACTGTCGCGTTTAGGAACCAGGTGCAAAGGTGAAGAGACGGACGATTTTGATTGTCTACACAGGCCTAGTGAATTCATGTACTCGAATTCGCTTTTCGCTATTCTGTGTTTTTCGGCGTCTAAACGACGTGCGCGTGAAAACTGGAGTCGTCCTACCGTTATGATTCTATGCACAACATCATGTGTAATCGGCAAGTCGTATCTGGGTTCTTGTGTTAGGCTAGGGAATGATCGAAGTAGATCTCCGAATGGCTCTTTGACCATGAACAGTCGAATTGTTGGTAATGGATCGTACACGTCCATGGTATTTACTGACAACGACGTGTTCGAGTCAAGTAGCCGTTTATCCCTAAGTCCACCACGGTTCCAAACTTAGTCAAAAAATCAGCACCTATAATAGGCCTAGTTACTGACACAATTATAAAAGGATGTTTGAATTCACAGCGGAAACCTAAATCGATGCCGAGTAATCTTACTCCATAACTTACTATAGGAGAACCATTTGCAGCGAAAACTTTACGGCCTGAGTCGCGTGTAATATTTTTGAAATAACTTACAGGAACAACTGAGACGTCAGCTCCTGTATCGATCAGAAAACTAAAGTTAGTTTTGGCACATTTAATAAATAAGCGACGAGTTTTATGTGTCCCATCATTTGTCGCGAGAACTTTGGGACTAGTTAGTTTTCCGGCTTTTCGTTTCTATTATTATTATTATGGGACTGACCAACGAACTCACATGAACCTCCCGCACACTTTCTGGCCGCAGAACCAAATCGATAATGATAATAACAAAATTTTCGTCTGCCAGGGTCAATCCAAACAGCAACTATATTGGTTCTGGAAGTTTCTGGAAACCACGAAATGAAACAACAAAACGAGCGACAGTTGGAGGCAATAAAGCAGTCAAGCCAAGAAATGAAACGCCAGATGGAGAAAAAAGGAGAGGAAATTTTAGACCAAATTACAGATGGTCATAAGAGAAACGATGATAAACTTCTCGAACTATCTACTAACATACACGACGATTCAAAAGGTTGACAAAAAATTAGAAACGAAGGTTGAAGGAAAATTAGAAACGAAGGTTCAACGAGTGTTGGATAAACTTCAACGCCTCGAGAAAGAATTAAATGATGTCAAGGCAAGTGGAACAACGACGCATGTGGTACAGACCGTTCAATCGATTAAGTTAAAGCCACCAACATTCGACGGAACAACATCTTTCGGCATTTTCAAATTTTAGTGGCTCTCAAAGGCGAAGCAACGGAGGATTTACAAACCATTTCAGAAAAGGATCGCAACAGCTATCTCGAAATTATGAGGGCGCTGGATGGGAAGTATGGCAGTGACCACAAGCGGGAAATCTATCGCATGGAACTTAAAAGCCGCTGTCAATAGGGAAGAGAATTGCTACCGAAATTTTCATCGGCAATCGAGCGATTAGTGCATCTAGCACATACCAGTACGTTGGCCGACTATTTGGAAAGGTTAAAAATAGAAGCATTCATTGACGGTATTCGAAATGCAGAGACACGCAAGGCGGTGATGTTGTCACCTAAAGCAACCTTTGCGGAAATCGTTGCGTTTGCGTTAACAACTGAGGCTGTGCAGACCATTATCAGACCGGACGGTACCAAAATTTAGAAGCGGCAGGCTTAGGTGTTGTGAATATGGCAAGTTGGGTCACATCTCAATGGACTGTCGGAGGACAAGTACCATGTAACAAGACTGGCCACATCTCGCGAGATTGTTAAGAAGCAAGAGAGAAACGGCAACTATCGGCCACTTCTATAGAAAGAGCACGCAGCGTAGAGCAGAGATCGGATGAGCGCATGTCAACAGTCGTAAATGTGGGGAGATTACAAGTCAATTTGGAGGAAAGGAAGCTGGCTTCGCCGTCTGATTGCCCCATAACATACATCCCAGTTACGAGTGTAGCAGGAGGCGGTAGCGGCGTAACAATCAAGAGCGGTGTTGATGGGAGAAAATGTGTCATTATGCTCGATACGGGAGCAACTCACATGATTGTCCGGAAAGGCTTGATCGCAGGAGCTGTGCAACTGCCCGATGGGTTGAAATTAGGAATGGCAAATGGAGAGAGTGCAATGATAAAAGTGAAAAAGGTCGTGAACATAAGGATCAGTGAAACTCTTTTCCCACACGAAGTTCTGGTTGCAGATATTGTGGACGAGGTCATTTTGGGAACGGACTTCATGAGGGTGAATGGTTCGTGTTGGATTTTGGACGATTTTGGACGAGCTGCCACTAAAATTTAACGGTATGGATGTCACGGTAAGGCGAATAACAGTCAGCTATCGCGAACAGCTGCCACCGAAGTCAGAAACAATTGTGAGGGAAACCAATGAACACCAGCTTAAGCAGATATTGGGTAAGAAGGGCCGAGTTGTGCGAAGTGGAGTGCGACTGTCTGGCGACTGGATGAAAACTCGATATGCCATACGGGCAAATAGCCAAGGATTTCACAAAAGGCTTTACAACCCGCAACAAACGAAGGAGGACTCGTCGTCGAAAATACAGCCTACATGAAAAAGAGAAGGAGGTAAACCAAAGGTGGTGCTTTTGAAGGGCGGCCCTGTACAGGGGAGTTGATTTGGTTCCTGTTCGGAACGAACAGGCTTTGGTGAGGGGTAGTGTGACGGTGACACCTAGGGTATAATAGAATAAGTTAAATTAATAGCTCAATGTTTACTGTACTAAAATGGAATTTTCCTGGATAAAACTGTTCTAAATGTTTCTAGACTATTCTTACTGCAGAAGTCCTGAAACATTCTAGAAGTTTGGTTTGTGTATATAAAAAGACAAACGAAGTCGAATTGGATCATTTGTTTTTGGTAAGCGAAAATATAAGGATTAAAAAGGAATTAAAAAGCGATTTAAAAAGTGTTTTGGTGCGAAATAAAAATTATAAGTGATTTTCTGAATTTTCGTTAATAAATTGTGTTGTAATAATTTTTGTGTGACATAAATAAATTCGTTGATAATAAATTGAATTGTTTTGTTTTATTCACAATCCAGTGATACGAACCTTAATCGACAAGGCAAAAACGTAACAAGATTAACATTGAAAGTTTTCGAGTTAATCAAAAATTTGAAAGTTTAAAACATATAATTCATCTATCCTATTCCAACGTTGATGAGCTAGTTTTATGAGAAATATGGCTATACAGTTCAGAATTATGTAATTACTATTGAATTTTGGGTAAGCTCTTATTACTGATTGGATAATGTTTCGCTGAACAAGTTGATAGTGGAACTAATTAGAATTTCTTTACGCATGCAATTCATTCATTTCGTTTAAGGACCAACCGCCTCTGTAAATGGGTTACGTAGTAATTTTCACGTATCTTCTTTACAACATGAAAAAGAAACCGAATTTACTTTATTAGCGAAAGGCGTTTTAGAGGTGGTATAGTATGAAATCCAAAAGATTTCTTCTTATAAGGCAATTTAAATGATCGGGTATACGTAGAACGCGAACAGCCCACAGGATTTGAGTCATTTCGAAAATACGGTTCGAACAAAAACTAATGAAATATCAGCATCTCCCTTCTTATCTGCGGGTTATGCAGAACTTTCTTATGTTTTAGCAACATGCTTTTTGATTAAAAACAGGTCTAGTCACTTTTTGTGCCTAATCCAAACACAGTGAATAAAGCATCTTGATTCTTCGTGTGGTAGTTGTACAATTGTACATATATTACAACTTAACTATACCTACCATACCTAGCCAGCAAATCTTCACATTTCTTCAAAATCTACAAAGGCACGAAAGTTCCCGAAGGTTACAAATCGCTCGAGATTAGAACGGATCATCTAACGGAAAGCACAGCTACCGATTACAAAAGGTAACAATTTATATAATATCGCCTGTTCATAAAACCAAAGTTTCAACAAGCATTTAATAAAAAAGGTGAAAAATATAAATAGTAAGTGACTTTAAACCTTCCAACAAAGTTAATTGTGTAAGCTTAAATTTGAAATACACATTATCAAATTAATAAATTTGTTGTCCACTAAGTGAAACTGTACTTTAACCATTAAACATAATTTAGTTCGTACGGTTTTTTGTTTATTTAGAATTTTAGTGAAATTTTGCGTGATAAAATATGAATGAGCGAAAGCTTATTAAAAAATGAAACACAACGGTCGACTGTTATTGATCAAATCGGATGGATAAAAAGGTTTTGTGATGAAAGAATAATGAATGCTTCCGTGTCGAAGAATATTTTGATCAATTTAACAAAGTTCAGACTAATATTGAGCTATTAGAGGAAGATGCAGCTAATAAAAATGCTCGCTCTGAAGTCGAGGAGCTTTATTTCACTCTAAAGTCCACCATTTTGGAACATCTTAAAAAATTTCGACCTAAATTAAGTGTTGATAAGTCTACAAATTCTTTAAATCATTCTACTGTTGTCAAATTACCTAAAATTGAGATTCCAAAATTTTCTGGCGATACTAATAAATAAATATAAATGTTTATTTCACTCATTCACGAGAATAAATCATTAGACGATCTTACTCGCTTTCATTATTTAAAAAACTCAATCAATCATGAGGCTGCTCGCACAATAGAATCTTTAGAAATAAGTCCCGAAAATTATAGCACTGCGATTAAACTACTGACTGGAAGATACAGTAACAAAAAATTGAGAAACCAAATGCTTCCAGGCGAAGGGAAGTGATGGACAACACGAACTCCAATCTGCGCGCTCTTTCTACATTAGGACGACCTACAAATCAATGGGATGATTTGATAGTTTATATTGTATGCAGTAAAGCTAGATACGGAAAAAAATGGAATGAAGAATCTTCCCCAGATCGCATTTCAACTTAGGATGAGCTTCTAACATTTTTAAATATAAGATGCCAATCATTAGAGAGCAAATTTAATACGACAGGTCTAAATCAAGTGGCTCAGTCCAAGCCTAATAACACGAGAGTTCGTTCCACTTTATTTGTAGGCGATGTCGTAAATGCTTTGATAAGCATCACACACTTCTTCATCATGCGGAGATTACTAAAACACTGCTTAGTGAAGTTCAGGGTCTACTACCACTTAGTAGACCATTAGAAACTATAAAATCTGAAGTACCTTCAAATCAGAAAACCGCATTAAAATGTACAAATTCAACTAGCTCCTATTATGTGTTCTTATCTACTGCTTTAATAGAAGTAATGGATTCATCCAGAAATCCAGTATTATGCAGAGCATTGTTAGATTCCGCATCTCAAATCAATTTTATTACCTCAGACTTCATGAAAAAATTGAAATTGGATAAATGCCAAGTACCCATTACAGGAATTGGAAATGAGGAAGATTCTTGTCGATCCAGATCTATCATTAAACTGCAGTCTCGAGTGACAGGTTTCGCCACCAGTTTAGAAGTTTATGTTTTGCCAAAAAATTATCGGGAATCAACCTCACCAATTCGTCGAGGACGTAGAGAAATGGCCGATACCTGCAAATATTCAGCTAATGTTCCACAAAAAATTGATCTTTTAATTGGAGCAGATCTGTTCTACATACTACAGAAGATTCTTGGACAAATAATATTCCAAATGTAGTGAACGAACTTCCAGAACGGAGAAAAAAGGTGGATGTCTTGGTGGCAGCTAATAAAAAATATGATGACCTGATACAAAACGTTAAATATAAAAATTGTCTCCGTTCAACACAAAACATATTTGCCTGCCATGTTCATCGCTTCATTTACAATACCAGATGTCATCAGACTAATGCAAATCGAAAGACTGGTCCTCTTACTGTTAAGGAACGAAAGGAGGGACTGCAGGCAATAATAAGAGTCAATCAACTCATTTTATTTGAAGAGGAAATCAAAGCTCTTCAATCTACAAAAAATCTGCCTCGAAAATCTCGTCTAAATTCCTTATCTCCGTTTCTGGATGAGAATCACCTTGTTCGAATTGGCGGACGCCTAAAAAATTCCACCCTTCCTAATGGAAGAAGCTTAGCAACAAAAGTATATCGAACTTGTTTTCGATGTTTTCGAGCAAGGCCTGTACAGAAAGAGCAGCTAATGGGACAACTACCTAGTGAAAGAGTTACTCGTGCAGTTGACTATTGTGGGCCATTCTATATCCACTTCAAAATTCGAGGAAAGAGACCAACGAAGGCATATTTGGCCATTTTCGTCTGTTTTGCTACAAAGGCGTGCCATCTGGAACTAGTGTCTGACCTAACTACCTACACGTTTATTGGAGCGTTAAAGCGATTCATCGCAACGAGAGGTCTATGTGCCAACATATTCTCCGATAATGGCACAAATTTAATAGGTGCCAACTCCGAGCTGAATGAATTATATCGTTTGTTCAATTCCCAACCGCATCGTGAGGAGATCCGTAAATTCTGCTTGGAAGACAATATTACTTGGCACTTTCAACCAAAATCCGCACCACACTAAGGGGCTTGCATCAAGCGGCTATCAAATCAGCCAAGTTCCACTTGAGACGGGTTGTCGGTAACACATCTCTTACATTTCAGGAACTGAGCACGATAGTAAAGCAAGTCGAAGTAAAACTGCAGTAAGTTTTTAAAGCTGCAGATATCTCAGCAAAAAGTTGACGTAGATACCTAAAAGAAATTAAATTGAAGCTAAATTAACAAGCTAACTGAACTATGTATTGGTTTAACTTTAAAGAAATTTCCCAAGCCCGTGGATCGTTTAAAAAAAACTGGAAAATTTGTTCTCGCACTATTTCTTAACGGTATCTCACAAAAATGCTCTGCTCAAAAATAACAATTTTTGAACTTGAAATTTCTCCCGGTGGTATTTTACGAAATTTTTACTGCCATCACTGCCATCTATGTAGTAATGCATATTGACTTAATGACCACAGGATTTGTAGTAAGCTTTTATTTCAATTTGATCAGAATGCTGTTGTTATGAAATTTTTTTTAAATTTTGGTTTAAATAAATCAATTATTACAAGAAAGTGAAAACGATTAACTTAAGCGCAATTCATATATGTTAAAATTCAAACTTTCATGAAAATATTTCAGATATCATAATTAAGAATTTGTAACGTTTTCATTTAAACATTTTTCCTCGTTTCTAATTCTCTTATAAAAGCTTCGATTTTTAGACTTTGGGTTTGTATAATCTAGGTTGCTTTGCTAACACCCTTGACTACGATTTAATAAACCGATTTGATAAATTGTTCTAGTTTAGCCGCAGTAAAGGTATTGTCCCATACACAAACGGCAGACCGACATTTCAAACTGTTAAATTCAATTAACGACAAAATTGATTTAATTTCATTCAAAAAATCACAATTTTATCTTTCGTCGAACGGATTTTTGCTTGAAAATTAAATTCATTTTAAGAAAATTTTCTTAGAATAAGGTGGAATTTATAGATTTGAACTATTTGTTAATAATTTCCATATTGCAAAGTGAAGCAACCTAACCAAAAATTGGTTTTGACGGTTTTAAATGGCGGTTTTCCGTTTTACATGGGGCAATGCCTTAAGTAACCTCACTTTTAGCTAATCGCTTGGTAGTGCCCTAGAGTAATTGAACGAGTTTAGTTATTTCGAATTTATTACATCGAAGTCTATTGGTATAATCATAAAAGTTATTCTTAGGCAAACTATTAAAAAGTTGCAGAAAATAAATTATTGGTGGATGTTCTCTGAAACACCGTCAGAGAAGTTTTATTTGGGGAAGACAATGTGAAGTCCTATAATAAAGCAAAGGTGCGATAACGGTAGATTGAATTCAATCATTATAGCCTTACAGTTAGCAATTATATTGGAAATGGATTAAGTAACGTTTACAAGAATATGGTTATAATACAAACAACTGTCACTTCATTATTATTTAATTTCAAAAACCAAACTTATTGTAACCTACACAAGATCCGATCAAATTTCTATAAGCAAACATACTTGTTGTTTTAAAATATCTGTTTTTATAATTAGATTTATGCCAGCCATGCTTCATTTTGTTAAGGTGCGCCACAACTTGTAAATCCAGCTTTGCATTAATTACGTATAAATATGTTTATAGATATTTAAAGTCACATCTTGTGTTCTAGCAATTTTTCTTATAAATATCCAAGTAATACTTTACAACATCTTTAGTCTACAATTCTACATAATACACAATAAAACTGCATTAACGCAACACGAACATCTTAAATTTATCGTAAAAATGTTGTTCTTAATTATTTTAATTGGTTTGGTTTTGGCGTCTAGATCTATGGTAAGTTTACTAACCTACAAATGTATTTCGATTGGATTAGTTTGTATAGTGTGAAAATTAAATGTATCTTTACTCTATTAAGGGCTACCCTGATCTGGAATATTCCATGGAATGCATGGAAGAAGCTGGGGCAGATCCAGACGGATTTCCTCAAGTTAGGAATTTAGAAGATTTAATATCAAGAAGACCTGACACGAAAACATATAAATATATTGAATGTTTCTTTAAAAAAATTTGCATCTTTAATGATGTTGTTGAAGTGATTGCCAAAGCAAAAATGTTGAAGAGCGATGACAAGACTAAAGTTGAAGTAGATAGACGAGTACAAAAATCGTAAGGGATACGAGTGCAACACGAATTCTTTGTAACCTAACTTTTCGGTAATAAACATTTGATCAATTGAATTTTAATTCATTAATGCATCATCGAAGTAAAGAATTTTATGAAGATCGTTAGCGCATTCGCCAGATATATCGAAGCATTCAGTGGTGTGGAATGAAATAATTTGGTGACCTAAAGTCATTTTCAGCAAGTGTCATGTGCTTCAGTTATTTGATATTTTGTTTAGTGTTTTTTCTTATGTTTCAACAAATACAGTTTCAGTTACATTTTGGTTCTAATTTTGGTTTAATATTTTTATTTATAATTAGAGGTGATATCTAGACGATGCCTTTTTCCTACCCATTGATTTCTTGCCTGATCATAAATAACAACATATCAGCTTTTTTAGAACAATGAAAATTATAAAAGTTTCTGTTTCTTGTTTACGTTACAATAACGTTTCACAAATTATTGAAGGTTATTTGAATTCATTTGTTATGCTTATATTGACACTTAAAACTACGTAAAATTTGGACCTAACTGATGATTTTGAAGGTTTCTTGTACGTCGCTCCAAGAGTGTCAGTATTTCACCCTCTACCTATAGTTATTGTTCCAACGCGTATTTAGATTGCTCGATTATTTCCATACATCTGCAACCTCCAATTATGGTTCTTAATACCTAAAGATAAGCTTCGGTGATTTTCAAGTAGGGTAATTTTCAAACAAAATCCAATTGTCTATGAAATGTATGGAAATAATCGAGCAATCGAAATATGCGTTGGTACAATAAATATAGGTCTTTGATGTATATTTTAAATTTCAAAAATGAGAATGAATCCAATTGGAAACAAGCAATATCGACACATCAATTACTCCTCCAGTCATATCTGATGAATACATTCGATCAGTTTTGAAGAATTTTGGAGACGGATGTGGGCCGGACGATATACCCTCATCTATGTTAAAAATGTTTGGGAGTATTTGGTAAATCCATTTTGCAAACTGCTCAATCACTCCTTAACCACTGCTGTGTTTCCCGAAAAATGGAAAATCTCTAAAATAACTGTAATCTTTAAATCAGTCAAACAGGATGACGTTACATGTTACAGAGGAATACCAAATTCATCATCAATTCCTAAATTATTTGAACTAGTTATATGCAACGCTTTTAAATCAACACTAATACGTCATATACCTGTCAACCAGCAAGGGTTTATGCCTGTAAGATCTACATCTGCTGAACTTGTTGAATTCACCATCAAAGTAATGAAGGAGGCAAAAAAACATCATCAAGTAGCACTCCAAAGTCTATTTCGATTTGCATTTTCATTAGAATACATTAATTAGTTCTTATTTTCCTAACAAACCATCTGCAATATGCATCTGTTTTAAGAAATCTAACGTTATCAAAGTGACATCTGATGTTCCTCAAGGATCACATACTGGACTCTGGATTTTAATTGTTGTCATTGATCGGATAGTCAAGATAATTAAAAACACATTTGTTGTATAGTCAGAAGAGTAGTGACATGGGTAGTCACACTGTAGTCAAAAGTATAGTCACAATTATAGTCACAAGTGTGGTGGTTTGGCGTCTATTGGAGGGGGGGGGGGGCCAAAGTTGAGTAGATTAATCTACTAGCTCCGTAACCTTCCAGTAGGGTGCGCATCACGTGAGATGTTCTGGTCTTGTCATTAGGCAGCTGCGTGATGGGTACAATTGTGTAAGAGGTAACCTGTTCACAATTCGAAAGTGTACGTGCTGACTCCTCGTGGCAACCACTGGTAACTAAGGCCGTTTGGCAAATTTTTTGCCATTTGGCACAGCCTAAAGTACGGCGCTAAAGGAGAAAACCTTTGACAAAAACCCTAATCTAAGGTGGAACAGCATATGCCGATAGATGAATGGCTGATAGGTTAATCAGTCTAAAATATGCGGACTCTGGATACCAGGCACCTTGCAGTTTTATTTAGCCTTCCTGTAGTAAAACTGGGTTACCTACAGGCGATTTGTAATTCCCAGCGACTCGTAAGAGTAAAATCAAACGGAAGGCGGAGCAGGAGTAGGAATATACGGGAGTGGGACCACCCTCTCGAAGTCCTTGGGCTCCAATGCTACCGTCTTTCTAGCGGAACTACATGCTGTAGTAAAGATCTAGGAGGGAGAGCAATAAGCCCAGATAGTATGGCAGTACCGGGGGAGGCAGTGCGAAGTCCAATAATAATAATAATAATAATAATATTCACAAGTGTAGTCACAAGTGCAGTTAAAAGTGTAGTCAAAAGAGTAGTTAGAAATGTAGTCAAAAACGCAGTCACAAGTGTAGTCACAAAGGTAGTCACAAGTATAGTCAAAAGTGTAGTCACAGTTGTAGTCAAAAGTGTAGTCACAACAATAGTCACAAGTGAAATTGTAAGTGTAGTAACAAGTGTAGTCAAAAGTGTGGTCAAAATTGTAGTCAAAAGTGTAGTAACAAGTGTAGTGTTGAAGTCACAGGTGTTGTTAAAGGTGTATTCGTCAGTATAGTTACAATTGTCGTCAAAATTGAAGTCAAATGTGTAGACAAAAACGAAGTCACAAGTGAAGTCACAATTGTAGTCAAAAGTGTAGTCTCAAGTGTAGTTACAAATGAAATCGAAAGTATATTCAAAAATTTAGTTCAAGATGTAGCCATAGGTGTAGTCAAAAGTGTTGTCAATAGTGTAGTTAAAAGTGTAGTCACAAGTGTAGTCAAAAGTGTAGTCAAATGTGTAGTCATAAGTGTAGACGAAAGTGTCGTTAAAAGTGAAGTCACAAGTGTAGTCGAAAGTGTACTCAAAAGTATAGTCACAAATGTAATCAAATGTGTGGACACAAGTGCAGTCAATAGAACAGTCAAAAGCGTAGTCACAAGTGTAGTCACAACTGTAGTCACAAGTGTTACCACAAGTATAGTTATTCGTGTTCTCAAAAGTGTAGTCAAAAGTGTATTCACAAGTATGGTCGAAAGTGTAGTCACAATTGTAGTCAAAAATGTAATCACCAGTGTAGTCAAAAGAGCAATTAAAAGTGTAGTCAAAAATGTAGTCACAAGGGTAGTCACAAGTGTAGTCACAAGTGTAGCCGAAAGTGTGGTCAAAAGTGAAGTCACAAATGTAATTAAAAGTGTAGTCAAAAGTTTAATCAGAATAGTAGTAAAAAGTGTAGTCACAAGTATAGTCGAAAGTGTAGTCACAAGTGTCGTCACAAGTATAGTCAGTCATAAGTGTACTCAAAAGCGTAGTCAAAAGAGTAGTCACAAGTGTGGTCAGAAGTGTAGTAAAAAAGTGCAGTCACAAGTGTTGTCAAAAGTGTAGTCAAAAGTGTAGTCAAAAGTGTAGTCACAAGTGTAGTTACAAGTATGGTCAAAAATTTTGTCACAATTGTAGTCAAAAGTGTAATCACTAGTGAAGTCAAAAGTGTAGTCAAAATTAAAAGTCTAGTCAAATGTGTAGTCACAAGTGTCATCGAAAGTGCAGTCAAAAGTGTAGTCACAAGCGTAATCAAAAGCGTAATCAAAAGTTTAATCAAAAGAGTAGTACTAAGTCTAGTCTAAAGTGTAGTCACAAGTTTAGTCGAAAGTGTAGTTAAAAGTACAGTCACAAGTTTATTCAAAAGTATAGTAAAAGGTGTAGTAAAATTGTAGTCACATGTATGGTTCAAAGAGTGGTCACAAGTGTAGTCAAAAGTGTAATCACCAGTGTAGTAAAATGTGTAGCCACAATTAAAAGTGTAGGCAAATGTTTAGTCGAAAGTGTAGTCAAAAGTGTAGTCACAAGTGTAGTCAAAAGTATAGTCTAAAATTTAATCAAAATAGTAGTAAAAAGTGAAGTCAAAAGTGTAGTCACAAGTGTAGTCCAAATGTACTCAAAAGTGTAGTCAAAAGTGTAATCAAAAGAGTAGTAAAATGTGAAGTCAAAAGTGTAATCACCAGTGTAGTCGAAAGTATAGTCAGAAGTCAATCATACAGAAGTGTAATCAAATGTGTGAACACAAGTGTAGTCAAAAGTGTAGTCAAAAGTTTAATCAAAAGAGTAGTCATAAGTGTAGTCACAAGTGTTATCAAAAGTGTAATCAAAAGTTTAATCAAAAGGGTAGTACAAAGTGTAGTCAAAACTGTAGTCACAAGTGTAGTCGAAAGTGTACTCAAAAGTATAGTCAGAAGTGTAATCAAATATGTGGACACAAGTGTAGTCAAAAGTGTACTCAAACGTGTAGTCAAAAGTGTAGTCGAAAGTGTAGTCACAAGTGTAGTCATAAGTGTAGTCATAAGTGTAGTCGAAAGTGTAGTCAAAAGTGTAGTCATAAGTGTAATTAAATGTGTGGACACAAGTGCAAGCGAAAGTGTAGTTAAAATTACAGTGACAAGTTTATTCAAAAGTGAAGTAAAAAGTGTAGTCACAACTGTAGTCGGAAGTATGATCAAAAGTATAGTCAGAAGTGTAATCAAATGTGTGAACACAAGTGCAGTCAAAAGTGAAGTTAGAAGTTTAATCAAAAAAGTAGTAAAAAGTGAAGCCAAAAGTGTTGTCACAAGTGTAGTCTTAAGCGTACTGAAAAGTGTAGTCACAAGTGTAATCCAAAGAGTAGTAAAAAGTGAAATCGAAGTGTAATCAAATGTGTGGTCACAAGTGTAGTCAAAAGTATATTCAAACGTGTAGTGAAAAGTGTAGTCAAAAGTGTAGTCAAAAGTGTGGTCAAAAGTGTAGTCAAAAGTGTAGTCACAAGTGTAGTCATAAGTGTAGTCACAAATGTACTCAAAAGTACAGTCAAAAGTGTAGTCAAAATTATAGTCAAAAGTTTAGTCACAAGTGTAGTCATAAGTGTTGTCACAAATGTAATCAAAAGTGCAGTCAAAAGTTTAGTCAAAATTATTGTCAAAAGTGTAGTCACAAATGTGTATCCACAACTGTACTCAAAAGTGTAGTCGTAAGTATAGTCAGAAGTGTAGTCATAATCGTATTCAAAAGTGTAGTCACAAATGTAGTTACAAGTATGGTCAAAAATTTTGTCTCAATTGTAGTCAAAAGTGTAATCACCAGTGAAGTCAAAAGTGTAGTCAAAATTAAAAGTCTAGTCAAATGTGTAGTCACAAGTGTCGTCGAAAGTGCAGTCAAAAGTGTAGTCACAAGCGTAATCAAAAGCGTAATCAAAAGTTTAATCAAAAGAGTAGTACCAAGTTTAGTCTAAAGTGTAGTCGAAAGTGTACTCAAAAGTATAGTCACAAATGTAATAAAATATGTGGACACAAGTGCAATCAATACAGCAGTCAAAAGTGTATTCACAAGTGTAGTCACAACCGTAGTCACAAGTGTCGTCACAAATATGGTCAGCCATAAGTGTACTCAAAAGTGTAGTCGAAAGTGTAGTCACCAGTGTGGTCAAAAGTGTAGTAAAAAAGTCCAGTCAAAAGTGTAGTCACAAGTATGGTCAAAAGTGTAGTAAGAATGGTAGTCAAAAGTATAATCACCAGTGTAGTCAAAAGTGAAGTAAAAATTAAAAGTGTAGTCAAATGTGTAGTCCCAAGTGTCGTCGAAAGTGTAGTCACAATTGTAGTCAAAAGTTTAATCAAAAGAGTAGTAAAAAGTGAAGCCAAAAGTGTAGTCACAAGTGTAGTCTTAAGCGTACTGAAAAGTGTAGTCACAAGTGTAATCCAAAGAGTAGTAAAAAGTGAAATCGAAAGTGTAGTCACATGTGTAGTCGAAGATATGCCCAAAAGTATAGTCAGAAGTGTAATCAAATGTGTGGTCACAAGTGTAGTCAAAAGTGTATTCAAACGTGTAGTGAAAAGTGTAGTCAAAAGTGTAGTCAAAAGTGTAGTCAAAAGTGTAGTCACAAGTGTAGTCATAAGTGTAGTCACAAATGTACTCAAAAGTGCAGTCAAAAGTGTAGTCAAAATTATAGTCAAAAGTTTAGTCACAAGTGTAGTCATAAGTGTTGTCACAAATGTACTAAAAAGTGCAGTCAAAAGTTTAGTCAAAATTATTGTCAAAAGTGTAGTCACAAATGTGTATCCACAACTGTACTTAAAAGTGTAGTCGTAAGTATAGTCAGAAGTGTAGTCATAATCGTATTCAAAAGTGTAGTCACAAGTGTAGTTACAAGTATGGTCAAAAATTTTGTCACAATTGTAGTCAAAAGTGTAATCACCAGTGAAGTCAAAAGTGTAGTCAAAATTAAAAGTCTAGTCAAATGTGTAGTCACAAGTGTCGTCGAAAGTGCAGTCAAAAGTGTAGTCACAAGCGTAATCAAAAGCGTAATCAAAAGTTTAATCAAAAGTTTAATCAAAAGAGTAGTACCAAGTCTAGTCTAAAGTGTAGTCACAAGTTTAGTCGAAAGTGTAGTTAAAAGTACAGTCACAAAATTATTTAAAAGTGTAGTAAAATGTGTAGTAAAAATTGTAGTCACAAGTATGGTTCAAAGAGTGGTCACAAGTGTAGTCAAAAGTGTAATCACCAGTGTAGTAAAATGTGTAGCCACAATTAAAAGTGTAGGCAAATGTGTAGTCGAAAGTGTAGTCAAAAGTGTAGTCACAAGTGTAGTCAAAAGTATAGTCTAAAATTTAATCAAAATAGTAGTAAAAAGTGATGTCAAAAGTGTAGTCACAAGTGTAGTCCAAATGTACTCAAAAGTGTAGTCACAAGTGTAATCAAAAGAGTAGTAAAATGTGAAGTCAAAAGTGTAGTCACCAGTGTAGTCGAAAGTATAGTCAGAAGTCAATCATACAGAAGTGTAATCAAATGTGTGAACACAAGTGTAGTCAAAAGTGTAGTCAAAAGTGTAGTCAAAAGTTTAATCAAAAGAGTAGTCATAAGTGTAGGCACAAGTGTTATCAAAAGTGTAATCAAAAGTTTAATCAAAAGGGTAGTACAAAGTGTAGTCAAAACTGTAGTCACAAGTGTAGTCGAAATTGTACTCAAAAGTATAGTCAGAAGTGTATTCAAATATGTGGACACAAGTTTAGTCAAAAGTGTACTCAAACGTGTAGTCAAAAGTGTAGTCGAAAGTGTAGTCAAAAGTGTAGTCACAAGTGTAGTCATAAGTGTAGTGACAAGTGTAGTCGAAAGTGTAGTCAAAAGTGTAGTCATAAGTGTAATTAAATGTGTGGACACAAGTGTAATCGAAAGTGTAGTTAAAATTACAGTGAAAAGTTTATTCAAAAGTGAAGTCAAAAGTGTAGTCACAACTGTAGTCGAAAGTATGATCAAAAGTATAGTCAGAAGTGTAATCAAATGTGTGAACACAAGTGCAGTCAAAAGTGTAGTCAAAAGTTTAATCAAAAAAGTAGTCAAAATTGTAGTCACAAGTGTAGTCGAAAGTGTACTCAAAAGTATAGTCACAAATGTAATAAAATATGTGGACACAAGTGCAATCAATGCAGCAGTCAAAAGTGTATTCACAAGTGTAGTCACATCCGTAGTCACAAGTGTCGTCACAAGTATGGTCAGCCATAAGTGTACTCAAAAGTGTAGTCAAAAGTGTAGTCACCAGTGTGGTCAAAAGTGTAGTAAAAAAGTCCAGTCAAAAGTGTAGCCACAAGTATGGTCAAAAGTGTAGTAAGAATTGTAGTCAAAAGTATAATCACCAGTGTAGTCAAAAGTGAAGTCAAAATTAAAAGTGTAGTCAAATGTGTAGTCACAAGTGTCGTCGAAAGTGTAGTCACAAGTGTAGTCAAAAGTTTAATTAAAAGAGTAGTAAAAAGTGAAGCCAAAAGTGTAGTCACAAGTGTAGTCTTAAGCGTACTGAAAAGTGTAGTCACAAGTGTAATCCAAAGAGTAGTAAAAAGTGAAATCGAAAGTGTAGTCACATGTGTAGTCGAAGATATGCCCAAAAGTATAGTCAGAAGTGTAATCAAATGTGTGGTCACAAGTGTAGTCAAAACTGTATTCAAACGTGTAGTGAAAAGTGTAGTCAAAAGTGTAGTCAAAAGTGTAGTCAAAAGTGTAGTCAAAAGTGTAGTCAAAAGTGTAGTCACAAGTGTAGTCATAAGTGTAGTCACAAATGTACTCAAAAGTGCAGTCAAAAGTGTAGTCAAAATTATAGTCAAAAGTTTAGTCACAAGTGTAGTCATAAGTGTTGTCACAAATGTACTCAAAAGTGCAGTCAAAAGTTTAGTCAAAATTATTGTCAAAAGTGTAGTCACAAATGTGTATCGACAACTGTACTCAAAAGTGTAGTCGTAAGTATAGTCAGAAGTGTAGTCACAATCGTATTCAAAAGTGTAGTCACAAGTGTAGTCAAATGTGTAAATATCTAATTTTCTATGAAATGTTTGGGAATAGTCAAGTAATTTTAATGCGCGTTGCCACAACAGTTCAGGTCCTGAAGCCTATCTTTAGAAGATTTTGAAAAAGTCGAATTTTCTATGAAATGCATGGAAATAATCAAGCAATCTAAACACGCATGCAATGAAAAATAATCAATTCCACAACTTTCAGGGCTGCCAGAGCCACTAAAAATTTAATGGATGAAGAACATCCTTATTCAAAAGAGTTTCTTTGCATGATCCGTAAATACGATAACAACTTTCAAATAATGTCATTTGGGGCTACATCGCCAATGCCAGATCCAATCAGAGTCATGTCGACGTTCATAATACAAGGATAAGTGCATTATAGGGCCGGCTCACACTCATACCATCACCAAATAAAGAAACAAAATTCATTCAAATCAACTACTAAAAATTCGATAATCCGACTGAGAAAATGAAGATTATTATTAAAATGAACAGTATATTTATGTACGCAATGGGATGTTACGTTTACCGTTTGATGTTTCGTTCGAATGTGAATCGAATGCTGAATTATCGATACCTTCTGCACCATTATTTAGTCGACATGTACCCAAAAATTGAGACTCATTGATTGCTGTACCGTTATTTGATGGACACACGGGAATCACGGCAAGTTGATGATTTTACCATCAACTTACACTGGTGGACCACCACATACGTTTTCAATCAAAAGTATATTCACAAAGGTTCAGAACATGAAGTTATTACTAAGGCATGCGCGAATTCGACGAAATTTTTACCGTATTTGTTTTTCCGTTCCAAAATGTAAATAATCCAGCGGTATTTTGAGATTCGAAATCATAAAAGGCATTTACAGATACTCGTTGTTCCTATAAGGTAATAAATGAAATATCAAATTCATAAATATTCATGGCCCATAGCTCAACATTCGGCTGATCCTCAAATGTTTACCGGAATATTAGACTCCAATCTAATCCGAACTCTTCCTTTACAAAATAAATAGCGATGGGACGGAAATGTTATTGCCGGATATAAAATTTCCTTTTTCCTGGGATGGAATCCTGGTATAACTTTACACACTTCCCCCTCGCCGTATTTTATCAAAATCGATTAAGAATTACCCAAGTTATACCCTACTTGCCCTCATTCCAGGACATCATTTAAAAACCATTTAGGAATTAAATTTTCATTAACCTTATGGGGTGCTTAATAGTCATATTCATAATTAATACAACGAGTGAACAATCGTACTAGAAAACAATGAACAAATTATCTTTTGCTGCTCGTGAATCTGTCAAAATTTGTTAGAGGACATTGTCTTGTAAATTTAAGCAGTCGGTGAAGTTCATCAATAAAATATATACGGCTACTAATTTTTAACCTTTGAACTTAAATGTTACAGACAATGGTACAATTATTGTGTAATATTGCTAAAACAGCTGTCAACTGATTATTATCGAATTATAAAAATCCAACATATTGAAATTTAAACAAGAGTCGATCAAATTTATAAACATGATATTTACGTACAAGAGGATTAAATTACTACCGGCTGGTCTTCATGGTATAACTTATTTCTGATAAAATTTTTCACTTAGTTTGTATAAACACCCCCACTTAAAGCCAAATATTTTGTTGTAGCAATTTTTTTTGCTCCATTATAAATATCGAGGCGATATTTTTCAGCATCGTTAGTATACACAAAACCCAAATTGAAATATTACAATACGAGCTAGACACTTAAAAAAAAATGCGATTCTTATTGGTTTTAACAATAATTTTGGTTTCGGCCACCAGATCACTGGTAAGTTTAATAACCGTTTTGTGTTAGTTTGTGTAAAATGTATACGAAATTTAAATTTACCCGTATTTTCTAAGGCCGTCGTAGATGAACAAATAAACCAAATGCAATACTTTAATGAATGCATGAAGGAGGTTCATACGGTTCCAAATGTAATTGGTGATGTGGATTATGAAAGGAAACCTGAGAATTCAGTCGAATTTATTGCATGTTATATTAGGAAAAATGGATTTTTCAATTTTAACGGAATTATTAATGGTGCCAAAGAAAATTTGACGTCGAAATCAAATAATTAACAATATTCGTATTTTTTGTAATATTTTTAGTAAGCAATTACCAATTTTAAAAATAGATATTTGATTAATTAACCCTATAAGGACGTTCAAAAATTCAACTAAAAATTTCTTCTATAACTTAATAATAACCGTTATTATTGTACCATTAGACTACTGAAAATGTATTTTGGGTGGAATATTTCCAATGGAATAACGGTAAACGATAACGGTTATTAGTAAGTTACAGAAAAAATGTTTGGTTTAGTTTTTATTTGAGAATCTTTAGGGGTACTGAGTGCTCCATAAAATTAGGTAAAGAATTTTGATTGATAAATTTATTTTTTAATGTGGTAATTGTGTTTCTAAAGTGTTAAATAGTTCAATAGTGTAAAAAATGGCTTTGGCCTAATGATTCGATACATAATAAAAGTTGCTGAAAAAAAACGATTTGTCTTTGAATATAATTTTTTGTCGGTCTGTCTTTCAGCCAATTGAAGGAATAATAAAATGTTTTCTGTATCTCAGCCAGTCTTAGACCCCGTAATATACAGAAAGTAATTAAAATATTTAAACAATTTAAAAAGATGGAAATAAGGTGTAACAAAAATATTTCAAAATACATATATTTTTGGTTTAACATTGTTCTACCCCTGCAGCCCCATCGGGGTGATATGGTATATGGTACCCTCCATCCCCATCGATGAAGAAGCTTTCGGTTTGAAATTGCTGGTGTTGGGTTTGGAGATATGGGTGTCAAAAGAGGGAGTGCATCACACCAAAGGACTTCTCAGAGGAAGTCGGTGAAGCCGATGGGAATCGAGTGCTGAAGTTTCTAGAAGGTTCCAGAATGTTGCCAGAATGTTCTAGAATGTTCGAGAATTTTCAAAAATGTTCCAGTATGCCCGGTATGTTGTAGCTTGTTCCAGAAAGTTCTGAAAATTTCCAGAATGTTAGAAAATATTCCTGAAAGTTTTGGACCTTCGAAGGAACTTCCTGTTCCGGAATGTTTTAGAATGTTCTAGAATGTTCCAAGCGGTTCTGGACAGTCGAAGAAACTTCCTGTTCGCCAGAATGTTCCTGAATGTTCCCAGAACGTTCCAGACAGAATGTTCTAGAATGTTGTAAAATGCTGGAGAATGTTGTATAATGTTCCGGAAGGCGCGAGAATGCTGTATAAAGTTCTAGAATGTCCCAAAAGGTTCTGGACCTTCGAAAGGACTTCCGGTTTCGGAGTATTTCACATTGTTCTAGACGGTTCTGGACCATCGAAGGAATCTCCTGTTCCATAGCGTTCGAGAACGTTTTAGATTCTTCTAAAAACCGGAAACAGAAGTCCAGAATCAATGAAGCATGAGTCAGTAAACTTTTGAAAGTCGATTAGAGCGGAACAAAGAAAACTGAAAGTGATAGAAAGTAAAATAAATGGAAGTAAATTGCTTAAGGTAGTGAACGGTATATTAAGTGGAATTTTATTTGCGTATTATAAAAGAGGAGAAATCTTGCTAGCGGTGAACCGAAAAAATGGAAACAGAAAGAACAGCGAAAAAATGAAACACACGAGGAACAAGAAGCACGTTTAGCTCCACAATCGAAGAGAATGTATTGATTAAGAGAAATCTTAACAGATGAACAACGAGAAGAAATTAGATAAAAGGATCGAGAGAGACCCTCAGCAATCAGAAATAAAGAAACTGCTGAAGAAACAAGATTACGAAATGAACTATGTAGCGTTATAATGAGTGTACGAGAAACGCGAAGCAGAAGAAGTATAGATTACAGTTTGGCAGGTCATCCCACTAAAGAGTACAACAAATACAAACACGTTGTCAGTGGTAAAATGGATTAAGCGTGTCAGTTCCGCGGTACCAAGAAATTGAGTAAAGTAACACCAGGAATTTGTTACATGAGTGGAAAATTCGATTGGCACCGTTGGAAGTGCCTCCACCAGAGTTATCTCTTATAATACGATGCTTAAGTTGTACTAAATTTTCTAAAGTTGTTATGGAAAGTTACTTCCCAATATCCTAGAGCCTCATGCTATAGCTCTAAAAATCACAAAAAAAATCTAGGCGGCCCCATTCTCCTTTGATTTTGAAATTATGACCTCTTTCAAGAATATATAATTACCCAATTCATTCACTGACTCTGGAACGCTTTTCTTATATTTCCAATTTACATTTCCAGCGACAATGTTTTCTTACAGAAAACGTTTCGAATTCGATGCTCATTAAAGTCATAACGATCATGGAGCTATTCAACCCTGTTACGAGTGAAGCTCGAGGCGGCTTATATCCATTATCAAAGGCCAAATGACCAAACTCGCCAATAGTTTTAACGCACATGGTTCAGGATACAACTATGACGATCTTAAGGTACGTTTCGATAAGGTAAATAATAAACTTTATAATGAATTTGTTGAGGTTGAATACGTTATTTTTGGAATTGATGCGACGGCTGCTTCAGAAATGGACCTGATCGACGATCAATTTTATCATATACTTCCAAAAATACAGAGTCTGTTACGAAACGAGTCAGGTATAATCAATCCAGTTAATCTTGATCTAACACTTAATAATACTATTGGTGCAAATGCTACATCTGACTTTAAATTGCCATCCCTATCTACGCCAACATTTGACGGCAATCTAGCAGATTGGCAATCCTTTTAGGACATATTCACCTCAACGGTGCACTGCAACGATCGCTTCGGTTCTCGATAATCTCGATGAAGTTATTCAGGGATTGAAGGCCTTGGGAACAGAAGCAGAATCACGTGATCCTTGGCTCATCCACATAGTGATACAAAAGTTGGATGATGAATCAAGGCGTCTTTGGAAATACGAGACAGCAGACAAGGATTTTCCACCACTTCAAACATTTTTAGATTTTCTTATTAAAAGAATGGATTCGTTAGTTGACGCACCGGTAGAAAATAAGACTGTCTTTTAAAAGCAGAAATCTGTAAGGACTTTTCATGTCTCCTCAGAATATCCATGTCTGCTTTGCGATAGTAAAAGTCATAAACTGTATGAATGCCAAAAATTTTCCGGGATGAGCATCGACCAACGTAGAGAATTTTTGAAAAATAAGGAGAAATGTTTCAATTGTTTAGGCGATGGTCACACTGTGCTTATCGATTAAAGCACAAGTTTATCATAAAGTGTAATCATTATGTTATCATTGCCAATTGAATCTCATCAATTTTTGCAAATGCAGTTCATAGGCGACGAACAAACAAAAGTCGATCAAAATTGCTTAAATATAAGTGAATTGAGATGGGAAATCATTGAAGATCTGCAGAGGATTTTACATAAATACAATCAATGTTTCATGGTATAAAGTTGTGATTCGAGTCAACAAAAGACCAGTTGGAGAGCACGAACATCGATTCAATCTAGCTTAAGTCAATGAAATTGACATTTTAATTGTGGACAGTCAAGTCATCACAGATGCTTTATAAGAGGAGGAACTTTCAAAGAGGAAAAGACGGATAACTTTTCAATTTGAAACAAGTGATCCCAAACACGGGTCCAGAAACAAATAGAAAAGTTTTTATACGTTTTTAGTTGAAATGTACGCAAAAATAGAGGCAGAACGAATGATATTCATATGACAGAACCAAAAGATAAAAATTTGCTTGAACCATAGTGCCAGAACTAAAATGTCTGCATTCTGTAAGGCTGACAATTTTGATATTCCCTAGCACGGTAAATTTTTATAGGAGTTTCAGAAATGTTTCCATTAAGTCTAAAAGACTTGAAAAGTGGCCCAAGAGTATGTATCTGCCATCAACGCTCCAATTATGAATTTGATAACCTGCCGTTTCAGCAGAAGTAAAATTCATGAATTTTAAACACTTATTCGACTGAAACATATTGTTTTCATTTCACCGTAGCGATTATTAATTAGAGTGGTAAAAATGTTTAGGTGTTTTAGCATCTCTCGATCAAGACGCTTACAACAGTACCTCAGACATCAACAAACAACACAATAACGGTAAATTTGATAACTTACAATGTTTGATGAACGTTATACCACAGAATAATAAACAACCAGAAGCGAAATTACGTGAACCAAGAAACTTTTGATCTTACCATATATTTTAATGTTAGTTTTGAATTTTCAGCCACTGAACTACAAATTAAAACTCTTACCTTCGCCAAACCAAGGTCAACAAAAATGAGTCCACGTTTCTCCATATAAAAACCGCGTTATGTCGCTTCTGTTTATTCTGTGGTTATACTCTAATACTCTAAGAGGTACTTAATTTGATAATTTTTTTCGATATCTACGTTCCCTCTCCGTTTTAGCTAAATTGATGGTTCAGTTGCCTTAAATCCATTAGCTTTCAGGTCATCAATTATTTTTTCTGGTTTACACATATAGAGCGTAGGTTTTTAACCTGGATAATATTTGGAACATCATCCTTTATTTGAGGTGGGGCGGGCGTATTATTCCGTTTTCTTTTATTTTCTCACACCTTCCGTTGCAAATTCTAATAATCCAATTCGACTTCGTTCGCCTTTTTATATACACAAACCAAACTCCTAGAAAGCTCATGACTTTTCCAGTTAGAATAGCGTAGAAAAAATTAGAACAATTTTATTATGGAAAATTTCATTTTAGTACAGTTAAACATTGAGCTAATAATTTAACTTATTCTATTACACAATAGGTGTCACCATTACAATGTTGGCTTCAACTTATGCATTGTTGACGATTGTAAAAATAGGAAAAGCGCCTCTTACGGAAGATAGAAAAATTGAAGCGGATACATACAAAAAGCGGTTCAACCATAGTAAACGTGGTATCAGCGCTCCTGCGGAAAATAGAAAAAATGAAGTAGATACATAAAAATAAAGACCCTCCAATCGTCAATTAGCTTTAGACAATTTATTGTGAAGCTTTTCTTGATGTGAATTATCCTTTTCTGTTTACTCAATTGAACATGTTTACACGATTATATGAAACTAGCTGTACCCTGCCCGCTTTGCTGGACGTGTAATTTTTTTTTATTTTTTGATGAACATATTGTTACGTTTTTGCATAGTATAAATACATATAGTACTACCATCATAGAAAAAAAATATTTAATCGGTGAAATTCCAGATGTCGCGTCGATCGCATATAAAGTTAATATACAAACTTTGGCCATCGCCTAAATGTTTGTATGGTTAATTGAACATACAACAGAAATTCGAATTGTTCACGTGTAGTTTTATCCTACTCTAACACTTAGTAACGAATAAACATATGTTCATAGCCGACTACACATCCTTTTAAATACACATTTTAATTGTGTATTTTTGTTGTACGTACTACTCAAACATATTTTTTTTTTTTTTTTTTAAATTCTGAAGTTTATTGCCTAAAACTGACCAAAATGGCAATAAAAATCAATTTGTCATTTTTTTAATTTCAACTCAATTTTTTATTTTATTTAAAATTTTCACTAATTATTTTTATTTTTATATTTTAATAAATAATTGAATATGTAGATATGTAATTTCTATTGAGCAAAAAATTGTTTAGGAATGAGAAAAGATAATTTTTTTTTTTGCGGTTCACACGGTCATTGACCTTTTGTATTTTGTTTTGGTAGCATAAACATTTTAAGTAAATACAATGAAATCCATTTCAAAATAACAAAAAAAAGTTAAATATTAGTAGAATTTTAGTTTTCGTTTTCTTCTAAATTGAAAAATTTTATTTTGATGCCTTTTCGGTTGCTTGAGTTCATCATTTTTTTTGCTTTAAGCTAAGACGTATAAATTCAGAAATTATATATTTGGTAATACGAGCAGTGTCCGCATCACTTAATCGATGTGGATATTTCCCGTGAATAAACTGTATACTGTAACTGTAATAATTGTTTACCAAAATCTTCATATAAAAAATATTTGGCTCTACCTATTTATACGGAGCGCTATCGGGAGCCAATTTTTATATGACATCTCTCGATAGCAGCTATCCGGAGCGAATAAAAAAACGCGACTTATTTAAATTAATTTAAGTTTTTCAAAAATATCGGGGCAAATGTGCTTACGAGTGAGGTCATGTTAAACTCTCACTGATCCATGCTCCATAGAATAAAGTGTTTGTAGTATCTGCCACAATATTGTCTTTTCGCAGTCGTTGGTTAATATGTTATCAGAATATAAACAATTCTGAACACTTTTAAAAAGGTGAGGGATGTCGTAAAAACAAAATATTTTTCGTGGACCAAACCTCGCCCATGGCTCCCTAAACTTGAAAATGCTTTTCTGTTTGTACTACCTTGACCATATTTGATACCAACTATTTGCAAACCGGTTTTGTGAACTTTGTTGACAACTGTTTCTGTTCCGTTGGTCGCCTTTTGGTGAACCCATTTAATAACCGACTACTTGTTTCCAATTGCGGTTGAGTGCACGTAGCATAAATACAAATGCTTTGTCGGAAATCAAATTACCCCTTCCAAGTCCACCAAGGTCCTGGTATCCATGGATTAGGTCATCTGCTGTATTATATTCCAATTCTTTTTTTATTGATATTTTATCCATCACAGAATGCAACGTTGGTCTATTTCAATCATGCCGTCACATTTATTTTTTAAAAGACTAATTATATTCTTGGATACTCCACTTTCAAATCTTGTTAGCGAATGCCAACGCAAAATAGTCGATATTCCTAAGTAAAAAAAATATATGACTGAGTATTAAGTATACTATAATTTGGTTTTCATTTTAATATAACGTATGGTTACTGTAGTAGGTTGCGAAACGGCAGATTTTTCATAACTAGGCAAAAATGAAGAATATATACAGTGTAATACCACAATAAAACCTATAAAAGTAAAATTTAAATTGATGAAATTCATGAATTGAATATAAATAAAATCGCATGAAATAAAAATCTTTGCACCTACCGCATCAAAAATTTATTTATTTATTTTATTTATTTCTTACATTTGGACACAAAATCGCTCATTCTTAATTTTTCTTAATTGACAGATCTAATTTAACGAAGCTTTGTTAAATTTCTTAAGTGACGTCAATTTTTCGCTAGGCGAGAATACAGAAATGCTATCTACCGCATTTTTAAGTTTTGTTAATTCTTAATTAGTTTATAATTTTTCGCTGGTTACCACTTAATAAACTTAAAAATTAAGAATTAACAAAACTTAAAAATGGGGTAGATAGCATTTCTGTATTCTCGCCCAGCGAAAAATAACGTCACTTAACAAATTTAACGAAGCTTCGTAATTTTGCATCCAAACTTAAGGAATATGTAAATGGCTTTTTAGTTTTATTTATTTATTTAAATTTTATTTCTCTAGGCTTAACGGAGACACCAATTTATTTGTTAATTTGAAAAAATTTGTCTAGTGTATTTTTTCCTAAAAGGTAAAAAATGTCAACATTTTGTGATTGGCGAATTTTGTAGCCCCATTTTGCTTTGCACATAAACAATAACAATTTGTAGTTTAATAGTTTTTTATTTTATGCCACAGTAAAATAGTTTAAAATATTCAAGTTTATTTTATTAGAAGTAAAGAAAGTTTGGTTTGAAAACAAATATCGAAAAATAATGGTTCCACTAAAATTCTTAAGTTTATAATTTTTTGTCGTGACGTTTTTGTCAAGTTCTTTTGCTTTGAAATTACCAAGTTACCGTTGGTAGATTTCAAGTATGCGGCATTAAGGCAAAAATTGAACATTGTTCAATTTTGTACACAGAACGTTTTTTTGCCTGTCACGCAAAAATACATGATCTTAAAAAAGTAACAGCTATTTCAACAAATCAGCATGGAAACACGTTGCACGTATCACTGCCTTATTTCACAACTGGTGATGAAATATTCACCAGTTTGTGTCTACTTGATTTAAAACAAAAATTAAATTAATTTGGAATTTTACGACTTTAAGACTTTTTTGCCAAAATTCAATAATTTACTGTTTTTTTTACAAAAATTAGAAAAAATCTTTGTAACGAACCGTTATGAATAATCATTTTGTGTAACTTGTGTGATTTTCGAAATAAGCGAAGCGAGCAATATCCCACTCGTTACACAAAATGAAGTATTTCCTATCTGGTTGCACAGCTATTTAAATAAAAATAAAAAATTAATTTTAAATTAATAAAATAAAATAGCTACTTATGTGAAATATTACAAATCATATTTTTAAAATTTGGTATACAAATCCTTATTCTTAAAAAAGCAGGTGATTTAAAATAAAATCCTAGAAATTACTTTTGCTCTGTTTGTGTCCATGTCGAATTTTTTTTGTGGAATATTTGTTTAAACACAAACGTTTTCACTTCTGGCCGTTCTTCAAGTAAGTTGCTAATAAAATCTTTTACCACAATATCCACGGATGCGAGCTTCTATTTAGGCGGAGTGTTTAAAAGGAACCTCGACATTTTTTTCAGTTGCTTATTTTCTTGATTGGTTTCGGTCCTCCTTCGGTGATGTGGACTGAGGAACTGAGAGGGCGATATAGGACACGCTAAAGGAACTTGTGGAATATCATAATTCCTTAGATACGTTTTTGGGGGCCCTGCTTCATATTTTAGTTTGAGTGGTGGCGAGTCAGCCCTACTCAGAGTACTAGCTCATCCTCAGAATACAAAGTAATGGTTAAAAGTAATGGTTGGCGGCAAAGGTTTTTTTGAAATAGGAGTTGTATAAAGTTTTAGATTTATTAATCTTTGACAAGCAACGTCGATGTAATTGTCTTTACATTTACAAACAAAACTATTAAATATTTTATTAAGCGCCGTTCTTTTCAAAACTTTTGTATACCCAGTTATTTTAATCTCATTGACACAGAAGTGTTTTTCACAAAATGTAATATATAGTATTTTGAACACTCTTGGAGTTTATCCCACACACAACCATGCTTCAACCAAACTTTACAGCGATTGCCCTGTGGCACAATAAAAAATGTTCTTGTGGCATTGGTGCCGTTTTTGTTTAAATAAGTTTTATAAACACACACCATTTTAATATTAATAATTTAAAAATGTAAATAAAATGTATACATACGAAACAAGTTTCAAAATACCTTTATAGAAATACTTCAAACTATAGCGACAACTTGTTTTGGTTTGTTTTACACGAACATTAATTTAGGCCGTGCCTGAATACCTTGTTAAATATTATACTCATCCAAATTATTACAGTCGTTCCCTATGATACATTTTGACAGATCCATGTGAAATATTTTATTACTGAATGTGATTTGAATATTTTATTAGCAACAGCAATCAACAAGAGCGAGAACATATTATTTTTTACAATATTAAATAAAATATAATTTGGGTATTAACAATAATATAATTTGATATTAACAGCTCCCACCATTCTATGCCTTGTCCCACTTGCAAGCCACAAAAAGCCATGAGTTGTAACTAACGTTGCCATCCATGCGTTTTGCGTGGTAAAAAATCTGTGATTTCGTGAAACGAATCCCAAGAAATCCTTACGTATTTATTCGTTTCCTCATCATTACAGGATAATATTTCACCAATAATCGGGTTGTGGAACCGCGGAGTATAATGTAGTCGTATTTTTATTATTATTTTCAATTTGATTTTATTAAAAAAAAATAGGCGAGAAAATTATCACGTACAAATTAGGCTGTGTT
The DNA here is from genome assembly GCA_958295665.1 of Tipula vernalis. Taxonomy (NCBI): domain Eukaryota; kingdom Metazoa; phylum Arthropoda; class Insecta; order Diptera; family Tipulidae; genus Tipula; species Tipula vernalis. Next base: position 77,871,696 of record OY282560.1, on the reverse strand, counting down.
TCAATCGGATAAAAAGTTACATTTGTTAACTGTGGTGAAAAATATTAAATTTTCCTTACTTTTTAATCGCTTTGGTGTTTTAAATGGAACTGGTTAAAATTCTAACGTGTACGTTTTTTATTTTTATTTTGCGTAGAGAAAAGTAAAATACAAGCTAGAAATTTTTAACTGGTCCGTGAATAAAGTGTCAAAAATTTAACTTTTTATGCGGATTTTTATTCGTTTGAAACACAGCCTTATTATTAAATTCGGGCAGTAAAAATATCAAATGTCTGCGAAGGGGAAAATTTCTCAAGTAAATGTCACAAATTAATATTTATTACGGTATTATCACAGTATTCGGACACGGCCTAGGTAAGAATATTAAAACAATACTAGACATTTTTGATTTTGATTTTTAGTTTTACTTTTTATACCAATACTGAAACAAGAGCTAAGTAGGTCAACACCTGGGGCCCTATTCTCGAATTCCACATCCATTTTCCACATGTGGACATCTGTCAAAATTCATAAAAATTGAATTTTTTTGGTACTAAGGGAATATTTCCGAATGGGTATAAGCAGGTGGAAGAAATTCTCCAAAAAGAATATGTTCATGCCCCATGTGTTTTATATACGAATTAAAATTTCAGAACGTTTTGATGAATTTTGACAGATGTCCGCATGTGGAAAATGGATGTGGAATTCGAGAATAAGGCCCCCGCACAAGTTTTTTTACAAACCATCTATAAAAACTACTTTTCACATCAAATGTTTTTCTCTTTCCATCATAAGGGAAATAAATGCTTTGGTCCCTTGTTCTCTCTAAAGATGAACTAACACGAAAAATCTAACATCAGCTGATTTTGTTTACAAATATTATTGTGTAGAGTTGATATTCATGGTTTTATTAGGATTTTTCATACAAATAGAAATTAAAAAAAAGAAAACAAAATTATGTTTTGTATATGGTTTTTATGGGGAATTTGATATTGTACATATTTAATCAAATAGCACTGCCAAGAATTTTCATCAACATTAAAATTTACCATCAGTGCATAAATAAAAATTTTTATAAATAATATTGTGTTAGTGTTGGTTGAACCGAAATGAAATAAACAAATATCTATGGATATGGCTATATTCAAAACCAACATTAATGTACTACAAGCCTGATTGTCACCAATATTATAAATTTATTTTGCGCTTATACAAAACCAACACTAATGTAATACTACAAGCCTGATTCAGTGATGAAGCACGCAGATACCCTCTTACATTTAATACCTTATACTTGAAAGTGTTGGTGCGAAAATATAATAAAAATACTCTCATCTAACCAATCCCAATTGTTTTTTTTTCATTATTGACATACCCAATTTTCCCTCCACAATTCGTTTGTTTTGTTTTATCTACAATTTGTATGTTTTTCTCACTCATTTATATAAACTGTCGATCACCAATACTTTCATGTATAAGCCAAAACCAACATTAATGTACTACAAGCCTGATTGTCACCAATATTATAAATTTATTTTGCGCTTATACATGAAAGTATTGGTGATCGACAGTTTATATAAATGAGTGAGAAAAACATACAAATTGTAGATAAAACAAAACAAACGAATTGTGGAGGGAAAATTGGGTATGTCAATAATGAAAAAAAAACAATTGGGATTGGTTAGATGAGAGTATTTTTATTATATTTTCGCACCAACACTTTCAAGTATAAGGTATTAAATGTAAGAGGGTATCTGCGTGCTTCATCACTGAATCAGGCTTGTAGTATTACATTAGTGTTGGTTTTGCTATATTTTACCAATGCCGTCTAGAATATACAAGCCATACTACTGTCTACGTCACTCAATTTATGTCGACAGTTCCATTAATCTTCTGCAGATGGCATTAATGCTAGAAAAATGAAAGAGAACAAAACTTGAAAACGAAGAGATTAAAACATGTGAAAATATAAAAAATAAATTAGTATTAATCCAAGCGCAAGAAAGCGAGGTTGTACGTCTTGTGTTTTTTTCATAATTTAAAATTATTAATAAAAAATAGTTCATATAAATTTTTCCAACTCATATTACATTTTTAGTTAATATTTATTTATATTTAAATCATTATTTTATTAATAATATTATTAGTTTTAAATTATGCAGAAAATTAGCAGAGATAAAAATATGTACAACCTTCCTTTCGTGCGCATGAGATAATACTAAATAATTTTTTTATTTTTGAAATGTTTTATTCTCTGTTTCTCTCAACTTTTTCATTTTTCGAATGTTAATTGCCATCTAGGTTATGTCGCTGAATTAAAAAAAAATAATTTTTGCTTTTAGCAGTATGGCTTGTATATTCTAGACGGCATTGATTTTACACACTTAACTATTCAATGAACGGTTAGAAAAATATGATGACATTTGGGCGTATTAATTCGAACATATATTTGGGCGGATTTATATACAAAAATATTATCAAAAATCGAAAACGATATCAGTATCTCCATCTAACACTTCACCGATGAAGTTTGCATGGAAGTACTATATGTATTTATACTATGGTTTTTGTCTTGTCAATCAAGGTTCGTACCACTGGATTTTGAATAAAACACAACACTTCAATTTATAACGAATTTTATTTTTTGAGCATAAAAATTATTTCATCATAATTTATTAACGATAATTCACAAAATCAGTTTTTTATTATTATCGGACAATTTTACTGATTACTAACTTATAATTTTTATATCGCACTAAAACACTTTTTAAATCAATTTTTAATTCATTTCTATTCTTCACAGAATTTTATTCATTAAGAACAGTTTTATCATGGAAAATTCCATTTTAGTACTGTAGAACTTTGCGTTATCAATTAACTCATTCTATTCTACTCTAGGTATCATCGTTGGAATAAAACATTATTTTTTTTTTTTGGCATTTTAAATTAAAGATTATATTTTGCTTTTAGTTTTTGTATTTTATTAAATTAAAATTATAATGAAAAATTAAATTAAAAATATTTTAATTAGATAAAATTTGTTTGATTTATTGATTTATTCCAATGCTTTTTGGTATACAACATTATTAGTTGTACCTTCAGGTGCGTACACATATAATGATGAAGGTTTTCCTACACGAGAGCATCCAACATATAACTGACCGTGTGAGAAGCATGGATATTCCAAATTTAGACCACAAACTTGAAATGACTGACCTTGTGATTTGTTTATAGTCATAGCAAAAGCTAGACGTATTGGAAATTGTATTCTTTTAAAATTAAATGGCACATCTGATGGAATTATTGGAATGCGTGGGATTAAAACCTCTTCACCTTTGTATTTGCCAGTTAATATGGTTGCTTCAATGACATTTGTCATTAATTTTTTAACAGCAAGTCGTGTACCATTACAAAGTTTTGGTTGATTAATATTACGTAATAAAATGATTGGTACAGCAATTTTTAATTGAAGAATATGTGGTGCTATTCCAGGCAAATCTAATGAATTTAAAAATTTTGTAGGATAATTTACCACTTCGTCGTGATCTATAACACAATCTATTGATTTATATGCAAATGTTTCACCTACAATTTTATTTTGAATGGCAATATTTATATCATTAACGTCTTTGTTTTTTGCTGCCAATATTGCTCGTTCACTTAACCAATTATGATTTTTGTATTGTTGTACAATATTTGTATATACGCTTTCAATTAATTCTTCTTTTGATTCTTTTAAAATACAAAAATTATGTGGAAATGTAATTAAACCAGTTGTAATATCAATTGGAATGTTTTCCATTTCCAATGTCCAATAATTGTTTGGAAAATGTTACAGCGGATTCATCGTTTTGCAAATGAACACGCATATTTCTTGTTAAATTTAATTTTTGAACGTTTCTCCATAAATTAGATGATTTTAAACACGCATTTAATTCATCAGCTGGAGTTGATCGTGATATAACAGGTAGTGTCTGTCTATAATCGCCTGATAATAATACTGTTGTACCACCGAATAACTGTTGATTATTGCGTAAATCTTTTAATGTTTTATCTAATGCTTCTAATGATTTTTTATGTGCCATTGTGCATTCGTCCCAGATTATTATTTTGCATTGTTGCAATAATTTTGCCATTCCTGATGTTTTTGATATGTTACATGTTGGTGTTTCAATTATTTGCATATTTAATGGAAGTTTTAATGCTGCATGAGCAGTCCTACCGCCATCTATTAATGTTGCTGCTATACCTGAAGAAGCAATTGCTAATGCTATGTTTTTTTGAGATCTTATATTTGCCAAAATTAATGATATCAAAAATGTTTTTCCGGTTCCTCCTGGAGCATCTAAAAAGTATAATCCACCTCTTTGATTATTTATAGCTGACAGAATTGTATCATAAACATGGTTTTGTTGTTGATTCATTTTTTGTAAATTTTCTTGTAAATATTCATTTAATAAATGTATATCAAAGTTTTGTTCGCGTTGGATTTCAATATTGGTGATATCATTTACTAAACGATTGGGCGCTGTCAATCCTAATTGTGATAATGTTTTGTTTGCAATTGATAAACAAATATCTTCAATTAAAATTAATGTTCGATTATACATACATATCTATTGTGAATTGTAAATCATAATTTAGTGTATTTGAACGTATACGATGTAAAATGTCTTCCGTCATACAATCTTTATATTTTTCCCATAATTGTAATGGACTTGATGGAAAACATGTTGTTATTATTATGGAAAATAGTATACGTATTTGATGTGGTGCAGAAGAAATCGATGCATCGGCAATTGTATTATACCAATTTTCATCGTTTTCAAGCAAATTTAATAGTTGACATGCTTCTCGATATGTTACACATATGTATATTATTATTTACTGTTCTTAAATTTTCGAATGATGTTGGTCCATGAACATTAACTAATAATAAACGTAAATATTGGCATTCTGCATTGTTTGGGTGTACAGCATATAATCTTCCTAAGCCATGGGTAGAAAATATATTTATTTGGCCTTTAATTTTTATTTATTTATTATATTTTTTTAGATATGTTCCAAGTGTAATATGTTGGAATATCTGAATATAATAATGTTTTTGCGAATGAATCAGTTTGACATAATGCAAAAAATGCAGTTAATGTTGTTAGTGGTGGTTGTTCTGCTCTTTGTAGTGCATTTTGTGTAGTAAAGTAAACTCTTTGTCCATTTTCAAGATGAATCGCTAAATGAACAACGGTTGGATGTCGTTCATGTATTGGAAATGATGAAATTCGCCAGATAGCTTCATTGCTACTTATATATCGTCCCATTTGATATTGTGTAATTTCATCAATATTTGTGTTAGTATTAGATGTTACACCGAAAACTGCCATATCACTCCCTTTGTTTACATATTTTCAAATATATTTTATTGATTTCACGGAATTGCAATATTCAACGTTGATATGTGCTTTATATGCTTTAGATAATAGTGGTGAATACGGTACAACCCATCTATTATCTATTTCAATTTCTTCATTTTTAATTTTTATAATGAAAGATTGACCATTATCCTCAATTGACCGCCGACGATATAATGGATAACCATCAATGCCTGTAATTGATTCTGATATTAATGCTCTTGAGTATCGTTTTGAGCACTTACCGTTAATCATGCAAGGTGAATTGATGTTATATGCACCACATGGACCATGAATCATATTTTGTTTAATAATTTCAAATAATTCTGGATCAGTTGTTAAATCTGGAATTTCTGCAGAAATTATATTATCAACTTCGTTTTGTGTTATTTGTGCTACTAACCAAATTAAAATGTGGGCATGTGGCAATCCTCTTTTCTGCCATTCGATGGAATACATCCAGCAACGTGTTTCGCCAAAAATTTCATGTTTCGTTATTAAATCCAGTAATGACTTAAGTTTCTGTTTAAAGACACGTGCTATAATATCATGACGATCTGTATATGTTTGACCTTGAAATAAATTGGGTTTTATTTCATCCCATTTGGGATTACATGTGAAGGTTATAAATAAATCTGGGCGTCCGTACTTTCTAACATATGACATTGCATCTTGTGCATATTCATGCATATGTCTTGGACTTCCAGTGAACGTTGCTGGTAAAATTGTCATTCTTCCAATATTGTTGACATTTCCATCATTATTTATTGCATCACGAAGATGTATGTATGTATTCTTCTGAACGTAATTTTTTTTGATTTAATCGAATATATAATAAACGATAATTGGCGATATTTTAATATATGATTTTCTTCATTTTCCCGTACCATAAGTCTATAATGAATAATAATTCATAGCACTTACTTTTTTATTTAATTCTTCACCTATATTAATTATTAATATAATATTTATTTTGTTTAATAGAAAAATTTAATAAATATTTGTTTACCATTTACTGGATTTATCATTTTAATTTGAATATGATATCCATCTTGTCCTTGCCAAAATATAATTGGATATTGTAATGCATCATAAGACCTATGTGTTTCACAAACACGTTAAAGTCTATCATTTCTGCGATGTAATATAATGTCACGTGATTCAAATTGGTCTCCAGCAACTTCATTGATTGTTGGTGCATTAAATCTTCTAGAGTGTTCTCCAATAGGAGTTTTATCGGCTCTAATTACTATTCTATGATTATCCGATGGCATTTTTTCAAGTGACGTTTTAAATAATTTAATTAGTTCATTATGTTCATGAAATAAATTTTGTAATGATTCTATAATTACTCTTCTTGTACATGCATTGATTTCACAACGTACATTTAATTCATCATCAGAATTTCCAATAAAATAAATTTGTAGAAATTTATGTGTATCATCTGGAAGTGGTAATAAAGAACCTGCTGAGTGATAAATTTGGCCTTGAACTTTGAATGTTGGCATGAAATTATCAGTAATAATATTTGTAGCACCAAAAGAAGTCATTTGAAAAGAGTTATTGTATTTTCGAATGTTTGATAAGAAATGCTTCGACTGTCGTGTTGTTCCCGAAATTAATGTTAGCAATGGCTCTGGTGGATCAATTAAAACTGGCAAATTTACCTTACCATTTGCACAACACAAGCCATGAGCTTCATTTTTGAATTTTAAAGCTTTGCAATGCACACAAATGTTATTCATACCGCTTATAGTAATAATTAGATTTAAGCTATAATCAATTGTATGATCATAACGAAAAGCAAGCTTATTAAATATTATCCTATTTGTATTTGATGTGCTTCTTCTTGCTTGTCTATTTCCAATTCGATTTGATTCATTTCTTAATTCGTATTGTTCAGCTGATTCATTTGCACGTAACTGTGATATTTGCAATCTAACCCTTCCAATCCGTTCTCTATGTTCAGCTGGTGTTTCATTTGAACGTCGTGTTCTTATTTGATTGTTTCGACATGTGTTGCGACCAATATTTGAAACTTTACGTGGCATTTTAATTTTCACATATAAAATCTGCATAACAAATAAATAAAAATGTCTATTTAACTTAACCTCGTATCATACATTTTTTATTTATTACCTTTAAATTCTTTTTAATACTTTGTAAATTTTTTTGATTTAAAATATCCGTATTATGTAAAAATATTGATTAGAATAAAACTCCAAATGTCTTTAAGCGCGGCCTACCCGTGGTGGATTTAATTTGCGTAAAAGAATTATTGGCATACCAATTTTTAATTGTAGAATGTGGCGTGCATTTCCAGGCAAATCAAGTGAATTTAGAAATTGAACCCAGTTCACAACTTCATCTGGATCCATAACGCAATCAATGGATTTGTATGTTTTGGTTTGGCCACAAATCTTACTTTAAATGTCAATATTAAAGTCACTAACGCAATGATTTGTATAATTAAGTGCAATATCGGGATATACAGTTAAAATTAAATCTTCTTTTGATTCATTTGTAACACAGAAATCGAGAGGCAATGTTATTAATCCTGTTGTATTATCTAAAGCAATTTTTCCGTTTCAAATATCCAATACTTGGTTGGCAAATAAATGGGATGATGCATCGTTTTGTAATTGTGCCCGCATGTTTACAGTAAGTTATAGTTTTTGAACAAATGAGATGATTCTAAACACGCGTTTAATTCATCTGCTGGTTTTGATCGTGTGATGACTGAAATATTGTTTTATTTTTTGTATTATTATTATTTCGCAACACACCGTAATGTGCATTCGTTTGTAGAATAGTTTTTTTTTTTTTAAAGATATACCCAACGATAATTATTAAAATCTAGTGAAAATAATTTTTTATACTTGAAAAAAAAAAAAAAAAAAAAAATCTTGCTCTATCTATCGGACAAATAATAAACTATACGAAAACACTCCTCACGACCCATAGAACACACATACAAATTTTATTAAAATCGGTGCAGTGGTTCTTGAGTTTTAGTGTTACAAACACACACGTCATTTTTATATATACATAGAGAGATAATGGTGCATTTTACATTTCCGCGAATGAAGAGTCCCCACCCATATTTTGAAGATTTTCAGATTTGTTCCTTTCATACAGAATTATCTAACCGTAAGCCAAATTTCGACTCGATACGGACATACTTTCAGTTTTATGCGTACACATAGATTAAGAATACTTTCAGTATTCAGCAAGGACAAACAAATAAAAATCTTGAAAATTCTGGGCGTAATATATAAATTTATAGCACAATTCTTCTTAAATATTAAAGCATCAAAAAAAAGTGTCATAAAAACTTAAGTTTTAAACAAAAAATCCTAATTAAGATCAGATAATGTTGATGATGATGATGATGATGATGAATTATTGCTTGAATAAATTAACAGCCAAACCTTGAAGATTTTAAATGCGCGAGCAAGAGAAGTGAAAATGCCTAAAATAAAACAAAACTCCTTGTTTCTAATCTCGCTATTATTACGCCAGTGTCGTCAACTCATACTGCTGGCTGTTTATTATGTATAAATAGTACACAAATATTTTCTAACAACTCAGCATTACATTTATGCTTTTTATGTGATTAATGTTGAGTTAAAGTTTATGTATGTACATAAAAAAAAACTTACCTGAATCTTCTTCATCGTTGTGCTATATGCTCTTGTCGTTTTAGAGATGTTTTCTTTTCTAATTTAGTTTCCACTTGTTTGAACTAATTAGTTTTTGATGTTGAACGGAAATCTCATGTCTACGTGAGTTATATATATGTAGTTATAAACTTGTTTAAATTAATGTTGCTCTTAATTTTGTTTTTCAATTCTTCAACACTTTATCATTTACTTCAGAAAGTCATTTGTGGAATGAATATTTCGGGGACACTAACTATGGAGGCATCAATAGTGGAGAATTGACGTTTTCTGTTTTTTTTTTGTATTTGTTATCCTTAATGCACCCATTACACGGTCATTACTAATGTCAGTACTTTTAATACTGACATTAACCCTTATCGGCCACACCTCAGCCAGGCCACATGGGCAACTCATTACCCCACACTGAAAAACCTAGTTATACAAGACATATAGGTGTTTTAAGACTTATAACCGATTGTTTCATGTTTGTTGAAGAGTTCTTCAACATTTCTCATGATTTTTATCCGTCCATTTATAGATGGCGTTCTACAAACTGGACATATATGTGAAAATTCATCCGCCCGAAAATCCACTTCGGCCACCTGTTCGTTCCCCGAGCGACTGAGTAGGTGCGGCACAATTGATCGAAAGTATCCGTCCCTCCTTTCGTATCATTATAGTGGAGAATGATATTCGGCTTTCCGTCCGTTATCACTTGGGTATGGAGATAAGTCAAAGCCACCAACACGATTTTGTTCTTCTTCGGTGTATGGGAAAGTAAAGTTATATCTTTTGGTGTGACAAAACTTTGTTTCAGGAGGATTCTTGGACGCTAAGTTAATCTCCATGGGAATCTCCCGTTTATTCTTTCTGATAGTTCCAGTCAATGACATACTGAAAAATTGATTCAACGTTCTGGTCAGCAGAGGGACGGTGGTGAATCAATTGTCGCACGTCATCGTGCGATTGGTGCCGTCTATTGGAGCCGTTACAGCTTGAAAAAAGTATTCTCCGCTAGGTAATCTCTGGGGATTGTGTAAGGGATGGTGTGAATCAGATAGGCGATCGAAGCGTCGTTGAGGGTTAACAGCTTTAGTCCGTACTGAACAGCATTAGTCCGTACTGGCCCCTGAATCCAAGCAGCTGTTCGTCGACTTTACATTTATTACTTGAATTATAATACTTGGTGCAGTTATTGATGAAAATGGACCAAATTTTTCTGATGGGCGAAAACCTGTCATTCTCTTTTGCATCGAAACGCAAAAAAGACTGAAGAAACTCAAACCACATTCGAGGAAAAACACCCCTTTAGAAGTTGATTCCGTTCCTTTTGTCCCAGAATTCGTTGTTATCCACCTTGGAAGACTTCCATAAGCCAGCATAGTATAAAACACCGATGTAAGCTCTATCTCCAACAACCAGGCTAGCAGACATCTCCTCGATTTTCTCAATCGTGCTATCGACGATTGCTTCGATGATCTCTTGATTAAGCAAGAGATCCCAAAAGCTCTCTAGCTTATCCAGATTATAGCATCATCTGCCAAGCCAATTTTTTTTATTTATGGGCATTTGAGACATAAAAATTGTTCATACATGTTTATACATCGTATTTTCATAACCTAGAACCCACGTGTTATCCTACAATGAACGTACACTAGATTTATTCAATAAACAATATCATATGAAAATGAAACTGAATTATTTCACATGTACGGACAAGATTCCATAACGACTAGGACTGAAATTTTTTTTTTAATAGACTATCATTGACACCACAAACAAGTCGATTTAAAAAAAAAAAAAAAAAAAAGATTTGTGCCCAGCAACGGTTTGCGGTCACACTGAGGTAACTAGTTACCCCATGCCGAGAAAACGAACGCTCAAAGCGCCGCCACACGTTTTTTCGGCTTCCTATGTAATGGAGTCACATCTCACACTTGTCTACTACCGGCAGGTGTGGTTACTTGTATCAATTTCAAAGGTTTTAGACCTCTAATTTCACTTTTTCTGAGCCTGGGGTAACTAGTTACCCCGTGTGGCCGCTAAGGATTAATACTGATCGTGTAACTTAAAGTAATCACGAATGATGATCGGTAATCACGAAAATCTATATATGGTGGGGATAGTGCCATGAGAATTTAGTATCTGAACAAAATAAAAATCGGAAATTATTGCGGAATAGACAAAGTGGAATAAGTGTGTTATTAATAGTGTGTTTTAAAAAAAAATATTTTTGGGCAATAAGTGTAATAATTACTAATAAACATCAGAATGAATGATGATGAATATTTGTACATGTTGGATGATGTGTATTTAGGCCTGACCCTGGCGAATCACATGCACCCGAATTGGAAAATTTTGTAGATATTTATGAGAGTTTACCACAACTATGGAACCCCACACATCCGAGGTATATGAAAAAAGATACTCGGAATAAAGCATTGGACAAGCTACCAACGTATACAAAAATTAAGAGCGATGCTAACATGGTGCGGACATGCTGTATCAGCCAATTTCTTGGCTTTTCTAACCGCAAATTCAACAACTAAACAATTGAGCGATGTTAGTACCGTGCCTTTGTAATATAAGTTTTTACTGATTTATTTTTATAAACATTTACAGATGGCCTGTAACTATTTGGAGCAGTCCAACACTTGATTCTCTTGAAAAAATTTATGCCGAGAAAGCTATAAACGAAATCCTTTTGAGGTACGGCTGGGAAAACTTAATCCATCGAGGTTTATAACACCAAGCGGTTTTATGTCAAATTCAACTTTTGAATGCAGCTCTTCTCAACAGGAACATGCACCGAGCTCAATTTCTGTGTTTTTTTCGAAAATTACCAACCGAACAAATACTAAATAATTTTAAATTTAATGTTATGAATTTTATTTCAGTAAACGTATACATTTCTTTTGCGTTTCTATCCCAATTACCCTTCATTATTATAATAAGCACATAATAAATTATCCCTGAGCTTTCCTATTATACTCTCCCTGTTTATTTTTGCATCTGATGAACTATTTATGCTAAGTGTATTTTGCACATGAACAAAGTTGTTATTTGTGCTTCCTTCATTGGACGCAAAGTATGAATAATTATTTTCCTTAGTTAGGCGTTCTCCACAACCACACAAGCTCTTGACGGTCTTTTATTGAATTCATATCGAGCTTCATTTATCGAGTTTTGTGAGTAAGGCTTTAATAGATGCACATTTAGTGCAAATGCGTCGTCCGCAACGAACGCATATGGATAAACTTATCTTGTATTTGGTAAGGGATAGCTTTTGGTATATTAAGGGTTCTTTTCTGCATTACTTCCCCAAATTTGGAGTAATACAAAACTCCGCCATCTGATATACGTCGATTTATTCCGGCGTCCACCATCACGAACACTTTCCTGGCATTTACTACAGCTACGTCTCCCCGTCGCCAAGTATCTCAACGTTAATGCGAACCTTCCATTCGCTGGTATGCTTTCCCTTATGTTTGTGTCCTGCCTTCGTATAAATGGTTCAACCAATTGCAGTAACTTATTAAATGTTCCGTCACTCAAACGAAAATAATTTTTGAAGTCTGCTTCTTCAGACGTATTTATCTCTTTCAAGAGGGCAACAGTAGAATCATTATTCCGGTTTTGGAGCCAATCCTACTTAACAGATAACGCTAAAACTATAGCAATACAAGCTTAAATTGTTATTTTTTACTGATTATTATTACTGACCGTGTAATGGGCGCTTAACAATTAAACAAATATAACGAGATAGTTAGGCTCACATAGCTTATCAATAATAATTATCACTCGGCTTGAATCGCAAAGTTTTTTTTTTTGTGATAAGCTGGGCATCCAGGAGGTAAACCTAATTCGAGTACGCTGAATCCAATGGTGCTAGTCCCATTTAAAAGTTAGCCCCAGTTTTAAGATATCGCTTTCGACATATTTTGGCTGAGAGTCAAAAATTTGTCAAAATATCCATTCATTTTCACGTTGATAGCTCTTGAACAATTAAACATGAAAACTGGCATCCACGTGATTATTTCAATTAAAAATCTAGTTAAATGCATGGAAATGTAACATAACCAAATTTCGCATAATGTATAAAAACCGAAAATCATAGGTACACTGAATTCAATAAAAATTTAACCATTTTACACAGAATCAAAAAAGGACCGAAACTAGACAAAATCAACACCAAAACCAATCAAATTTACGACTTAATTATCCATAAATTAAAAAAAGTAGGTACCAAACATCAGCGCATAGCAACGGTATATAAACAGCTTCAAAATAAATTATGCAGTAGTAGTAAAGAAACCGAAGGAGAGATTATTCTCGAAATCGAAATTTCTAAAATGTTAAAAAATTGTCACAACAAGGAAGAAATAAAAACTACAGTATAAAATAAAAAATAAAAAGTTTTTGGATTTCAGTCGTTTGGCAGTACAAGCTGCCAACTGTTTTCCCAAGATATCTAGAGGAGTCAAAAATAGCAGAGTCTGTAGTGCCTGAGTGGATGTGCTTCTCAGTGCACCACTGATCCACAGCGAGATTGTTCTCTGAACTTTCGTCAACAACTTTTGGTTGACAGTTTTGTCCAGAGCAGGCTACTAGACTGTTATCCCATACAAAAGAATGGGCCTGACTATTGCGGAATAAAGCCAATGTACCATGCGAAGCCCCATCCCCATCCTTTCCCAATGGGATTTTTGCAAGAGTATAGCGCTACCGTAACTTTCTTTACCCTTTCCAGAATATTAGGTTTCCAATTTAATTTGCCATCCAAAACGAGACCCAGAAACTTTGCAGTTTGGTTTTGTGTGAGCTCACATTCAACCCACAGCTATTGGCTCATAATGAAACAATGCCCAGGGCATTTTTCATAAGCTCACGAAGGGTGCTGGGCTATTTACCACGGACACCAACAGCAACAAGTTGTAGCCCCTGGAAGCACGTTATTAAAGGCTCCCTCAATGTCCAAAAAGGTTACCATTGTGTAATTTCTATACTCAAAAGATTTTTCAATAAAATATATAAAAGAGCAGTCTCTACAGATCTCCCCTTACAATAGGCATGTTGAAATTTAGACAGCTTTCCCGGCACAATCGTGCCTCTAATATGGGCTTCTATTTGTCTTTCCAGTTTTTTAAAAAGGAAGATTGATAAGTTAATCGGTCTAAGGTCTTTGGGATTGCAATGTGAGCGTTTTCCAGCCTTAGGTATAAATTAAATACAACCTTCACTTCCGTCCATTTACTTGGAATGTGACATAGTTCTAGGCTGCCTTTGAAAATTACCTCTAACCAGAAAATGGTTAGATCAGTAGTTTGTTGAATATTCGCAGGGATAGTATCATCGAGTCCAAGTGACTTATATGGTTTAAAACTATTTATCGCCCACAGGATCTTTTCGCTGCTAATAATTTGGCCTACAAGGCTACTAGCCCTATTACCTACTGATGTGGTAGGTATAGATTCGGAACAACCAGGAAAATGAGTTTCCAGCAGAAGTTTAGTAGTTAATACTTTGTGTAGCCTAGACATCTCCGTAGACTCCTGCATTTTGCCACATTATAGTCTCTTAGATATGTTCTTGGTATTTCCCAATTGATATTTCTAAATTTTGAGGACTTTCTTATAGGAGGCTCAGTCAACAGCGACTTTGGTTTTCCTTGCTTTTTTGATGAGTTTTTTGCATATTTGAAATGCTTGTTGAATCTCCTTGGACTCCTAGGCCTGCTAAGAGGACTAGGGCCCAGTATCGCTTCATTGAAAGAGCCGTACAGCTCGTCCACTAAGGCATCGAGCTCTTGCGCAGTTTTTGGAGGTTTTGGAACCGGAACTGGTAGTGAAATATTCTAAAGGTATCCCAGCTGGTTTTCTTCCTATTTCTGTAGATTCGACTTTTTGGAGAAGCCAATTCCATTTCAAATTGAAGATAACAATGATCAGAAAAGGAATGGTCCTCCGACACTCTCCAGTTTAATAGACTAATTGTCAAAAAGCTTGAGACAAGAGTAATATCCAATACCTCCTGTCTATTAATAGTTATAAATGTCGGCTTATTGCCTATGTTACATATCCTACTTAAATGTAATCAAGGAGTAACTCACCTCGTTCATTTGTGTCCGTACTTCCCAAGATCGTGGGATGAGCATTTGCATCACTCTCTAGGATGAGTCCAACTTCGCGCTTCTAAGGCTCCAATATTAGCTCACCTAGAATGATTGGTGGAATATCCACTTCATCATAAGCTAGGTAAGCTGATATTAGCCAGAGGTTTCGTTTATCGACCTCAATGCTGACCGCTCCTGTATCTCCATTGCAGAAATTTGATAACAGAAAGCAACTTATGTTATTTTTAATGAGAATGCACGACCAAATGCTACCTTCTCCCTGTAATAGGAAGTTTTGAGCCTAAGTACCCGGTCTTCCGTGACCCAAGGTTCCTGGATAAAGACGACATCTGCCCCTTCTTTTCCAATTGTTATGAAGAGAGCAGCTGATGCTGCCTTAGAGTGGTGGAGGTTAGCATGTAGAAATGTTAACATCCCTACAGGTCTTCAATGACTCCAAGGACATTGACATCTCCGTGTCTGTGGAGAGTTGCCGCCTGGCTATCCACTATTTCAGGGCGCCTAGATTGGCCTTAAAGCACAGGTTCCTCGGACTTTGGTCCCTTCGGCTTGTCCACGTCCTTCGCGATTTATAAGAATGGAAAGATTTATGAAATTCATAAGATTCATAAAATTCGTTAGACTCACAAGATTCATAGGATTTGGAGTTAATTAGGATTCATAAGATTCGTAAGACTCATGATATTCATAAGATTTATACGATTCATAAGGTTCATAAGGTTCATGAGATTCAAAAGATTCATAAATAAGATCAACAAGATACATTACATTCACAACTGAATCGACAGTGATGGGTAATTCGGAAAATTTAAAATAATTTTGTGAGAAATCCGTTTTAAATTCAGAAGTTTTATGAAGTCTGTGAATATTTAATAATGCGCTCCTCGTCGATTGTGTTTCGTCGATAATTCTTAAGGCGCCTGAGCGTCCTCGATCTCTCCAATTGGAAAAGAATAATCCAAAAAGCCTGATAAATATTTTTTGCTAATTTTGTTATTATATGTGGAAGCGGTCAAGATCTACCTGGCGGAATTTTAAACATTTTAATTAACGCTTTGTTTACTTTTCTTTTAAGTGAAGAATCAAATATCGGTTACATGTTGTTACGAAGATAGCGTGGACTGTATGTATTTTTTACGACGTTCTTATAAAATTCCATCGTCTCACCAACAAAAAAAAACATGTTTCGTGTTCGGCTGTCAAAGAGGAACTACTAGATGTATTTCAAATTGTTTTTATACATATTTTTTGACAATTTAATAAATAAAAATATTTCAATTAGAATCATCCAATATTGACAAATTTGAAAAACCATTACTGGAATCCAACACAACAACAGGTCATTTTGCAAATCATAAACAAAAATTCGAAACGCAATGGCTCTTAAACTATTAACAAAAAAAAATAAATTAAAAATCAATTATTCGACGATTATTCGACGGGAAGTGGACAAATGCGAGTGATGGCTCGTTTTAATTTGGCATGTTGGGTTTTGACGATAACAACTCTAACGTGATTGTCACTACCTGAATGAAGTTCGACGATTCTAGTCATTGGCCATTTCAACAATGGGACGTTATCTTCCTGTAAAATCACGAGATCATATTGATATTTGAAGTTGGTTTTGTCCACTTTTTCTTTAGTTGTAATTGTGAGAGGTATTCGAATGACCATTTCTTCCAAAAAAAATGGAAATTAACTTGTATGCGTTGAGAAAGACTCAGTCGGTTATAATCAAGGTGTAATAAAGACGGATTGGGAATGGTGGTAATTGATTGACCGATCAAAAAATGACCTGGTTTAAGACATTCGTAGTCGTTTGGATTATCTGACAAGTAGCCAATTGGGCGTGAGTTCAAACATGCCTCCACTTGGTTGGCGAGTGTGGAAAGCATTTCTGAAGTATACGACGTTGTACCCAAAATTCTTTTCAAATGGTGTTTCGCACTTTTTATAGCGGCCTTCCATAACCCGCCAAAGTGAGGGGATCGCGGAAGGATGGTATGCCATTTGATGCCAAGATCGGTACAATATTTTAATAGTTCATTCTGATGAAACTCTGAGAGAAATAATTTCCTAAGATCTTGCAATTCGGCCTTTGATCCAATAAAATTCTTTGCATTATCTGAGTAAACGTTGGAACAGAGTCCACGACGAGACACGAATCTCCGCATTGCAGCGATGAAAGCATTAGTCGACAAATCTGATACCAGTTCGATGTGGACCGCCTTTCAAGCGAAACATATGAAAATTGCTAGATACGCTTTAGTCAATGTTTTAGAGCGTAGTTTAGTTGAGGTCAAAAAAGCACCACAGAAATCAACTCCGACATGTTGGAATGGTCGGGATGGATTGACTCTGTGTTCGGGTAGTTGGCTCATTATCTGTGATATATTTCGAGGACGTGTTCGTGTACATACTATGCATTGAGCAACAATTTGTCGGCAGAGATTTCTTCGTATGGGATGTTGGCATTAGTTAAGCGTCCGCCGACGCGAATTAATCCACCCTCATCTAAGAATGGGCTCAACGCTCGAAAATTACTACTTGACGAAACGATTTGATTTTTACGAAGAAGACCAATATCATTGGGATATTCGATCATTTGGATATGTTTAATTATTGCAGTAAGCGCATTATCCAGTTCGACAGTGGAAAGTTCAACAAACCTTTCCTTTACTTCGGTATTTGTTGCTCGAAGAGGTATTCCAATCGATTCAGTTGCTGATTTACGCCGAGCACATTTGTTCTTCAAACAGTTTACATATCTCAACACATAGCCAAATGCACGCAGAATCAATTTGTAGCTGGAACATTTTTCGAAAAGTGGCATTGACGATTGAGTAGTAGATAACTCAGACGGCATCAATCCTCTAGACGCCATATCTGCCGGGCTTTCTGACGAAGGTGCATAATACCAATTGTCTTGCGAAGATAAATCTTGTATTTGCGATATTCGGTTTGCGACGTAGGTTTTGTATCGCGTTGGAATTGATTTAATTCGATGTAGGGTAATTTGAGAATCTGCCTACAAAAATATTGTTGATAGTTTTAAATCAAGAGCATGGACGATCTTGTGTGTTAATTGTGAGAACAATAATGCACCACATAATTCCAGTCGGGGTATTGTTTGTGTTTTTAAAGGAGCCACTCGACTTTTCGACGATACAAATTTCACGAAGCAATTACCGGCTTTATCAATAGTTCGAACATAGACGACACATCCATAACCCTTTTCGGATGCCTCTCCAAATCCATGTAGTTCAATTAATTTTGGCGACGGTGCAATAATACATCTGGGAATCGTTATTTTATCAATGGAAAGGAGTTGTCGCTTAAACTCATTCCAATAGTCACGAAGAGAAACAGGAAGCGGATCATCCCATTGATAATTTGATGACCATAATACTTGCATAAAAGATTTAGCAACAAAAACGATTGGTGTGCACAATCCCAGTGGATCGAACAATTTCGCAATGTCCAATAGAACTGATCTTTTTGTGCTACGTTCGTTAATAGAATATTATTGAAATGAGAAGTTAAGTTCTGTAAGGATTTTTGCCGTGGTGGGAAATTCGGACTCAGCATCTTTTTCGAGTTGAAAGAGTGTCCTGATTGCCAGGGACGGGGCGCTCGCAGTGCCATATGTTACTGTACGAAGTTTATAACATCGAATTGGTTTGTCCGGGGAATCACGCCACCATATTCGTTGAAAAACCTGATGATTGGGATTTATAAGGACCTGCCGGTACATTTTGGCGATATCACCCGTTATAGCAAACTGATGTTTTTGAACTCTGGTTATTATTGAATATAAATCGCTTTTGATTGTTGGGCCTACTATTAAGCAATCGCTAAGTGAAAGCCCTGACGAAGTTTTTGACAAAGCATTAAAAACAACTCTTACTTTAATAGTTGAGCTTGATTCCTTTACAACTGAATGATGTGGTAAATAAAAAGTTTTGTTAAACGTGGAATTTGTTATCTCGGTTTTCACCATTTTCCCTTTTCCTAAATTTTTCGATTAGCTGTGAAAGATTTTCAAAAGAACATAACGATGTTAATATATATATTTGACAATTGTACATGAAGCGTCACTCTTCCGATGACGACGTATCCAAAAACTGAATTTTGTAACGGAATTTCCTGGTTAATATTTATTTCAGGCTTGAAGAAATAGGGATCGGCGAATTCAATTCCCTCCGGTATTTGATTTTTATCGATGTACACTGGGGTTGATGGTGTCAAGTTTGAGATTATGGATTTAACGTAACAATAAAGATGAACTTGAAATTTGGATGTGCGAGATTCAACACGAATGTTGACCTTTTTTGTTAACGTGGAAACTGTACCGTTAATTCCGGAAATGTTCTCGTGAGTTGATTCTGTTTGTAATTTAAGAAATTGTACCATCATTGTACCACCTTGTGATCCACAATCGAGCATTGCCCGACATTTTATACGATGCCCAATAGAATTTCGAATCATTACAGAATCATTTGATGATTGTTTTAATGACAATGGTTGATCATTTGACGTTTGATTGCTGGGTTGGGAAGCAGATTTTGATGTATTCTGTGGCAAACTAATTGGCGACCTGTAATGATTTGAACGACCGAAATGAAGTAACCAATGATGTTTTAACGGACATAAGGAACAACATGGTTTTTGACATTCTAACGTACGGTGGGTAGCGATAAGACAATTTGTACATAGACCGTGTTGTGTTATGAAATTGTAACGGTCGTGAGGCGATAACTTGTGATCTTTAAATTTCATGCAACAATCAATTAAATGATTTCCCTTGCAATAAATGCAACTCGAGTTTTGCGCAAACAGTGCTTTTGTTGTCCTACTGAACTGATCATTAGAAAATGTCGATTTACTTTTATATTGGTTGGACAAACAATTATTACTCAACGAAGCAGTTCGCTTTGCATCCAGAATCTTAAAACGATGCTGAAGAATTGCGATAAATTCCTTGAATTTCATTATGGAAGTAAGCGAAGATTTATTAATAATTTCGATGCGCGATGAATCATCGAGGCGATCGTTTAAATGATGAACGAGGAAGAGATCCCAATTGTTGACTGGAACCTTCAATGATTTAAGTGCGTCGTAATGCTTTACTGCTACGTCGATAAACGACTGCAGGGACGATGATGAATTTTCTATAGGTTTTTAAATTTCATATACCATATACGTTTTGCGTGTGAGTTTGGATTTGTCTTTCATACCGGTCGGACGTGTTTGTTTTTCGACCGTTCGTTATACTCGAGTGTTTTATAGTGTTTGTGGTTGTGAAAAAAAATTTAATTAAAGTGTATTAAATTAAAATAATAACTAGTGTTTTATTTTTAATTGTAAAAGTGTGTAGGTTATTTTATTACGGACATTTGTTTGGATTGGACTCATATTCAAAATTTATATAACGGTACTGTCCGAGTATTGTTGTCAGGTATGTAATGCCATATGATCTTTAAACATTTATAGTACATACATATATTGGGTTTTGTAGTACAGTGAAATTCTACGGTAAATACTTGTTTTGTATTTAGAATTTCATTGTATTGCATATAATGAATGCTTATACCTTATAAGATACTACTACATTTCTCGATTGGTGTATATATATATTTGTATAAATTTGTATTGTTGAAGAATCTAGTTTGTATTTGGAATTTGTTGCTTCTTCCATAATTTCTGTTATCCGTAGAAAGAATTTCCATCGATTTGCTTACAATTATTTTTGATACTATTAAAGTTAGCCGAAAGTTTACAGTCGAAATTTATAAAATTTCTGTAAAATTTCTGTCTTGGCTATCTCCGCCGAAAAATACCAGCCGACTTATTTCTGCCGAAATTTTCATCAAGTGATTTTACGGCGAATTTTTTGGTGTGTCACTGTTTACCATAGGAATTATGCTTTATAAGCTTCATTAGAAAAGCCAAATACAAAATGTAAACATTTAAATAAATTCAACCTTTAAAGTGTCATGTCTGGATGTTTCTTTCCTTGAGTGTGGAGTAGATTATTGTTTTTATTTTGAAAGTAGAATTAAAGGAATATCATTTAACGATTTTTACGCTTATATCGCTAGCGAAATAAATAAAATAATTTCGATATGTATTTTGGTGTGCGTGTTTTCTGAATCAAAATAAATAAAACATAACCTACAATTTTTTTTTCTTGTTTTACACAAAATTGCCTTAAAAAAAAGCCGCGAATTAACTAAATTCGATATAAAATAATAAAATTCGTGTCGAAGTGATTATTTTAGTGGATTAGTGTTTAGTGAGAAAAGTTATTAGTGTGAAAATTGTATGAAAATGTCTTGATTCGATAAAATTATCGATATATTTAATTTATGTGTGACCAAATTATTCGATGAAATACAGGAATCATTACCATCGGATAGAACATTCACGCGGAATTTAATCGAATGCAAGGATGATATGATATTCGGGTGGAATTCAAGCGATATGAATTTTATGGTGTTGAATTGGCGTATGGCCTGTCTGAAACATGGTAATGAGGTTAAATATAAGGTAAGTGATTTTTTGATTTTTTGTTTTGTTTTGAGGTTATGTAGTGCTGGAGTTTAGGTTTTATGATTTTTTTTAAAGTTTATTCAATGACAAATTACATTACAGCGGGAGGTATTACAGTTTTGTAACATAATTGACTGAAACTTTACTAAGGATATCCACGCAATGCACAATAGGCCTCAATGGTAGCAGTGCTCTGGGCTGCATACACCCATCCTTTTAGAAAAAAAGGATATCCAAATAGTTTCGTTGTGCCACCTGTTTTTTATTTTATTTTTTTATTTTTTTTTTATTTTGTTTCCTGTACACTTCCTAATCAAGCAGCGGATGAAATGGATGAATTGTGTTTGTGTAAGATTTGTATTCATATTATGCATAATGATTAATGATCCTCTCAAATGAATTCGTTCTTACAACAATTATTTAAGGAAGATTATAATTTTGAAAAAAAGGGTAAAACTAAACGTTATTATCATTTTCGGTTCAGCATTGATTAAAATTTATTGATTTCATGAACTAATTAAGTAAATAATTAGATGGAATGGGCGACTTTGTGTAACAAATTGTAAAAAAATTTGAAAGCTTTGGATTTGGAGGTCAAATTTATAAATATAGGGTTTTATCGAACTATTTTACAAAACTTGACACGATGTAAACAAATAAATTATAATTCTATAAGGGAAGTTAGGTTAGAATTCGCGCACCAACATCTGAGATTTCGTGTTCTCTCACCAGAGCGGCAGTACTAGCTACTTAACGAAAATTCGGATTTTTTGTTTTTTTATTTAACGAAATGTTTATTTTATTTTAACGAAACTGTCACAAAATAATGTTTTTAATTTTTTTTGCTTGTGTAAAAATTCTTAATATATTTTATTATTATATTTAATTATTTGTTTATTGTGTAATAAATATTATGTATGCTAAATTAAATAATTAATTAATTTCAAAATGGATATTCAGTGTAATAAATTGAAATTAGGCTGTGGGAAACATAACCCTTAAATTATCGAAAATGTAATAATTTCTAATGTTGAAAGAAATAATTTCGATAGTTAAAAATATTTGAATAAATATAAATTTAATATAATTTACTACCGGTCGAATATCCATAAATAATATGCAAAACCTACCGAAAACAATAGATCTTTAAATTGGGCCACCAATGCATGTGTAAATATCGCTGGACGCTGATATATTTAAATGGGTATGTTCATGTGACTTGTGATAATGTCTTAAGTTTATAAAATAACTAATCTGATTCTAGTCTAGGTATCATTGTGTGGTTCGGCATAGAATTATTTGATGATGTAAATGGGGAAACGGATTTATGGATAATTCAATTTGGATAATGCCGGTTTAAATTTTAGAACGGAAAAATGTCGATGTTTATCGGAAGTGTCTATTCGGACAGAAGTACATCTAACAGTACATCGAGTATGTCCAAGAGTACGTCGAGTATGTCTGAGTATGGATAGTGTGTCGTAAGAGTTTATGTATCTGAATAGCTTTTATAATAACTATAGTACTCACCTATAGATTCCTATAAATCCTTGGACGACATTTTACAAAGGAATTTTGTTTTATACTTACCTAATTATAAAATAACTTTAGGTCTTAATCAAATTTAATTTGATTGAAAACACCGTACTACTTAGTAGGAGTATTCACGCTTGACGTGAATAGATCATAAAAATTATGGTTTTTATCATTACTAATTTTTGTGCGACTTTTAGATGGGTGATGTTATAAAAAACATATATTGCAATGTAATTTCGCCGAACGGTGATAATGGCAGCATTACGGATAATCAAAGCAATTTCGGCACAGATGAACAGGGTAGACTTGAAACTATGAGTTTCAAGGCAACTCTTGATTTTAACGATGGAAACCATATTACAATTAGAAACAAAACATCAATGTAAATTTTAAAATAAATTTTTTATTGCATTTCTTTAAAATGTATTAGTTTTGTTAATTTTTTTCTAACTCCTAGTTTTTTCATATTGCTTTGTTTCGTGAAATGAAACAACTTAATTTTAAAATACAAATCAATTATTTTTCTTAACATTATATATAAATGTGTGTCCAATCCACATTTTGTACTTAGATGATTATTTTTATCATTAAAGCTTAATCTTAATGCCCCTGTACTCTCAAGGGTTCTTAATACTAATTTATTATATATATATATTTATGATTGAAGACCCCAACATAAATTTTGAATGATTTTTCACATTCACAAATAATTTGGTAAACTACCTTTGAGGGAATTATTAAATTCCCCCATTTTTTTAAATTCATAAAGCTTAGGTTATTTTCTAGTTTCTCGCAATTATCGAGTACTTCTTAACACTCTTTACATTCCAAAAATTTTTTTAATTGTACGGCTTGTATGTAACCTGCTAAATATGTTAATATATCACAGGAATACTCATCCAGATCAAAATCAATTAGATCTAATACAGATTTATCTGTTTCACTTTGGACAAACGTAAAATTAGATTTAATAGGTTTTGAGGAAATTGTTAAAATGTCCGGAAGAGCTACATTTCCCGTACCCTGTGATTTGATAGTTTTATTTATAATCAATCGTTTGTAAGACGAAATAAATTCTTTACAGGATGGGTTGTCGTTCCGGCCAGTTCGATACCGAATCAAACCGAAAAATAGTTCAAGATGGTCTTGGCTAAATTTATAAGTATTTACATAGTTTAATTTGCCATTTTCTATAAAATCTTTATAAAAAATATTTAAACTTTCAAAATTGGTCAAAAACCCCAAAAACCCCGTTTGAAAGTTACTATTTATTACAGGTAGTGTCTGATTTAAGCTATAATTAAAATATTTCAAATTTGTTATTAGGTCTTTAAACGAATTGAATTTTTCATAAAATAATGTATAGGTTTGCTTCGATAGTGGTCTCTTATAAAAATATTTCGCCATTAAATTATTGCTATTTAAAATATCAAAGCAATCATTACATAATTTTATAAAATTGGCAGTTGGCAAACAATCTTTAAATTTCGCATCCGTTTTTTGCAAATATTCAAGGGCAGTTGCTACACTCAAGCTGAAAACCTGTACCGCATATTTCACTCTCATCACTGAATTTTCATAGTTTATATGGGTTGCATTGATCTTCGGTGCAAGTGCTAGACCCTTTTCTACTTGCAAATTATGGAGCATTTCTAAATAACACCATTCCACTGCTTCATTATCCTTATTATAAAATTTTCCTTTTAATTTTAAATGATTTCGTATTAATTTTATCATATGGCAATTATCAAGAAAAATTACAATTTTTTCATTCATAGGGGGTAGATAAAAATAAGGTCGTTCCGGGAGTTCGGCACCTAGTAACTGAGCCATTGACAGGTTTGCCCTAAGCCCGTCGAAGGTAAGGCTGACAATTTTTGCCTGACATTCTTCACGTAAATGTGAAATCACAAATTTAACTATCTGCGCTCGTTCAGTAATATTCAATGAAGCGATGAAGAAGTAAGCCACTGGGATTTTAAATTTCGCATTTACTGCACAAATAAAAAAAACTAAAGCGTTTGTTGCTAGTGTATCTTCATCGTCGACATTATGTTCCATGCCCCCAGCGCCGTAATCAACAAACCCCAGAAACGACTTATTTTTATTATCGTAATCTCTAAATTTTTTTATGGAGATTTCATCCATCATTAGAGAAAATAATATATCTCTTTTTTCATTAATTTTATTTTTTAACTGTTCAATGGATTGCACGGTTATGCCAGGACCACCTGAAGTGTTCTGATACCATTGACGTATCGTTCTTATATGAGGAAGGCTTATCTCATTTTTCAAAAAATCTCTAAGATGCTCATAGCCACTGGTAGAAAAGAACGACATTGTCATGGCAAATTGGCGCAATTTAGGCGTATATTTTCCTAATTGCTTGCCTTGTTTTAATTCCTCGATAAATGTTTGGTCTTGACGTAAGTTCTGAAAATAATTAAAAAATAACAATTTATTTTAAAAGTTTTAGCATGACCAAACTTATCTGAAACTATCGAATGTGAAAATTTCCTTTTAGGGTAAAAAATGTTCGATAGTTTGACATAGTAATTTTGAGAAAAATGTGCATAATGTTCAAAAATTGCCAGAGCCATTATCTATGATTCTATTGTCACGAAAGTTAATTGGAGTTTAAATTGAAATTAAAGTTTGTTGTATTTGGAAAACGATGATATAAAGATCAATTAAAGTTAATAGAGTTTCGTGAATACAGGCATATGAAAGCTAAAAATATCGAGCATTTGCCACTGCATCACGCCCAATGCTAGAGCTAGGTAGCAAATATAAAAAATTATTTTTAATTTCGATACTAACGACGGTATGAACAATCACCTATAAAACCATTATTATTTTTTTATAATAATTGACTGTTATTTGTAATTTGTTTAAATTAATTTTTATCGTGATTGGCTGTAAAACCAATCATTAATATAAGTAATGAAACAATTTTTTGGGTTTTTAGCTTAAATTTTATTTTTTATTAACTTTTTTATAAAAAAAAGCCGTTTCGACAGTATATTGAAATTCCGTTGTCCTCGCTGTCCCTCGAGAATGAATATATTGTCAAAACGTCGGTTTTTTTAATGAAAAATTAATAAAAATACAACAAGCTAAAAAACCCAAAAATTATTTTATTAAAATAAAGCTTAAAAATAAATTAAATTAATATAATGTATTTGAATTTTTATAGTTTGTATTTTTATAATCAGCTCGATTTTAGAATCCTACGAACTTTCTTACAATTCGTCAAAAAAATTGCTTTTAGAAACATGAAAAAATTGTTGCTTATGTATGCCATGTCATTTTATAATTATAATTAACTATTTAAAAATGTTTTAAATAAATTTTAATACAATTGGCTGTAAATCCAAATATATACGTAATTTTATAATGAATTATTGTTTCGAATTATTTACAATATATTAAAATAAGTTTATGTTTTCATATTGCCATTCGTATTTAAAATATCGACTCGATCGGTGTAGAGGTAAAATGTTGTAACCCCAAAAACTATTGTATAATTTTTCACAACTACAAAAATGCATTACAGCAACAATTTTTATTAAAATAAATAAAAATGTGGGCACCGACTTCTGTGCAGATTTGAAAGAACAACCTATTACCATTATGAACCAGAATTGAAGGCAAAACCATTTACAGATGCAACATTTTACCTTCCACCGTCGTTTTTTTTTTGATAATTTGATAATTACATTTAGGCTACCGTGAGATCCTGGGGAAATAATGCCTTCATCCTCTAACTTCTTTAAAAAGCCTTGCAACTCCTGGGCCTTGGCTCTCAACCGGTTATATTTCCAGAAGAGCATCTTTTTGCTTCTGCGGGTTTTATCAAGCTCTTGCTTGCATTTAATTAGTGCTCGCTTGGTTGTTCTTGGTGTGTAGTTGGCAGCTAAATTTATATCACCAGAGTAACGAAATTTCCTACGGGTAATGTTACCACTTGAACAAGGTTCTCCTGGTGAAGTATTCTCATTTCTAAGTCTTTTGGTTGCTGGCGTTGAAGGCATTCTTGATATTGGAGACAATTGGGTTATTTTTGAAGACATTTCTGATATTGGAGGTAATGCGGTGTAATTAGTTGGTTCTGCACCAGAAGAGGATTGCGCCTCATCTGTTTTGTCGGTATCCATTAAGTTTTGGATTTCTTGAAGAACAGGAGAATTAGAATTTGATTCTAATTCAATTATAGCCCTGCGAATAAAAAACATTTAAATTTTGCTATTACTTACAACATAAAAAAAATTAGGCACTTACCACCTTTCACTGTCCACTAAAAATTTGGAAGGTACTGCATCTCTTCTTAGTCGATTGCTTCTGGCTACAAAATACTTTTCGTCGAAATGTAAATAGCATAGTCTAAATGCTTTGGTTACAGCGGAAGCTCTCATATTTGGAATGATTTGAAGCCATTTATCTCTAAATTCCGGTATCATTGGTAATCTGTGGAGTCATAATTAATTATTTAACAATTTCTAGAATCATTTGACGAGTTTAGGCATTGCCCAAAACCAACATAAATGTGTATACAAGCCCGAATTTTTCAATTAGCACAGATAACACCATAAAATCATGGTGCTAGTAAAAAATACAAGGGCAATTTAACGAAAAATAAATTGTTTTGATTATTTTCATTCGTATTTATCTATTTATATAAAGTGTAGCGTATTTTTGATTGTCTACTTGGTGAAAATTAACCATTTTCAAAAGTTTTCAATATCCGATTCGGTACCAATAATACAATCAATGAGGCCAATCAAATTTTTTATGTATTAAAATATTCGGGTTTGTATATACACTTTTGTTGGTTTTGCCAAAAGTTTGCCTTAGCGTAACTTTCATATGCGGATACCAACAAATATTAAGCTTACTAGAATTATTGTTGTTTAGAGTAAAATATAGCAAAAATATGAAGTAAAATTCTGTTATTTTTCATTTATTACTATTCAAAGTACAGTATGTTCCATTTATAATTTATAACGACTACGGATATAACGACATTCCGGATAAAACGACGGAATTTCATCGGTCTCTGGGTGGTCGTTATAGGATAAATCTACTGTATTATAGTATTAGTAGATTTTATTCATGCTTACAGAATTTCATTCAACGTCTCCTAGAAATTTACACAGTGTCAAATTGGAAGCAATTGCAATAGCGGATCTAACTAATTTGCTTGGTATTGCAATACTACGGTTAAAGGCGATGCCCCATGAACAAACGGCAAGTCCACATTCTAAACCGTCAAACCCAGTTTTCACCAAATTGTTTAATTTCCAAAATCAAAATTAATAAAAAAATAGTTCCAACCTGTAAAGTACCACCTTACTCTTAGAAAATTTTATTAAAATTGATTTAATTTCATTCAAAAAAGCGCAATTTAAGTTTTGACGGACGGATTTTAGCTTTACGGCCGGCATAATATAAAATTACTATTTTTTGAATGAAACTAAATCAATTTTAATAAAATTTTCTAAGAATAAGGTAGTACTTATAGTGTTTAACCCAATTTAAATAATTTCGATTTTACAATTTTGTTAAAAATTGGATTTGACGGTTAGAAATGCCAGTTGTCGTTTGTGTATGGGGCAATGCCTTAATATACATTTGTATTGGTTTTGATTTTGCTTATGCGCAAAAAGCTAACCGGCAATTGAAACCGTCAAATCCAATTTTTGACGAAATTATTTCTTTCGAAATATCAAAATTACTAAAAAATGTTTGAAATCTAGGGAGTTCTTTGGTACCAAAAAAACATTCGCTTTCAAAAATGGGTTACATCTGTTTTGTGCGTACTTTGAAACAACATTATTGATTTTTTTTCGATGTAAATCAAGTTTAAAAAATTGAGATTTTTTGGTAAATTTTTCCACCACCTTTTTTCCCAGAAATTTAACACGAACAAACATAAATGTCAATGGGTGGGCCCTACTTTTGAGATATTCTAAAATGTAGAAAATCCTCATTTGTAGATTCTAGATGTGCTGGATATACAACCTATTTTGTGTTCATAATTTTTGGTTGACACCTTATTGAAAATTTATTTCCTCTGAAAAAGGAAAATTCCTACCAAATGCAAAACTGAAATAAAATAAAAATCTACTGAAATGTAGGCAACAATTTTTGGCCTCACTAAAACAGTAAGACTACTTAGATTTTCAGCACATGAGATGAGTGATGCCTACTTTTTTTTTAGTGAGGCCCCAAAGCTCTAGATACACCCAATTATGGCAACAATAACAACAACAAATGAGACACCAGTTTCATGATTTTTCACTCCAAAATTACAGAATTATTTATATTTTCTAAGATTTTATAGTCACAAAAGTTTATTGTTTTCGTTTTATACCTATGTATATTGTTTTTAACAAGACAAACAAAATTTCTCTTCACAGCTAACCTCAAATTAAAAGAAATATTTTACCGTCCGTAAAATATACATATTGGGTTTTTTTTAATGAAATTAAATCAATTTTGATAAAATTTTCTAAGAATAAGGTGGTATTTATCGATTTAAACTATTTTTTTAATAATTTTCTCATTGCAAAGTGAAACAATTGTCAAAAATTGAATTTGGCGGGGCTTCGCCTTATAACACTGTTCGCTTTGGTTTAAATGTTAATTTAAGTTTTAAAGTACAAATAATATTTTACTTACTTATGTAAACCAGTTTTAGCAGAGCAATGGAAGCACGATCGGGGCATTTTTAATATAAAAACAACTTGATTTGACGCTTTGGCAATGCCACCAAAAATACACTAGTTTTTGAATTAAACTTTTTTATTTAATATTTAATTAAATCACAAAAACACTTAACACGCTTACACGGATCACTATAAAAACAATTAGTTATGAAAAAAAATATTTTTAATTTACAAAATCACGAAAAGAACAAAATACTAACTAAATTTAGACGCTTTGGAAATTCCTATGTCATAACAATATGGCGCTTGGGCATTTAATAGAAAACAACAACAACAAAATGTTTCGTTAAAACTACTGGCGCGACGCCTGGCGAGAGACCCCCAAATATTTTTTAACGAAAAGATGTGGGCAGGCAACTTTACTATGGAAACATAACCTCATTTCCCTTATAGTTATTATAATTTATTTGGATGTAAAGGACCACAGCTGTAATGGATTTATTAGATCAACATATTTGTAATACATTGATCATGATTCTATAACTGGATATTAATAGTACAATAAAAAGAGGCGGCTGGTCCGAAGAAATTCAGAGTTTTTGTCAACGTCATTGTTCTTATCTCTTTGCCAACAACTTTTAGGCAACATACATTTTAGTTTTTATTTTCATACATCACGCCACCACATGCAAACACTTTTAATTTATATTGATAAAGAAGCAGAAAGGAAACTAACGACCTACACCTCGGTAATACCTACATTCTATATACTTCCTATACTTCACAAAGCTAATTGTACTAATAAAATAGACAGAACTTTAAAATTTTTTGGCTGATTTATTAAAATTTGGAATATTATGATCTAATAATTTTTATTAAATGGCAGAATATCTCACAAAGATATGTACTGATAAGTTTGTTCGTAGTTTCATTTTTACAAATAAGTATTAAAATAAATGTGGCGGAGGGAATAATTGCGGATAGACGGTCAATGATATAGAACCCTATAAAATATATTTAATGAAAATTTTTTAGATTTTTTCAAATTTTGTTTATATTCAGGCTATTACAGCATATTCGACAGCCACTTAAAACATATCAATGGGATGCGGAAATTCGATACAAAATAATTTTAGTCAGACGAAGATAGTACACCGAAATTAGACCAATCTATAACAGTGTAATAACTGTTGTGTAGTAATTGCTGTGAAAGCACCGATAGGAGTGCTTATGCCGCTGCTTGTGTCAGCGTTCCTTTGATACACCAATTTCAGTTCAATTATCGTTTCTTTTTTGGAAATGGCCCGTATAATTGGGAATCAGGGAGGTTTTGTTAACGGGAAAGGTGATTTGAATAGACTCGGTAAAGTTTATTCGAGGATCATTGAATTGGTATCAGTAATACGTCAAGTTTGAAATTCAACGGTGGGGTTCACAATGTTTTGATTGTTTGACCGCTTTTCCATTACACGACACTGTAATGATGTGTCTGTGACGATGTCGTAGAATCGCAAATTGCGTAGATGTGTATGCAACGTTTTTCCGTTTCACGATACACCACTGAGTCCGGTATTGACACACGGATATTTTTTGCCGGACGATGGATCAATGACGCCATGATCCCCTGTTGTGTCGGTCCGATAATTGTTTTATAGTCTGACGGATATTTTTCTTTAATGGTGGGTCACAGTTTTTAGCCTTGGATGCAGTAAGTGCAAGAGGTACTTGATATTGTATACTACATTACATTGCAAGAATATTTGAGGTAGTGATGAAAGCGTTTCAGCACTTTTTGGTTGCTGAATTTAATTATATCAAAGTGTCATGGTTGTTCAAGTATTTTTGTCTGATGGTGTGGTTGTTATGGATTATGCTTAATTATATATAATTGTTAGATCGTCTCCAAGCTACAGAAATATTGGTGAAGTCTCGCTCAACACCCAGAAACTCCAATCATCCAGCAGCTATGTAGCGTAGAAATTGTATCGTCTTGTGATATCTATGTTATTTTATTTAGTATTAACTAATTTATATAAGTTAATTTCTATTAATTAAGTAGTAAAGCAATTTAGTTTTCAGACTAACCTGGGAAACTCTATTTCAGTTTTATTAGTGAATATCATATATAGGTTCATGTAGTATTTAACTAAACGATTAATATTCTAAACCTTTTGCGTAGTATATAATAATTAATTTAAACATTATTAATATCCTTTTGCAAGATCTTTAGGAATTTGCCGATTAGTTTAATTTAATAGTATGGTTAAATATATAAAATATACATTTTTTCAGCTTTTATTTTTGATTCTAGTTGCAATAGGTAAACCAATAATTAACTATATACAGGAGAACGGTAGCTAATGAAACAAGTGCCGTGAATTTGAATTAAAACTTAGCAATTTAAAATTTTTAAACATTCCCTTAGAATTTTTATTGTGGATGTTGAATTATTCATATGTCTTAATAATATGGTTGAGGTTGGTAGTGGTATTGAAGTGGGTGTTGGTATTGGTGTTCGTACTGGTGTTAATGTTCATACTTATTGGTATAATTGTTAATGATAGTTTTGGTATTAGTATTCATATTGGTTAGTTAAAATGGTTTGAGAAACTCGACCAAGATGACAAAGGCTGAGATGACAGCACGATGGCCCGATGGTAGTTGGTTAAATGATTGTCAAACTATTAATGGTGATTTATTTGTGGTACATAGGGATTGATCTATAATTTATTTCAGAAATTCAAATTAATTCTTAATTAATTTTAAAATAGTTATTATTAAGAATTAATGCATATTTTAAATTTAGGAATTTCTTAAAGAACCTGAAACAACCTTACAGGAGTTGGAGCAGCAGATGAACTTCAAATTGTATTGTCTTGTGCTAAATAAATTACTAAAAAAAAAAAACATATATTACTAACAAATTTACTAACTATCAACTACTTAGGTGTCTGGAACCGGGTTGAGTCTTTGTTGCTAACATTCTTTTTCCATCCCTCGATTTTGTTATTATGTAAAAAATTGAGATGTGGCCAACACACGACTTTCTTTTACGAACAGAGAATTTTGAGACATTTTACTTTTTTTTATAACTTTTTTTTTTAATTTTTTTTTTTTAATTTTTAAATTTTTAAATTTTTTTTTTTAATTTTTTTTTTTAAATTTTTTTTTTTTATTTTTATTTGTTTTTAATTTTTAGAAACATTTTGTTTTCAGTAGTATTTTATAAATCTTATACTTTTTAAGATATTTGCAAAATAAATTTTCTGGACCAAGGGAGTGGCCACTTCCGGTTAACCGATTTGGAATAAAATTCACTGGGACCTCCCAATTTATCAAAAAAGCTTAAATATGAAGTTTCAGTTCGATTGGTTAAACCATCTGGGCTGTGGAGAGGACACAGACAGACTGACAGACTGACAGACGGACAGACTGACAGACTGACAGACGGACAGACTGACAGACAGACACCATTTCGAAACTCACTTTTTCGGACTCAGGGGACCTCAAAACAGATAAATCTCTAAAAATCTAAAGGTCCAAAATTTTCATGATTACTATACTTTATTTTACTAGAGTAAAAGAAAGTAAAAGGTGTACGACGGCTGCCTGGCCAGGGGCGGATATCACAACAATTAGACTTATGTGGTTATCGATGTGGCGCCGTTCTTTACGGGGTGAAATATTGCTATGTTTGGCTTCATGAAAAGCTGAGTATGATGGTACATATTTCCTTGGTGAGGGAGAGTTGTGGTGTCGTGTTGCAACATGGGTATCGTGGTGTGGTATTCGCATTTATAATACGGGAGACTTGCTTAATGCTTGATCGTACATCGCAATCAATCAATCAATCAATATACCATATACGTTTTGCGTGTGTTTTTTTGAATTACAATCTCGTTATTGTAGTGATCGGATAATTTTCCCCAAGCGATTGGATAATTTTCGCTTGAAAGCGAGAGAGATTTAATCAATTTAATTGCCTTTCCATTGCGAATGCAAGAATTCAGGTAATGGAATTTTGCGACGTTGCTAAGATTTTCATTATTATGAATGAGATCGATGAATACACAACGGAAATCAAGTCAACTCAATTCCGAACCATCGAACTTAGGAAGCTCAATCTCGGGTAGTTTGAGAGATATCGAAGTGTGAAGTTTGTCCGCAGATCTATTTTCGTTGTCTGTAAACTTTGTTGTATTTTGTGAATCACGAATTTT
This sequence comes from Tipula vernalis, assembly GCA_958295665.1. NCBI lineage: Eukaryota > Metazoa > Arthropoda > Insecta > Diptera > Tipulidae > Tipula > Tipula vernalis. Next base: position 77,837,538 of record OY282560.1, on the reverse strand, counting down.
ATCTAATAGAGTAGACTCAACATAACCAAAGTCGTTTTCAAACTCAATCCTATCAGCACACTGATTAGGGTCTAAAGCCTCTAATTCACTTTGAGTAATATCGAATTTAGTATATGTAATACGAAGGCGATTTAATGCCGATTCTAATTCGCCAATCGAGGAATTATCACCATTTTCAACTTTATTTTTAAAATACGTCACTCGAGATTTGTGACCTGACCTAACCCTTTTACAGTGTTGGATAGTGGCTTCCACTGTTTCCCACATGGCTTTATCACCTTCACCATTAGACATTCTATTTGAAATTTACACTAATAACTTTACTTTACCAAACTGTATACAACTATTAACTTTAACAATATTTTATATAAAATTACAAATTAATTATTTTAATGACTTACTACCAATTTTTAATTGAATGCTTCAATCCCTCGACAAGTGTGGATATTGATGATATCATATTTTTACCACAATACCTATGAAGTATTAAAATTAATAGACCTACCTTGCTTTTGTCGTTTCTCACATTTAATAAAACATTCAACCATTTTTTAATAAATTATCCAAGATGGTTTACATTTTAATAAAATTTAATGTTTTTCATGTGGTATAAATAAATTATGACAATTTGTTTAAATGTATATATTTGATAACAAGTAGACAACAACAACAACAAATAATAAAATAAAAATATATAAAAGCCGATTATAAGTATAGTGGCCCCTAATGTTTTTTCCGTATCGGCATTGGCACCCCATATATCTCGAATAAGAATGAATTTCCTATATGCATCATAAATTTTTTGTAATTCACTAAACGTACGTACAATTCCTCCTTTAGTGGAAGTAACGGTTTCACATCGTTTTGGATTGGTTCATTTTTCGACACAATCTCCATTGTTTTATTGACATACGTATACATATAGCTGGATGGGGTCAGACTCATGGTCTTTACTTTATGAAAAACCATTGGCCTCACTTTAATATATTGTCCTTTAGTAAGCTTGATTGACCTATTTCGATGCTCTTCAATAAACATAATACTCCCCTCAAGCACGGTAAGCGTTATATTATCCAAATCTTTTGAAATATAATTGTCCATAATAAAATTGGGAAAGTCTGCAATATACATGGCATCCGTGTGATTACTCCAAGACAATACTTGTTCTGTAAATTTTTCTAATTTGGAACGATATCGTGTAAATTCTTTGAGCAATGGTAACACAAATGTGGGTTCATGAAATGGAGACCATTTAACTTGTCGCATATCAAGATTTGGATTGTAGAATCGTTGTTGAAATCGACCATTTAGTGAACACCATACATCGAAATAAATTGAGAAATTCGTTGAGATTGAAAGTTTATTCGCGATTTTAGCGTTTTGAATGTCACGTAGCAAATTATTTTCGATACACTTGGCATACTGGTATGCCATATCACCGTGTTTAGTCCAGCGATCTGTTTCACTAAATGCATACGGTTCCATAAAATGTACTTTACCATTTTGATTATCGACCACCTTGATCGAAACCAGTATTGTGTCCCAGGCGTGCACCATCATGTCCCATGAATAGCCATACAGTCCATTGGTCCAGTTGTTATATCCCTGAAAATTTATATTGAGTATTAGTAATTGAATCATAGATTATCTCGAATATGTACATAATAAATATTGCATACTTGTATAACATTATGCTTCTTTATACCTCAACATTAAACATAATTTTATCATAAATTGATTAAGTTTTATAAGATATTATGTTATGTGTGGTTTTTGTGCCAAAACAACTTTTTTTTTTATTTTACGTCTGGAACGTAGCCAACAAGAAAATTTAAATTTATTGAATTCTGATACATTTAAGATTAGAGTTATTGACAGTAAGCGTCGCTATTCGATTATGGTTATATGGCTAGACGTGTAAGTAAAACAATTTTTAATCCATAGTTTCAAAATAAATTGTAGAGTATGACAGACTTTTTCAAATAACTATGAAATGTCTATGGAAATTACGTCAATACGCACAGCAACAGCCTGTAATTAGTAACCTAATTAATCTGTTTGTGTGACGTTTCTACATTATTGATTAGTTCACACCACTCAAAACAATCAATCAAAAAAAATTCAACAACGCAAGATCATGCTGCAGACAAAAGGATTCTATAGAAATTATTATTTTTTCCAAAACCACTTTGCTCGAAGTTCTGAAGGTCTCTTAATCAGAATAAGCACAAAAAAAATGTTCGTCTGTCTCTGTATGACTGCCGGAGATTTGGAAAGCTTTTGGAACCTGTACGCGATCTGTTCGGGTATCTGTTTGGGTACCTTCGACTCGAATTGAGGATTGAATTAGAGTAAGCTTGAGTTGTTTGAAATTGAGTTCATGAACGCGTGTTAATTTGAGAATTGAGTTGAGCGTTGAGTTTGGTGTTGAATTACGAACTGAATTTGAAGTCGAATGAGGTTGAGTCAAAGATTCAGTTGACAGTTAAGTTAAACATTACATTGAGTTGTTTTGAGTTGAGTTCGTACAACCATGATGATTTTCGGACCGTAATAATTTAGTATATGTCGCACTCTTTGTGTGTTTCCACGAAGGCAATCCACTTGGAGCTCGTGACCGATTAGACCGCAGAAGCATTTCTTGCATGTTTGAAGAGATTTATAGCAAGATGGGGTAAGTGTCAAGTCATTTGGTCTGACAACGCTAAGAACTTCATAGGAACCCGAAACGAGTTGAATAAAATGTATCAACTTTTTAGCAATTCCAGTCATTTCGAAAAAATTAATCAGTTCTGTATCTTGGAACAAATGCAATAGAAGTTTATTCCACCTAGATCCACGAATTCCGGAGGATTGTGGGAATCTGCAATCAAGTCCTTTAAAAATCATTCCAAAAAGGTCGCTTCCAACATAAACTTATCTTACGAGGAACTTTTGACCATCATAGTTCAAATAGAGGGTATATTAAATTCCCGGCCACTGTATTCCGTCTCCGAAGATCCAAATGATCCACAGCCCATTACTCCGTCTCATTTTTTGATCGGCGGATCGATCACATCTATGGTAGAACCTACACTTGTTGAGATTCCGACTAATCGTCTTTCGAAATGGAAGAGATTGACGCAAATCGTGGAACATTTTTGGAAGAGATATTCTAGAGAATATCTGCATAATTTACAAGGTCGCACAAAATGGAAAGGAAATGAGGTTAATTTACTTAAAAATGACTTTGTTTTAATGGTGGATGACCAAACACCTCCCACAGCTCAAAAAATCGCGGTTGCAATTGAAGCCTTCTACTACACCTATCCAACCTATTTCTTAAACGTCACTAAGCACAACTTTTATTTGAACTTTTTTATTTACGTTATCTAGGTGCCTTAAAAATTAGTAGCACCTTGCGAGTCAACGCCACGCAACCTAATGGTTGGCTCTGCTAAACTTACCGCTAGTCAAAACTCGTATATTCTCGAATAATTCTGAATTGGCGCGTAGATCCTGATTTTTATAAAAACGAGAGAAATAACGAAAATATAGAAAATATTAAATAATCTAACGTAGCATCGTGTAACTTAAAATCACTTTTCGAAAAGCTCGGAAAACCTCAAAAATAACTTGGAAAGACTCGAGAAGTTGTGTTATCTTGTGCAATAACTGAAAGCCATCATTCACTTTGCAACTAAATGGCAATTAAATTTTAAAATCCTAAAAATGTTATTGAAAACTTCGTATACTATCTGAAAGTCTGTAACTCCAACCAAACCCAATATTAGGCTAAATTTAGGATAATTTCGAATAATGTCAATAGCGTCAAATATTTTGCAATAATTAACGCAAATTCGAAAAATTTCAATAATTCTTGAAAATAACAAAATACGATAGAAAAATATGGAATTACCTAAAAATCTAAAGGATCACGCAACTCAAGGCTATGCAAATTTTGAAAAATCTGAAATAATCTCGAATACGGGTTTTTCACACTATATTATTTTAAGAGATAAGTGGTACCTAAAGGGTTATTGAAATATCAAATTCTGAATATTTGAATAAGATGCCGTCGATGTGTCGACGTTTGGTGTACGTTTGAATAGCACCCACGCCTATGCCTATTTGTCTCCGTGGTCGGAATGCTTTGCCAGTAAATTGTCTTATTCCCGTCCCTGCCGCATACTTTTCTACAATCAGAATGTTCATTTGGTTTGTTTGCCCGTAGACACAAGGTACCCAAATAAAGTAGTGATGAAAATATTAAAACCTTATCGAACGTTAGTCGTTATCATGAATAAAAGTATAAAACAGCTTAAAACTTTTAGAATCTCTTGTGTCGTTAGACGTTGTGTCAGTTATGTGAAATACTTAAAATGTTTCACCAGGAACAAAGCTTAGTGAGGGTGGTCTTTTGTTTTTTTTCCTTGTATGTGGCTATTTTGTGTGAGCTTAAGAACCAGTTTTTGTGCTAGTCTTTCCTCAATATTTAACAACGATATGCTTTCCTTATGGGATCTCCATATGCTTTCCTTATAAAATCTCAAAAGTTCCAGTCTTATGTCGATTCCGGAAAGTTCCATCTCCCTATATGTAATATCTTGCCTTTTTCTAATTTTATAAGCAACCAGCCTTTCTTCTAGTGTATCAATCGGAATAGCGAGAGCTAGAACAGCAACGCCATTCTGTCGACAATGTTCTGTATGCCTTTATTATTCCGAGTAGGATTATCCTTCGAGCAGTCGCTAGTGTTCTATGATAGTGTCAATTCGTTGTCAGCTCTCTCATTTTACTGCTTACATATATGTTGATAGAAATGCCGTAACTTTATTAAATTCTTTATTTATTTATTTATTTATTTAACCTACAGTAAATATACAATCGGTATGCAAAAAAGATTAACAGTTACTATACAATATTTTAGCACAAAAATAACATTTAACAATTATTTAATGATAGACAAAAATCTAAACAACTCATTTCTAAACGAATTTCTTGTCATGTTAAAATCGAAAACGTCATAAACCGAATTAAAGAGTCGCGACATTCTCAAAACTGGTTCTGAGAGTGCGAAGTTTGTAGAAACCGGATCAATATGTAACAAACGACGACGGCGCAAACAACGTGTAGGATCGTAAAAGTTGAAACGAGCCAGTAAATCGACACAGTCTATTCGGGAAGTCAGAACATCTTGAACGAAGATAGCGGATGCAACATCTCGTCGGTGATCTAATCGTTGTAATTTTAATAATTTACAACGATCATTATAAGGAGGTAGTACATATTGGTGCACTCGCTCCGTAGGTAAGCCGCGAAGCGCATACAAAATAAACTGTTTTTGAACGCTCTCAATTCTGTATGAATGGCAATGATAAAATGGTGACCAAATCTGAGAAGCATATTCTAGAATGGAACGAACAAAGGACACATAGAGAGTTTTCAGTGTGAGTGGGTCGCAGAAGTCTTTACAATTGCGCTTAATGAAACCCAGCATAATATAAGCTTTTGAAATAACAGAATCAATGTGTTTGGTAAAAGTAAGATCATAAGAAAAGGTTACACCTAAGTCGGTTATGACCTCAACTCTGTCAATAGCGGTATTGTATAGAAAATATTGCTGAAGAACAGGTGAGTGTGTACGAGAAAATGATAAAATCTTACATTTACCCACATTCAACAATAATTTGTTTTTAAATGACCAACTGCAAAAGTTACTCAAGTCACCTTGTAATTTAACACAGTCAGAAACTTCAGTAATAGGAGCAAATATCTTCATATCATCTGCGTAAAGCAAACATTTTGCGAATTTAAAACAATCAACAACATCATTGACAAATAATGAGAATAAAAGTGGACCAATGTGGCTACCTTGAGGAACTCCAGAGGAAACTCGAAATAAGCGAGAACTAAAATCATTTATCTTAACAAATTGGTAGCGATCAGACAGGTACGAATGCAACCACCTGATGGGGATAAACTGACAATTTAGTTTATCCAGCTTATCGATAAGGATCGAGTGATCAATTTTATCGAAAGCCTTCGAAAAATCGGTGTAAACAGCATCCACTTGTTGCCTATATTCTAAACTACTATATAAATGTTGACAAAAACCGACTAGGTTAGTAACCGTGGACCTACCCGTGTAAAATCCGTGTTGAGCAGGAGAAATAAAAATTTTTGCATGAAAAAACAAGAATTTCTGTACCATTGATTCGAAAAGTTTTGGTATGGCAGCAAGAATAGCGATTCCGCGATAATTGCTGATATCACTTCTTCTGCCAGATTTAAAAATCGGACGAATGAAAGACAGTTTCCAGGGATCCGGAAAAATCCAAGTACGTAGGCTCTTATTAAAGATTAGAGTCAGTGGATGGGCTAAACTCTCTGCACAATTCTTAATAAGGATAGGTGGAAAACCGTCATGTCCTGCCCCCTTATTACTATCAAGTTGAGATAAGCTATCATAAACTTCTGCTTCAGTAAACTGTAAAAAATTAAAATCAGAGCTTCGCGATTATTTATAAGCTTGGTACCAGAATCCCCAGATACTTCATAGACGGACTCAAAAAATTTTGCAAATAGATTAGCGATATCAGAGGGTTGACTTGCGGAAGAGTTCTGAAAGGTCATTGGAGTAGGAAACCCAACAACCTTCTTTTTACCATTTATGAAATTCCAGAAATTTTTTGGGTTGGAAGTCAGATCCTCTTCTATTTGCAAAATGTAGTTGTTGTAAAGGAACCAATTTAAAGTTTTGATTTCTTTACGAGCTAAGTTGAATCTGGAATAAAACTCAGCGCCCTGTAACTTATACAAAGAATGGAACTTATTCCGTTTTTTTTCAAGACGTAGTAGTTCTTTGTTGTACCACGGCTCACGAAACCTAGGTCCATTTTTATTTGATGGAACATACCTTTCAATACCAGTCTTGAGCAGCCCGTTGAACAATAAAATAGAATGGTTCAAATTTTCATCTCGCTCGAGAAAGTCCCAATTAGAACCGACAAGAAATTCGTTTAACGAATCGTAGTCCGCACGCCTAAAATCGAAATGCAAAGAATTACTAGAAGTACACGTAGTGTTGCAATTCTCTAAAAATATATATATGGTAATTGGAGTGTGGTAAACGCTCGAACATCCAGTAAAATCTTCACAAGGTGAAATCTCCGAAAACATAAGATCAGTTGAATAAACCAAATCGAGAAATATGCCCCGACTATTGCTTATCCGGTTCAACTGCATCATTGCTAAGCTAGCAAAATAATCAGTAACTGCTAATTCTTTCTGGCCAGAAGAAGAGGATGTGAAAACTTCATCAACATCAAACCAAGTAATATCGGGAAGATTTAAGTCCCCTATAATCATTAGTTGTTCCTTAATACGAACCAATGGCATGACCGCAGAACTGATGAAATTAACAATTCCCATATAATATTCCATAGTAGATCCAGAGGGAACATATACAGCCACCACGAGGATAGATGACTCGGATACATTAATCCGAACAGCAATTACATCATAAATTGGATGACATGCAATGAGCTCGTTTGGGATCGAACTCTTAACAGTAATCAACACACCCCCACCTTTAAGGCTGGTACAAAAATCATGTCGATCTTTTCTGTGGACGACGTAGTTGGGTGGGAAATATTCCTCTGAATTAAACCCTTTAGTAAGCCATGTTTCAGATATGATAATCACATCGTAATCGTTATCAAGAAAGCCAAGCAAGAATAATTTAGCTTTCCCCCGAATACTGGAGGCGTTGTGATAGTACATCGAAGTAAAATTAATTTGTCCAGAACTTTTGGGCCGACGCATCACCTTTGACCCTGCGTTATTTAAATTTCGGCAGAGTTGACTACTGCAGCTGGTATCCGGAATTTCACATATGAGGCTCCTGTCCGAAAATTTTGCTTATGGAAGGGCCTAATAAATACACCGGTTGGCCATGCATCCGAACTTAGAGCCTTATCATGAAGCTCCACGTTGATCCCCAATTTAAAGCATACATATTCTAACTCGTGGATATCTTTATCCTTAGGAATTAGTTTAACTGCCTTGTAAACACTCGGACCTAAGCATTTGCTAGCCAGAGCCACAATATCATCCTCAGTTGTAAGAGTATCGAATCTTGATAAATGAAGCCAACATTTCGGTGCAATGGTTTTAATATAAATATCTGGTGAGGTATTAGTGCCACGAATATTAAAATTTCGTATGTTCTTTTGGATAGTTCGTGATGATGGCAACGATTTTATATTACCAGTTGGACCGCACGATATATCAATATTGTTCGCATTTGCAGACGTACTCACAGCACTCAACATAGCAGCAACAGGCAAAACAGATGCAATTGAGTATTTGCTTGGTTGATCCGGAGCACCACTGTGAGAAGCAAGTGCATTCGATGCTGCAACAGGCACAACGGCAGGAATTTTCACCACTTCAGCGAAAGTCGTACAAGCACCGAAATTAGTAGGACTGGAAGCCACTGGAATATGATCGCCGTCATTAGTTAAAGATGTAACCGCAGTTGTAGCCGTTGTTATGGTATTATTAACATTTTTCTTTGATCTTGTACGTATTGGCGAAGCCAATTCCAAATTAGTTTGTGTTGATTTTTTTTTTTAATTTAGCAGACGACGACTGTTGTGGTGGGATTGGTTTTAGTAAACTTTCCACGTTATTATTAATGGCAGCAGATGTTTTATTTATCAAGGACAAGGACGCTGATATAGCGTCAATAGAATTACTCATCTGATCATTCTTTTCCTTGAGAATTTTATAAACGTCAATGCACATACCACATCGCCAAGAAAAATTCGGAATTACCGAAATGGCATCAAACACAGGTTTTTTAATCCCTGCACATTCAAAATGAATCAGTTTATTGCATTCACCTGCACAAGTAAAAAAGTGTTCAGACACTTTAACATTACATACACAGCACAGAGCCATTGCTACAAATTTGTAATAACCACTACAAGTTAAAAATTTAAAACACACACAATTATTATGTATCCAAAAGGATGAGACTTAAAGCACCTTGAGGCAAGCCCGCTTATCGTTTTTGGGGACACTTTTATGATCCAATGTAGTCTATTGCCATCTTTTGGTCCAGTTTTGAAAGTACGTTTTAGGTCTTGATTTTTAATTTCACCAGAGTTTTGTTTAAGGATTGCCTCCTTAATGTTTTCAATTGTTTCGTCTGCTTCTACGTCAAAAGAAGTTCAGATCTTGTTGCTTGATGGGTTCATTTACATACCATCTTTGATATTTCTGAATCTTCTCGGGAAGGCAGTATTGTCGCTCGCTATCGTTTTCAACGTGACAAGCATGGATTTCCAATGTGATGTCTTAAGTTATGAAATGTTTACACCTGGCTCAAGAAAGGTCACCTGAACATGAGACTCCACAATTTTTTTTCTTTCCTTTAATATTGTTGTTTATTTCAGTTCGTTTCCAATGGCGGTAATCGCCTCAGCTAGCTGGCTTACACTATCAGGTTTCGCTGATAGTTCAACATCGTTTCAGTTACAATATCGCACCGAACCTCCTTCTGGGCTCCTCATCGGATCGGAACATCTTCCCACTGCCCTATCTACACAATTTTCTTGCACTGTGTTTTGCCGTGTAGTGGATTTTTATTTCACCTTATATGTAGTCAATCTCTAATGCTGATAATGCTCAAAAATTTAATTCGCCCACCTTTGATGAGAGCCAGTTAAGCACGGCACCTTTTCGGTCGTAATGCCATCGATCAAATTCCTTATCAATATACATACATCCCTTGCGAGTGATGATTTCTGGTGATGAATTGTAATTGGTCACACTTTCCTCACATTCAGAAAACAAATTATTGAAGACCGTAATTTCTGTTATCTGTTACGATTGAGGATTAAAAATTTGACTGTCGTTAAGTTCCTTAATACTCCTTAGGCTTCTGCGGTGACCAAAAACTTTTGTTGCAGGCTGTAGCAAATTAATCCATTGACTGATTTAGGTAGTGACCCGTTTTTGTTCATTTACACATAGATACATTCGATGTGTGTGTGTAATCTGATCGACCGGTCAAGAAAATATTACGCCGATAAAATTTTTGAAGTTACTCGTCCAGCGTCCATTTCAGCTATTCAAAATGGGCTAAGTTGCTCAAATACACTTGAGTCAAAGGTCGAACAGCTCCAAAGAGAGCTTCAAAAGCTTACCCAATCAATTTCGAGCATGTCTGTTTCTGCATACGAAGGAAATAGGTCCAGATCACGATCCAATCAACGTTTTAATTCACCCCATCCCAGAGAGAGTCAAAACCGTCAACGCAGTCAAAGTCGTCATCGCAGCCCGGGTCAAGTTCGGAAATATCCCAGGTGCTTCGACCATTATCGTTTTGGTATTCGAGCTAGACAGTGTCAAAAGCCGTGTGATTTTGATAAAGAAGCGGCCTACAGCGATTCTTCAAGCCGCCGCTTATTCGTCAAATGTAAAATCACGAAATTAGTATTTTTAGTCGATACCGGTTCCGATTTATCCGTTATTCCATTAAGTCAATTTCCGCATTTAAAAGAGAAAAATTCCAAAATATTTGTCTAACCGCAGCTAACAATACTACGAGTAAGACATACGGGACCAAGCTTTTACAAGTTGATCTATCACTTCGCCGATCTTTTAATCATGTTTTCACAATCGCTTCAGTCAATCGTCCAATTATTGGGGCAGATTTCTTAATGAAATTTAATTTATTAATTGATCTTAAGCAAAAACGTTTAGTCGATACAGACACCAAATTAAACGTTTCGTGCGTAATGGCAAATGTGGATACACCGACATTGAAACTATCAGCGGTAACGATAACTGATGAATTTTCAAAAATATTATCGGAATATCCATCTTTGCTTACACCGCCAGATTATACCATTCCCGTGAAGCATGATGTAGTTCACTAATTACATACAAAAGGACACTTGCCTTTTGAAAGGCCTCGTCCATTATTTGACGATACGTCGTTGGATTTAGGTATATGCCGTCCGTCATCATCGCATGATTGGAGGCCATGTGGCGATTATCGTAAGCTCAATGCTTGCACTGTTCCTGATCGCTACCCGGTACCCCATATCCACAATTTTAATTCACAAATTTATGGATGCAAAATATTCTCTAAAGTCGATTTAGTGCGTGCATACCATCATATACCGGTAGCAAAGGAACATGTACATAAAACTGCGATATCTACTCCATTTGGCCTCTACCAGTTTCTACGAATGCCTTTCGGGCTACGAAACGCATCCCAGACGTTTCAAAGATTCATTAATAAAGGTTTGGAGGATTTTGATTTCTTACGTCCTTACATCGACGACATTTTGATTTTCAGTAGATCAGAAGAAGAACATAAAAAACATTTGCATCTTCTTTTCAAACGGCTTGTCGAGTTTGATATCAAAATAAAACTATCAAAATGTGAATTTGGTAAACAAACGCTCAATTTTCTTTCTCATAGAATTTTAGAATATGGAATCTCTCCTACTTCTGACCGGGTTATAGAAATTATTTCACTACAAGCACCAAAATCAATCAAGCAAACACAAAAATTTTTAGGCATGATTAACTATTATAATAGGTTCTTACCTAATATTGCTGAAATTCTAGCCCCGTTATATGGCCATCTAGCAAACATGTCCAAAATAAAAAATCCAAAAAAGAATTTTCACTGGCCCACGAAATGCAATGAAGCTTTCGAGGAAGCCAAACGATGTTTAGCAGCAACCACAATGCTAGTATAACTACAGACAGTTCAGAGGTAGCTATTGGTGCTGTTCTTGAACAATTTAATCAAGAAATCAATAGTTGGGAACCTCTGAGTTTTTTCTCAAAGAAACTTCAACCCGCTGAAACTCGATATGCCGCATTTGATAGGGAGCTTCTGGCAATTTACGTAGCGATCAAACACTTTCAACATTATGTCGAAGGAAGGAATTTTTTTTTATTCACAGATCATAAACCGTTAATCACAGCAATAGAATCTAAATCTGATAGAAGTCCCCATCAAACCAGACATATTGAGTACATTGCTCAATTTACTACCGATTTACGCCATATTTCAGGACGCGATAACGTTGTTGCTGATTATTTATCAAGACCAGTTGAAGTTTGTCAAATGAGTTATCATGGAATCGATGTTGGCCGTCTTGCTCCAGTTTCAAGAGAAAGAAGAGGAGTTGAAGTCGTTAATAAATCCATCGAAACAGTCAAAACTGAAGTTCCAACAGATTTCCGTGGATGGCAAGAAATCGCCCGTATATCCCAATAGAACTGAGACGCGAAATTTTTGACAAACTGCATGGACTCTCACATCCAGGAATACCAGCCACACGAAAGTTGATAACTACACGCTATTTCTGGCCGAAAATGAATTTTGATACTGGTGACTGGACCAGGTGTTGCATTAACTGTCAAAAATCAAAAATCATCCGACATACCAATTTTCTGATTGGCTCATTCGATTTACCTCAATCTAGGTTTAATCATATACATATGGATCTGGTGGGGCCACTTCCTCGTTGTCAAGGTTATAATTATCTGTTCACAATTATAGACCGTTTCACTCGGTGGCCTGAGGTGTATCCATTGAAAGATTGCACCGCAGTAACCATAGCTAAAACCTTTGTTTCAGAGTTTGTTTCTCGTTTCGGATGCCCATTAACTATAACGAGCGACCAAGGAGTACAATTTGAGTCGCACTTGTTCAAGGAATTATCTAATCTTTTGGGTTCTCACCATATTCATACAAACCAGATCAGATGTCCACAGAGTAATGGAATGATTGAAAATCTACATCGCCCTCTCAAAAATTCATTAAGAGCCAGATGTAATACCTCCAACTGGGTTGATGAATTACCATTTATTCTTCTTGGTTTTCGGAACACCGTAAAAGAAGACATTGGCTATTCATCCGCAGATTTACTTTACGGACAAGCATTAAGAGTGCCTGGTGAACTGGTCGTCAAGTCATTGGATTTACCTGTAGTCGATCCAACCAATTTTGTAGAGAACCTGCGTAATAAAATAAGGGATTTAAAAGCCACTCCACCACAAACCGCAGAAAATTCGGACGCGTATGTGCCTCACGAACTATCTAACTGCAAATTTGTGTTTGTAAGAAATGATCGTTTAAGATCTGGATTAGAAAATCCTTATGAAGTTCCATTTGATGATGTTGATTCCATAACAAGGGATACCAAAAGCAAAACGGATCGGAGAGTTAGTTTTCAGGAAGAGGTTTTATTGCATAAGTAGGATAACAGGCTAACTAGTGATGGTCGCAATTCAGTCCTTTTTCTATCATAAATACAAAATAAAAATAAAATAGCTTAGTATTTTCTTTTTAACTGGAAAGGGGGTTATGCGGTGACCAAAAACTTGTGTTGCAGGCTGTAGCAAATTAATCCATTGACAGATTTAGGTTGTGACCCGTTTTAATCTGATCGACCGGTCAAGAAAATATTTTTCATTTTTTTTTGGAAAAGTCAGTCGGTATTGAGCAGTGGCAAGATAAATAGTCGTCGCGGTTGTCGTGTATAATTACAGTATTACTGGTGAACCCTCTTTTAAAAATAGTATGTGTGGTGGAATACCAGGTGGCTCCAAAGAATTAAGAAACTCTATTGGATAATTGACGGATTGATCTACATCAGTAACCGTGTCGATAGATTTGTATTTCATTAGTGGCCCGGGTAGTTGCGATTGAATTTCATTATTTAATTTATTACCGCCATCATTTTTGGGAGTTAGGAGTGCACGTTCGCACAGCCAATCATGATTTTTGAAGTTATTTGGCAGATTTGGGAATACTTTCATTACCATGTCCTGTATTGATGGCAGCATTTGACAAAAATTAGGCGGGAACGATATCTCACATGTTACAGGGTCATTTGGTAATTTCCCGTTACCCATGTCCAAAAGCTGCCTGGCAAATGTTTTAGCTGTACCATCGTGATGTAAATTCACACGCATGTTTGTAGATAGTGTGATTTTCGTAACGTGTTGTCAAAGATGAGACGCCTTCAGGCAGGCATTAAGTTCATCAGCGGATGTTGATCGTGGAATGACTGGCAAAGTTTGACGAAAATCACCTGCTAGTAGTGTTAGAGCTCCTCCCATTGGTCGGTTATTTTGTCGCAAATCGCGCAAAATACGATCAACCGCTTCAAATGCTTTTTTGTGTGCCATGGTACATTCATCCCAAATAATGATTTTACATGTTTTTAATAACGTGGCAATTCCCGAATATCGTGTTATATTGCAAGAAAAATTATCCGCTTGATTCAAATTCAATGGTAGTTTAAACGTTGAATGTGCTGTGCGTCCTCCATCGAGTAAAGTGGATGCAATTCCAGATGATGCAACAGCGAGGCCGATTATATTCTGCTGTCTTACTTCAGCAAGTATCAAATTAAGAAGAAATGTTTTTCCAGTGCCTCCGGGTGCATCAAGAAAAATAATTCCTCCGTTACCGTTTGCTGTGTATTGCATCACTTTAGTGTATGCCTGTCTTTGATCATCCACTAAGAGACTTTTTTGAGTCTCAGCGAAAACTCGTAACTGACCAACGTCGTAATTTTGTTCTCGTAATAGATCTCTATCACGAACAATGTTTCCATGGCGTGTCGGTGCTGGCAACCCAAGTTGGGAAATGACTTTGTTATTAATGTATAAGCATGCATCCTCGAGTAATATAAGTCTGCTGAAAATTGTATTTTCATATCGGGATTTGTTCTACGTGCTTGCCAAAGTATATCTTCACTAAGGCTTTCTTTGTGCTTTTCCCAAAGACCTTTAGGATCGGAAGGTGTGCATGTTGTTAATATGATTGCAAAGAGCTTGCGTATTTGTGCTGGACGACACATAAGACATGCTTCGGTTAGTGTTCTATCCCAGTGTTCATCATTTTCAAGTAAGCCCAGTTTAAGACATGCCTCTCTGTAGGTTTGACATACTTCGCCATTTACAGTTCTCAGTGCTTGAAAAGACGTTGGTCCTCTTACTTCATGAAGCAGCATTCTCAGAAAATAACACTCCGTATTGTTAGGATGAACATTATAAACTCGACCCAAGGCATCAGAACCACGTATTCCAGGGTACTCCTGAATAATTGTGCCTTGCTTTCTTCTGAAAAACTGCTTCTTCGACGTGTTCCATGTATAATATTTTGGAACTTCATGATACAGCAATGTTTTTACGAATGAATCTGTTCCGCACAATTGAAAAAAGGCTGTTAATGTCGTATTCGTTGGTTGCGCAGCTCTCTGTAACAGATTTTCTTCCGTAAAGTAAACTCGTTGTCCATTTTCTAAGTGTACACTAAGATGTACAACTGTTGGGTAACGCTCGTGAATATTAAAACTCAGAATTCGCCAGACAGCTTCATTACTGCTGATGTAACGTCCTATTTGAAATTGCGTGACTTCATCGAATGGTGAATTTGTATTCGAAAGTCCAAAAATTACCATATCACTGCCTTTGTTGACGTATTTACATATATATTTAATTGACCGAGTTGCAGTACTCAACGTTAATATGGGCTTTAAATATTTTCGACAGTAACGGAGTGTAAGGAACAATCCAGCTATTATCTACCTCATGTGGCTGTGTGTCCTCCGTCATCGGGTTTTCGTCTCCGGTATTGTGGACATCCGTCGTCACAAGTTTGTGTTTCGTGATACATCTTTCGGGGATATTTTTTCGAACACTTTCCGTCTTTCATGCAAGGTGAATTGGGATTCACGGCTCCACATGGCCCATGTATCATGTTTTTGCTAACGATTTCAAAAAGTATCGGATCTTTTTGGGATTGGGTAATTCAGCTGATATAACACTATCAATTTGAGTCGGAGTAATCTTGTCCTTTAACCAAATCAAAATGTGAGCATGTGGTAGGCCTCTTTTCTGCCATTCTATAGAATACATCCAGCAGCGAGTTTCTTCATAAATATGATTTTTAGTTATGAGGTTCATGAGATTTATGAGTTTCTGTTTGAAAACTCTAGCTGTCAGATCATGCCGATGGGTCGATGATTACCCAATTAGAAGTAAATCTATAATCTCAGTCGATGTTGGATTACACGTAAACGTTATAAATAGATCAGGACGTTCAAATCTTTGGACATACGTCATGGCATCCTGAGCGTATTCGTGCATGTGCCTTGGACTTCCCGTATACGTAGCTAGTAATATGACCAATTTCCCAATGTCAGCAACGTGGATGAAAAGAAGTCGTTCACTTTCGATTTTAGCATACATATCAACAATGAATTGGTGAAAAAGTTGACGGCACTTCAGGATGTGGTTTGATTGTTGTGCTCTAATCATAATACGATACGGATAAAAATTCATGGAGGAAACCCTTTTCGTCATCGCAGCACTTGTTGGGTTAGTTTGCATCACGTTGAAATGATACCCATCTTCTCCTTGCCAAAACAGTATTGGATACTGAAGAGCATCATACGATCTGTGTGTTTCAGTAACACGCTGTAGGCTTTCATTTTGTCTATGGATAATAATATCACGTCGGTTAAAATTCGTTCCGGCCATATCAATAGTAACTTCGTTGATTGTTGGAGCATTGAATCGTCTTTCATGTTGACCAGACGAAGTTTCTATTAATCGTCCATATCGTAACCGATCGACTTCCAGCCGGGCCTCACGATGTTCAATGGTTTCGGTAGCTCTAGAAGAAGACATCCTGCTTCAAACGTTTGCAAGTCATGTTTCGCGCTGTTTAGTTGTTTCATTAGCTCTAGAAGAAGACGTACTGGTTCGATCATTTTCAAGTCATGCTTCACGCTGTTCGCTTTTGTTAGTACATGTCAAATCAGTAAAAATGGATTCTGTTAAAGTGAAGAAAGATTGTCTTAAATTTAAATTAATTTGAATAATTAAATCAATTATAGTAGAGGTATGATTTGTGTATAACAATCGCACGCTAGATATCCTTTTTGGTGTCTAAATTTAAATGTGCATCAATTATTCAACATTAGAAACCTAAATGTTTTCTCATTCTAGTGTTTTACTGCAGTTCCAATTCAACATACAATAATAACCAAATAGCAAAATAGTACAATAAACTTCTAAAAATATTCGGAATTTCTTGTGGAACGCCAAGTCACCGTAAGTTTGTCTAAAATTGTTTCTCTTACATAAAGTCGTAAAAATGAATTCTTATCCATGGGATGGACTCCTCATATTCAAATACATATTTCATTAGTTTCATATAACCTACTTCCTAAACTCATTACCGAAAGAAATTTAAAAAAAATTTAAATTGTAGAAACAATTTGTACTGCAGCCCTTATACCTTGTTGATCCTGGGGTAGTCCCTCGCATTCGAAAATAACATTAATTTCATATAACCCACTTCCTAAACTAAAAAAAAAAAAAATTAAAAAAAATTCAAATTCTAGGAAAAAATTGTACCACAGCCCCTAGACTCCAGGGACCAGCCCCTTTAAAAATAACGCTTAAGATTGGCAACTTAATATGGTAAAAATTTCATGGCAATCGGTTGAGCAGCTGAGACGCCATTTCGGAACAATCAGATAATTGTATCTATATATGTAAAAATAAATTCTTGATCCAGGGACGGACCCTTCGGATTCAAACATGTCATTAATTTCATATAACTCCTTTTCTAAACTCATTCCCGTGAAAATTTAAAACAAAAAATTTAAATTTTAGACAAAACTTGAACTAAAGACCCTAGACCCTGGGGGTCCAGCCCCTTCTAAAATATCGTAACCTGGGTCCTGAACATACAACTTAAACATGGTAAAAATTTCATGACGATCGGTAGAGCGGCTAAGGCGCTATTTCGGAACATTTAAATAATTGTATCTATACATGTAAAAATGAATTCTTGATCCAGGGCAGACTTCCGGATTGGAACATGTTACTAATTTCATATAACCCCTTTCGTAAAGTCATTCCCGTCAAAAATTCTTAAACAATTGAAATTTGAGAAACAATTTGTACTACAGCCCCTAGACCCCGGGGTCCAGCCCCTTCAAAAATATAATGGGCTTGGTCCTGAACATGCAACATACACACGGTAAAAATTTCATGGCGATCGGTAAACCGGTTAAGGCGTTATTTCAGAACAATCCCCGAATTCGAACATGTCTCTTATTTCATATAACCCCTTTCCAAAACTCATTCTCGTAAAAAAATTTAAATTTTTGAAAAAATTTGTACCATGGCCCCTAGACCCCGGGGTTCAGCCCCTTTCACAATATCGTAAGATTGGTCCTGAACATGCAACATTTGCATGGTAAACATTTCATGGCGATCGGTTGAGCGACTGAGAAGTCATTTTGGAATAATCAAATATTTGTATCTATACATGTAAAAATTAAATTTTGATCCAGGGCTGGGCCCCTCGGTTTCGAACATGTCAGTAATTTCATATAACCAGCCCCATAAACTCATTTTCGTGGAAAAATTTAAAGAAAATTAAAATTTTCGAAAAAATTTGTACCGGAGCCCCTAGACCCCGGGGTCCAGCCCCTTCCAAAATATCGTAAGGTTGGTTCTGGATATGCAACTTGTACATGGTAAAAATTTCATGGCGATCGGTTGAGCGGCTGAGACGCCCATTCGGAATAGACAAACAAACAAACAGGAATTCATTTATATAGATAGTATTAAATAATAATACAGAAAGTGTTTGGCCCGTTACAAAAGAAATAACCAAACAGCGTCAGCTTCCTTAAATTCCTTCTGGCTAATTGACAGATTTAGGGATTTTCTAAGTACTCCAGATAACTTCTTCATTGGAATTTTCACTATGAACCTTCCGTCTTGATTTCGAAGTGTTCTTTGTTTGAACAAACGCTCACATTTAGCCTCTTCGTTCGTTAATATTTATGCAGATCGAATGTTCTCGATTTCCCAAAATCGTTTCAATGCTGTATCCACACGGACAATTGCGTCATTAGATTGGTTTTAAAGCACTGGGTTGACGGCAATACCGTCAATGGCATTTGAACACCTAACAGCCATCCAAGTATAGTATAAATAGCTATTACCTTATCTTGGTTTAATATTTTTCCCTCTCGCATTAAGCTGAAAATTTGATGTATTCCCAAGATCATGTCAATGTCCTGCGATATATTAAAGTTTGAAAGCTTGGGATAATTTCATACTTGGTATGACATCTTTAAACATAAATTTGCTCACAACTAGAACTTCAATATTTATATATTGGTCTTGTGACTCTCTAGACCTTAATGTGACGTTCACCCAATGCCACATACAACAGTTCGGTTATTTTGTCTTATAAACCTGAATTTAGTAGAATTTTCCAACCATGTTCTTCTTCATATACGTCCAATATCTTCACTAATGCCGCGGGAAGAACATAATTATTAAAGATGCCTGCATGTAAATTTTGTTGTGCTTGAAGTTCTGTTGACGTAGGTTGCTCTTACGGTGCGGTTGTCAGTTCCAGTTGTCTTCTGTGACACTGCTTGCTCATTAGGGTAGTCAAAATGTAAATATGTGTGTTGTTTTCTTCCGCAAATGTTGCATCTTGGATTGGACGGTTGATTTTGAGACCGTTAAAGCATCGATTAACCGCGTTTATACCTTATCTACGTTCGGCAATAACCAGCCTTATGAATTTACCACATTCTGTTAAATCTTCTATTTTTATTTTCGGCCTCTTATAACTTCATCAGAAGTATCTTAAAATTTCCGAATATTGAATGAGCTATATGGTTGGTTCATGAAGGTTTGAATAAGTGCTCTAAAAGTATGCTTTTCTCTATCATATCGCTCGCATAACATTCTGATTGCTTCAATGTAATTTGTTACCGTTACTGAAATAATCTTAAGTAGATTAAACCAAAGATAATGAAAGTGCCGGTTTTTATTCTAAAAAATAAATTATTTAAAAGGTAATTCTCTCTAACTAAATTTTGTTTGTTTTTTGCCAGAAATAATTCTTTGTGTTTTGAGTAGGCAGTAGTGAGAACCATCTCTGATAAATAGCTGAGTACCAGCCGTATGGTGCAATTTGCACAATCGGCCAACTTCCAAATTGTTCCATATAAAATTATCAGTTTGTTGAACATAATGGTGTCCATCTCCTAAGAACTTTGTGGGCCGGAAATAATTATTTGTGTTTTGAGTTGGTAGTAGTGAGGACCATCTCTGATAAATAGCTGAGTACCAGCCGTATGGTGCAATTTGACTTGGCTGGTACTCATCTATTTATCAGAGATGGTCCTCACTACTACCTACTCAAAACACAAAGAATTATTTCTGGCCCCCAAAGTTCTTAGGAGATGGACACCATAATGTTCAATAAACTGATAATTTTATATGGAAAAATTTGGAAGTTGGCTGAAATATGACAACATTTAACATTGGTCAAATGCTAAAAATTATACCGGAGTTTAATGGATCCTCTAAACAGTTAGATAAATTCATCGCATGTTGCGAAATAGTGCGCAATCCATTGACCACTAAAGAAGATCAAAAATCATTTCTAAGTATATTGAAATCCAAATTAGACCAAAAACCGTTTGATATTATAAAATATGGGAGTTTCGAGTCGTGGAAAGATCTGAAAGCAGAGTTTTTATTACAATTCGTTGATACTCGTCCAGTCGAGCAGTTGCAAGTTGAATTAGTACAACTTCGCCAACAGCGAAACGAATCTGTTAGACAATTTTCATCTAAAATCGAACAGCTACTTTCAGATTTAAATACAGCAGTTATTGCTAGAGAAAGAGAAGCTGCTGCAAAGTATATTCCAAATCTCAACTTAATTACTGCACTTAATACTTTTCAAAACGGCTTGAGAGAGCCATGCCGATTAATAGTGAAAGCATGCAGGTTCACCAAATTAAAAAATGCTGTTTCAAGGGCAATAGAAGAAGAAGCCTTGATGTCAAACGTTTCCTATATGGTAATTCAAAAACACAATTCAATAATAATTACCGTAACTTCTTGCCAAGTGATCGTGAAAAATGTCAGATATGCTCGCGCATTGGACATACAGCTAAAAATTGTTATTCGTTTACTAAACCAAATCAAAATAATAACAGTAATAATTACAATTGTACTACCAAACCTCCAATGACAAATTCAAGTTTAAATTACAATACAATAGTTACAAATCCTGAAATGTCTAATGATTATCGTACTAATAAATGCAATTATTGCAAAAATTATGGACTTAATATTACTGAAAGTAGAAAGCGTGAATTTAATAATTATAAATAAGTTAATTTTCAAAATAACAACAATAATTCCAAACAAGAAAATCCAACTCAATATATAGCAACCAGTTCGGTAAACTACGATCAGTCCAATCAATCGAATGCAGTGGTTCGGGCTACCGAAATTTAAACCTGCATTCAAATCAACTTATTTTCAATTCTAAATCTAATTCTAGTTCCAATAACAATCAATCAAATTCATATGAACATTCAGTATCTTCTCATGAAATATTTTATCAACTTCCTGATACGGGAGTGGGATAACCCTCTCGAGGTCCTTGGACTACAATGCTACCGTCTTTTGAGCGGAACTACATGCTGTAGTAAACATCTAGGAGGGGGAGAAATATGCCCAGATAGTATGTATCACATACCGGGCGGCAGTATTGTTAGGTTCATTAATAACCTGTATATTGACTGGACGGATAATTTAGTAGGGTCCAGCACAATAGGTCTTTTAGGTCGCAGTGCGAAGTGGTTGATCGCCCGCATAGCCCTCCAATAATAATTATAATCGAATTATCGCTAGACATTCTAAACTCCGATAAGAATCAATTTCTAATAGACACTGGTTCAGACATTTGTATAATTAAACGCGAATGCATACACGATGAAGTTCTTTGTTATCTAAATGAAACTTGTCACATCAAAGGAATCTCAGAAGATCACGTTTTAGCTTTAGCGTTATGCCATGCAGTGATAAATTTTTCAAATAACGAATCAATTCCATAAGACTTTTATATTGTCCCAAATAATTTTCCAATCCCTGTGCTGGGATTATTGGTCGACATTTTTTGGAACTCAATAAATGTACAATTGATTATGCTGAAAATACTGTTAAGATTAATATCTCAATTTCATTTTGTTTCATTCCTACTGGTCATGAATTCCTAAATTCATTATTAAATTACCTGTCTCTAAGAATTTCGACAGAGATTATTTCTGTTCAGCAAAAGAAATTTCACCTGGAGTTTTCATGGCAAGTGCTTTAGTAAATCCTAAATATTCATTCATTCCGTTAAGCATTTTGAACACAAATGAAAATACCATACAAATCAATGATTTATCTATTCAATTTGAAAACTTTGAAGGACGTTCCTTTCTCGTGGGATGCTTTCTGTGATGATTCTTTTAATTCATTGAAACAAAAGCTCATTTCTCCACCTATTCTGAACTATCCCGATTTTAACGAAACCTTTATTGTAACCACAGATGCAAGTGATTTTGCAATTGGCAGTTTATTGTCACAAAAATCAAAATCCCAAACAATCCATCTTCCTGTAGCTTATGTAAGTCGGTGCTTAAATGCAGCTGAACGCAATTACCCTACAATTGAGAAAGAGTTGTTGGCTATTGTGTGGGCTGTTAAGCATTTCCACCCTTACCTTTATGGAAAGAAATTTATAATTAAAACAGATCATCGTCTATTAATTTGGCTTTCCAAAAATCCTAAACCTTCTTCTCGCCTCTTAAGATGGCGTATCGATTTAGATGAATATGATTATGAAATAATATACAAACCGGGGAAATCAAATCAAAACGCAGATGCATTAAGTCGCATAGATCATTTAAATTGCCAAACTTCTAATAATGTATTAGCAGTCACTAGGGCACAAACAAAAACTCAAAATCAAAATATTGATTCATCAATTAATCCTGTTAATTCACATTCATTAAATTCTAATTGACCAATCGCTACTACTTCTATAACAACTACTAGTTCATCTTCATGTCAATCGACATCACAAAACATTATAAATCTTGAATCTGATACAGATATTAACCGAGTCATTAAAAATTTTTCACCATTAGGTGGACATCAAGGAGTTTTAAGAACTGTTCGTTGATTGAAATATTATTACCATTTTCCAAAAATGGTGTCCCGTGTTCGGAAATTTATTCAAAAGTGTACGTCATGTCAACAAAATAAAGCCGGTAGGCGAACAAAAATACCAATGCGTATAACTACAACTTCTACCGAACCTTTCGAGAAATTATTTCTAGATATCGTTGGTCCTCTTGTTCCGACACACGAAGGTAATAAGTTTGTATGTACTCATTAGCTGTACCACTGAATTCTCAAGAGACATCCGAAGTTGCTAAAGCTTTTGCAGAAAATTTTGTTTGTCGTTATGGAATTCAAAAACAATAGTTACTGTTCAAGGGAGTAAATTTATGAGTCAAATGTTCAAAGATCTCTGTAAATTATTTGGAATTAAAAAAATTAAATACTTCCGCGTATCACCCGCAATCCAATGGCGCATTAGAAAGATCGCATTTAAATCTTGGTCAATATTTGCGTAATTAAACTTCTAATGATCCTCTCAATTGGGACCAATGGATTCCGTACGCTATGTATTCATATAATTCGACTCCTCACTGTGTTACAGAATATATGCCGTTCGAATTATTATTCGGATCGACCTAATTCATTGAAAAAGGATCCAGAACCTGTGTACAATTTTTCGGATTATTGTTCGGAACTAAAGAATAGCCTTCAAAATTCTTTTTAGAAGTCTTACCTACACCGCTGCCTTTGTTACATTCACTCTCTAGCGCATGTTAGTTTAGATTGGAATCCATCTTTATCCACTTTATTGACCATGGTTTGAACGAAATTAACAAGCTTAGTCGTTTCTCGTAGCCTTTAGTGACCTTAAGTTTCTTTTCGGTTTCATTTTGCTAATATTCACTATTATTCTTACAAAGTACTCCTTGACCATTCGCCTACTTCTTTATCCAGACACTTGATTTGCTTGGTTATACAGATAAGACAAGTGTAAAATTTTCAATTATTTTGTCTGATTACAGTTTTGCACTAACAACCCAAGCATATTCACTAATTCACCAATAAGTTGGATGTATCAACTCGTTATAACAGCTCGCATGCAACTTTAATTTATCGATATGATTTCTGTGTACCGAAATCAGGCTTGAACGACAAATAATTTACTGGGATTTTCTTTCGTAGCTAAACCTAGAACATTCAACTTGATTTATTCTCAATAAAACCCGAACTAATTTTTAGATAACTGTTTGTGATCCAAAATCAATGTTGGATCAAACGTTGTTGTTGCTTCACATATAAATTTTGATCTGATTCGGATCTTCATTATGCGTCAAGAAATGCAGCTATCAATACGAATAATATTTTGTTGGCATTTGTGTAAGAAAGTTATGCTCCGGCTTGTATTAACATTTGTGTTGGTTTTGTGCAAGATGGAACATACAACTAACAGAATGAATTAAATTATGTTGTGCACGAGCATTATTAACCCTTTTTTGTGTTGTTGTTAAGTAAACCATGTGAAAACCAGATTATACGTTGTCTTGTTACTAAATAAATTACAAAGAAACAAACAAGGTTACTGTCGTTATCTAAGGAATGCCAAATATTTCTATTGTGTTTTATCATTTGTATAGAGACTTTATGTTATCACCTATGGACAAGCCAAATTGGTTGCACTTAAAAGTACGTAGGTTACTAGAAAAAAACACGAGCGCAATATCCAACGTCAAGGTCAACAGCTGTTATTATCAATGTTGCAATTGTAATTTTATCAACACACGCCACACAAGCAGTCTACATACCTAAGAAGTGCTTATCTGCACGTAAGTAAATATTATTGGAAAATATAAATTCATTATAGTTCATAAAACTGATAAATCATTTAACATATGTAAGCTGCGTTTATGTTTCGAACACCTAAATTCTGAGGAAAGCATAAAAATAATTAAAAAGATGTTTTGCTGAAAATTCAGATTAGTGAAATACCATATTTGCCCAAACATCGCTTAAATTCGAACAGAATAAGTTACATTATTGTGGTTGGCTAGTAACGGTCCACTAACTACTTAGTTTAGATAAACCTTTGACTACAGCCATTTCGAAGTAAAAAGTGAAATCTCCTTACTAATTCTTTAACTCAATTTACAACTTAACTTCCAACCCAATCGTAATACCAATTCAACCGTTAACCCAACCCCTAATCAACTTTCAAATCAACCTTTAACCTAACCTAAAACTCAACGCCTCGTGGCAGCAATCACCAAAATTCCTTAATCAGACCAAACACCCAATAAAACCTGATCTTAACGCCAAATTAATCACCAGCCGATCCACTAAAACCGAACTCAAGTTCAACTAAAACCATATTCAACCCTAACTCGAGCTTAGATCAACTTTTAACCCAACCCTAAACTCAGTCATAATACAACTCTAACTCAACCCCAAACTCAACGTTCAACTAGAACCCTAAATCCACATGGTACGAAAACTACATCCATACATGAACTCAATCTAATATAATCTCCACCTCAACCCCCAGATAAACCTCAATTGAACCCAGTCACTCAATCCTAAATCAACACCCTACTCGACCATAACTTCTCAAATCGACAATGTAAGAAAAATTAGAAGCGTACATGAAACCAACTAAGAACAAGTTAAGCTAACTTCCAACTTAAATCACAACTCAACAAGAGCTTAGCTCAAGCTAACTCTAATTTAAACGTCAGTTCAAATCACCAATAAATCCCCAGCTGAACTGCTCACTAAACCCTAACCCAACCCTAACTCAACTGTAACTAAACCCAATCTAACCTTCAAATGTAACCAAACTCAACCCTTAACTTAACCGCAAACTGAACGCCCCACTCAATCCTTAAACCAACATAAATAAAAACTTGGTCAACTGCTTAACTAAACCCTAATACAACCTAATGCAACCCTACTTCAACTCAACCCCAATTTGACTTTCGTTATCCCAACCCTTAATCAACTTTCAAATCAACCTTTAATCTAACCTAAAACTCAACGCCTCGTGGAAGCAATCACCAAAATTCCCCAATCAGACCAAACACCCATTAAAACCTGAACTTAACGCCAAATTAATCACCAGCCGATCGACTAAAACCGAACACAAGTTCAACTAAAACCCTATTCAACCCTAACTCGAGCTGAGATCAAATTTTAACCCAACCCTAAACTCAGTCATAATACAACTCTAACTCAACTCCAAACTCAACGTTCAACTAAAACCCTAAATCCACATGGTCCAAAAAACTACATCCATACATAAACTCAAACTAATATAATCTGCACCTCAACCCCCAGATAAACCTCAATTGAACATGGATGTGAAGTTTTCCACAAATCCACAGATTCTATATATGTATTAGTTTTTACACTGCTAAACTAAATTCCAATTGGAAAAATTACGATTCATAATGAAATATTTAGTACTAAAAATGTAATTTCATTACAAAACCTTTCAAATAAAAGTGATTACCTGTGACAGTAAGACCATTCAGAGGCAATATTAGTGGAATTTAGTCAAAGTAATGTATGGAACATAAAAAACTGAATCCAAACCATAGGCAAGTGGCGTAAATGACATTTAACAATTGTTAGTCTTAATCGCCAGAAAAAATGCCTAGTTTAAATTAATTCTTGGTTTAAAAAATAGTTAATCGGCATAATGGACCACAATTTTAAGCAGCTACTCCATGTACTATCGGATCCCAAGTTCAAATATCTAGTAGTAGGTATTAACGGTCAATGAACGATTTCAGACGAAATCTCAATTAGTACCTAAAGTTTCCAGACGAATTTATTCCCCTGGATAGAAGATAGTTTTTTGGCTTGATGGATGGAGTAGTAGGCCAACTATTATATGTACTATCGGAAAGTGAATTCAAATCTCTGGCAAGTGGTGCTAAGGCTGATTTATCAGTTTCAGCTAAAATCTCAATACCTAAAGTTTCCAAACTAATTTATTCCCCTGGATAGGGGGTAGTTTTTAGGCTCGATGAACGGAATAGTAGGTCAGCTACTACATGAACTCTCGAAAAGTGAATTCAAATCTCTGGCAAGGAATGCTAAAGCCCATTTATCAGTTTCAGCTTAAATCCCAATTGGTATAAAAAGTTTCCAGGATAATTTATTTCCCTGGATAGAGGGTAAGTTCTGGGCTAACACCAAAGCAAAACCAAATATTTCAGCACTTAGCAGAAGCATTGTGTAGTAAATGTAGTACATATGCCCTAACAGAGATATCACAATATCGACATATTATAGACACATTTGTTGTGATTGCATAAAACAAACTAAAGTATGTTAACTTGTATATGATGAGATAGCGGAGGTAGTAAGGTGAGCAGTCAAAGTTGTACCTTCATGGTGTAAACATCGAGTTCTATCCTTGACTAAATCGCTAAACATTTTTTCATTTAATTAAAGTGTTTCTAATAAAAAATTAAAAATGTGATAATAAAACAGAGAGTGTTGTGCTAAAAATTATAAAGACAATAGTTATAATTTAGTTAAAAGTGGTGAATTATAAAACAAATCCAAACATTAAGTGATTTTAATTATTAAAGAAAAAGTTAGTGCTCTGGTGGTACCAAAAAAAAAAAAAAATACAATAGAATACGTAAAAAACGATACTCTGGATACAGTGTCAAAATACGGTATTCATGTCAAATTGAAAATAACGGAACATGTCGAGACATGCTAGGGACATCGTCTAATATTAATACAACATCCGAAACACAGCCACATGCGGCCCATAGTGATACCATCATATCAGAAGAACAAGAGAACGCAAAAAGACTCAAAATGTCGGCGGATACAAGTATAATAATAAATACAAATCAAAATGTTATTACTCCAGAACAAAGACTAACCAAAGTAAAAAAACTGGAAATAGAAAACGGTCTATTACGAGAACGTATCGCTAATATGGAAAAATTATTAAGATACAAAAATAATAATAAAAGAGATAACGAAGAACGAGCTATACAAGATAATCGTTTCAATACACTCGTCGACATTGTTGAAGAAATTGAAATAGATATAGATGAAGCGGACAAAGGACGATACTTCAAATGTAACACCATTTGAAACAGTTAAAAGAGCGATAAAACGGAAAAAGACAACAATCAAAAGTAATAAAACCATCACAGAGAAAAGAGATGAACCCATTCAAAACAAAGGCAACAACGTCGTAACCAGGGATGCAAAACAAGGCAAACCACCTCCATTACACATACATAGCCAAAAAATCAAAGACGCCAGAGATCTGGCAAAAGGTGCAGAAATAGAAAATTTTGAAATTCGAAGAGTGAACAACAACAAACATTCACTTATCGTTAATACTATGGAAAATTATGATAAAATGCAATCCATATTTAAAGAAGTCAACACCAAATACTTCACATTCACCCCAAAAGGATTGAAACCAAAAACAATCGTTCTCAAAGGGTTAAATGAAGACGAGGATACGGACGAGCTCAAATTATGTTTAGAAAAGCATGAAAATGTAAAAATACTAAAAATATCGCAACTTAAAACCAGACGATCAATTGAGAGCAAGTCGAAACTACCATTGTATATAGTACAGTGTACGGCAGATACGGACATATTCCGAATATATGAAATAAAAACAATTAACTACCAAAAAGTGACATGGGAAAACCTAAAAAAAAAAAACAATGAAATCATGCAATGCCGCAAATGCCAGAGGCTGGGTCATGCAGCGGCAAACTGTCAATTAGATTATCGATGTGTAAAATGTTCAACACAACACAAGCCAGGTGAATGTCAAATCCCACAAAGCACAGATAAAACCAACATATACTGTGCAAACTGCAAAAATAATGGACACCCTGCTTCATTCAAAGGTTGCCCAACTTACCAAAATGCGTTAGAAAGATTAAAAAGTAAAATTAATGAACGGCGCTATCACGTAACAGTACCAAACACGTTTGAACCAACAAAAGTAAATGCACAACAAGGTTCATTTGCTGACGTATTGAAACAAACAAATAGGGATCAATTGACGATACAAAAACTAGCAACTAGAGTTGACAAAATGGCAGCAGTTATCCAACAACAAAGTGAGCAAATAGCTCAACTATTAAGTATGTTAAATAAACTATGAGGAAAGTAAAAATTATCGCGCTAAATGTTAACTCAATCGTCAGCATTGCCAGACGAATGAATTTATTAAACTTCCTCAACCAACACAAGCCAGATATCTTGATGATAAATTAAACAAAACTAAATGCAAAGCACCACCTGGAGTTCAAACATTACGACATCACTAGACAAGATCGACCTGAAATAAAACAAGGTGGAGGAACAGCCATTTTGCTGAAAACTATTTTTAAATACAAACAAATAAAAATTAACAAACTACAAAATAGCATAGGAATAGAAACAACAATAATTAAAATGTACATAAAGAAAGAACAACACTTATTCATCATATCAATGTACGGTTCGGCATCTAATGTAGTATTAAAAGACAGCCAATTTGAAACAGAATGGAAGCAGATATTTGAAGAGCTGGATCTTGCAAATGTAAATAACTACTACATTATAGCCAGGGATTTAAACGCGAGACATACAACATGGGGTAACATTACCAACAATAATAAAGGAATAATACTAAATCGATGGCTTGACAACAACAGCCTTTTGTATAGATCACAAATATTGAAAACCGACGCACCGACGTATCCAGCGGCTAACAGCTATTTAGACATAGCAGTAGTAGATTATCGCTTATCAATTACCACCAACAACAGTGGAGAAATTCCAACGCATCATTACGATAGTGATCATCAAGCAATCGAAACAGAAATTGGGGCAATCCAACCAGAGAATACAAATTTCACTATAAAACAGCATTTATTTAATTTCCAAAATGTGGATTGGGATACTTGGAAGAGGCGCCTGACAAATAGATACAAAAGGCAATTGCGAAGCATAAACCAAACACAGATAACACCCAACGATAGAAACCTGACGAATACAGAAACAGAAAACTGTATATTAAACATTACAGAGTTAATACAGCAAAATATAAAACTAAATATGCCCAAAACAAGACGTAGAAACAACATGGAATGCTTCACGAACAGCACAATCGAAATGCTATATAAACATAAAAGTCGATTAGTAACCCACATCAAAAATTTGAAATGAAGCGGAAGGAGCAGTGATCGTCAAATAAACGTATTAAAAACTGAGATCAAAAGGACAAATGAACTCATAACCCAAAATGTAACACTTCAGATAAATAAACACTGGAGGAAAAAAATGGAAGCAGTCAGACCCGGAACACGAATGTTTAAGGACATCCAGTCACTTAGAAGAAAAGCAGAGAGTAACAAAGAAATCCACAGACTAGAAATCGACGAATCCGAAACAAATACATTAACAAATATAAATATTAACTGGAACAAAATGCCAAAAGACGGATCAAAATATTTTAGCTACAACGTACATGATAATCTGAACATTCTAGGAATATACGTCGAAAAGAACACATATCGTAACGCAACGCTAGGCAAGAAAAGGCATGAAGAAATTATTACACAAACAATACAGAGCATTAAGCTTCAACAAGCATACGACAAAGCTAAGGGCATCACTAAAGGTAGCTTTCACAATAACAACAAAGCGAACGAGCAACACACGGGGAATCAGTGCAATTTCATCACAATAGAAGAATTAAAAACCATTCTAGCCAGTGCAAACAATAAAAAATCATACGGTACAGACAATATACCAAGTATCATATTGAAACTCCTACCAGAGCAAATAATGCTAGAACTATGTACCATATTCAATAATTTGTTAAATAACAGAACTTTCCCCAAGTGCTGGAAACAGGCAAAAATAGTTCCAATAAAAAAAAAAGACAAAAATGCTTCCAACCCGCTAAGCTACAGACCGATAAGCTTACTATCAAACTTGGGCAAAATATATGAAATTATCATATACAATAAGATTTACACGCATACAATAGAAAATGGTTTGATGCCGGACAACCAGTTCGGATTCAGAAATAATTGCACAACCACACACGCTATAGCTAATTTAACATCACATGTGTGTCACAAATTAAATTATAACATATGTACGGGAGCGACACTACTAGACATGGAAAAAGCATTCGAATCGGTGTGGCTAGACGGACTAATATATAAATTGAACAAAATGAAATTCAACAAGGACATTAATTATTTTTTTCATCAAAAATCACAAAAAAATTTTGTCATTTTAACAGGCGAACAGAAATTACAAGAAGGTAGAATTGTCAGCAATATGACTTTATTTTGTATGTTCAAGTGTCACATAACTTGAAGTGGCACGCTTTGATACAAAATAATGTCACGTTGGTGACAATTATGTTGTTTTTTAAATTCTGTTCGCCTGGTAAAATAAAAAAAATTTGTATGCGATTTTTCACCAAATCCGAATATATCCAGTATTTAAACGAAAAACTGAGTGGAAATTGTATATAGACGAGTGGTTGGGTGGTAAGATGAAGAAGTGTTGTGCAAAGGTTTGGAGTTCGATTCTTCAAACTTCCGACTTTATTTTTTTTTAACCAAAAATTTGATTTTTTTTTTATTTCCACGAATTTTATACCAATTTTTTTTTTGTAGCGATCTCGATCCCGATTAATCTCCTCGGATTATCCCCAATTCAAAATTTTTCATCTAAAAACAAATTTTTCGTTGGCTTTGCTTAGATTCGAACTCCAGACCTTCTTCACTACACTCTATCACCTTACTACCTCGTCTATCTTATCATATACAAGTTAATATACATTTGTTTGTTTTATGCAATCAAAACTCTGTCTATAATATGTCGATATGGTGACATCTCTGTTAGGGCATATGTACTACATTTACTATATAATGTTTCTGCTAAGTGCTGAAATATTTGGTTTTGCTTAAAAGAGATAAAAATGTCTGAGGCTCAATTTTTTAAATAATTAATAATTAATTACGTAACATTATTATTGCATTAAAATTTTGTTTTTAAACATTATTGTTTGTTGTGAAACATTATTATTGCATTAAAATAATATGGATTAGTTGTACTAAATATTCTGGTAACGAAATCGTCATAAATTCAAAAAGCAAACTACTCATAAAATTTAGCAAGAGTAGCTGCGTGCAGTCAGAAGTACTTGTGTGAACTTTCCCACGTTAAATGGAACCCAGCAATTAGAAAATATAAATAATTATTGATGAATATTGGATATGAAACTGATAAATTGGCCTTAGCGCTCCTTGCCAGAGATTTAAATATACTTTCCGATAGTACATGTAGTAGCTGACCTACTACTCCGTTCATCGAGCCCAAAACCTACCCCCTATCTAGAGGAATACATTAGTTTGAAAACTTTAGGTATTGAGATTTAAGCTGAAACTGATAAATCGGCCTTAGCACCACTTGACAGAGATTTGAATTCACTTTCCGATAGTACATATAGTAGTTGGGCCTACTACTACATCCATGGAGCCCTAAAACTCGTCCCTATCCAGGGGAACAAATTAGTCTGGGAACTTTTTATACCAATTGGGATTCTAGCTGAGAATGCTAAATGGGCTTTAGCACCTCTTGCCAGAGACTTGAATTCACTTTCCGATAGTACATATAGTAGTTGGCCTATTACTCCATCTATCGAGCCTAAATACCTCCCCTATCCAGGGGAATAAATTAGCCTGGAAACTTTTTATACCAATTAAGATTTTAGCTGTAACTGATAAATGGGCCTTGTCACCCTTTGCCAGAGATTTGAATTCACTTTTTGATAGTGCAAGTAGTAGTTGGCCTACTACCCCATCCATCGAGCCCAAAAAATATGTTGAACTAAAACTAATTGATATTTTTGTGGTTTGTAACTTTAGTTTCTAGTTTTAGAACTTCGATATTTGATTGAACAAGCTTAACTGGTAGCAGAAAACTATAGATCGTGTTTTAGTACATCAGTTTTACAAACATTTTCGCAAGAGGCGCTAGTCCGTGTACAAAATTGTTTGATTACATTTTTTTTTATATGAAATACCAGTCCAATAAAATTGCAAAATTGTTAATTAAAATTATCTTGAAGAAACGCTGAAGGTTATATTAAAAATCTGAAATATTATTTAACATATTTTGTTTAAATTAAATAATCCGCTGACCCTTTTTAATCAAAGAAAATTGAAAATAAAATATGGTGATTTTTCGTTTTTTATGAGGTTATGTCTGTTGTTTTTGAAATTTATTAGCAAACAAAATATGAGATTTGAGCAAAATTTTGTATTTAGAACAGAAAATATAGAGAACGTTGCATCGAAATTGCATCGAAAAATATAAATTTAATAATAAATTTAGTTGATAAATCAGTTATAAAGGTGTTTAACTTGGCTGTTTTATTTCATCGTTTTCCTGGATATTAAAGGGTTATGGATTATTCCCTTTTCAAAATACATGACACCAATCTATTATTATAAATTATTATTATTACTTTAAAGTTCATATCGTGGCATTTGTTTTTAGCAAAACTTCATATAAAAAAAATTAAATAAACGTTTTTGTACACTGTCTAGTCACTGTCGGAAAAAAACAAATCATATTGGATTCTAGCAAAGCCAACTTAATAAATAAAGCCTCCATGTTGACGATATTTTTTAAAAAGCTTTTTTTAAGGTATCAAAAAATCCAAAAGAAAATGTTTATTCCATAGTTTTTATATGGAGAGATATGACCTCAGTTTATTCAAAATATATTAATGAAAATTGACTCGAAATTAATTTTATTTTGATTTAATTGAAACTATAAACTTTATTTTCCACCTGACTTGGACGATTTTTTCGTGAGCTTTTCCAATTTACGGTAATAATGGTAACAAAATAAGATATTTTATATCTGAAAAAGCTTAAAAATAGAGTACATGCATGTAAAAAAGAGATATAAATATAAAGGAAAAGGCGCGACGTTTACAATAATAAACATGACAAACAATAAAGAAACAAGGTAAACATAAGAGAAATGAAGCAAATACATAATATGAAGCATATTATCAGATGACAGCAAATAAAAAGCAAAGCCTACTTAATAAATAATAAAAATATTATTTTCAAAATTTGTTGTTTTTTTTTGTTTGTCATTCGCTCATCATACTTCGTCAGTGTTTTTTCCCTTTACGTGTTGACCTTGTTCGTATATTTTTTGTTATTTTATTATTGTAAATGTCGTGCCATTTCCTATTTCATATGTTTATCTCTTTTTTATATTTGTGTACCTACTCTATTTTTAAGCTTTTTTAGAAAATCAAATATTTTATTTCATTATTCCTGGCGGGAAATTGTCAATTATTTACCCAATAATTCGACAAGAAACATTTAGTTGTACAGTGCTGGTAAAAAAAAAATCGGCAAACAAATTTATTGCAAATTGGAGTCTTTTTTTGCTAAAATTACAAAACTTTTGAAAGCAATTGGTTTATTGTTTCATTTTAAATACATGTATGACGTAATTGTTTGAAAAAAAAATTGACCTGCAATTTAGGGGCAAAACACCGAAAAATTCCAAAATAATCAAAATAATTTGATTGGTGTTAAAGTTTTTTTTTTTTTTTTTTTTTTTTCATTTAAAATAAATTTTATTTATTTATTTTATGTAATTACAATCTAGTCTCCTGGACTAATTAGCAATTTGTTTCTGACTTAATTTATTAACTTAAATTAATCTATGGCTTCTTCCCATTGGCATTCCATAGTGTTTGGTAAATTGAAGTAAACCACATCTTTGTTGTGGATTTTAGATCAGCATAATGCTGCTTAAACTGACAATTACACCAGCTCAAAAGGTTTGGTTCTTTTAAGTCTGCGAACTAAATTCGTGATGCTTAGGAGCTGAGTTGCCTCAATGTTCACATGTTGGCGGAGCCTTTCTTCATGTCTTCGTGCTTTTTCCTGGATTTCATTTAAGATGAGGTTCATTTTAAGGTCCCTATGAAGGTCATTGTTCCTAACATACCAAGGTGCATCAACGATGTTCCTTAATACCATATTCTGAAATCTTTGGATGATATTTACGTTGCTTTGTTTGGTACAACCCCAAAGCTGAATACCATAAGTCCAAATCGGTTTCAATATTTGCTTATAAAGTAGAAGCTTGTTGTATGTTGATAAAGAAGAGTTCCTTCCCATCAGCCAATACATTTTTCTCTATTTAAGTCTTAATTCTTCACTTTTCTTCTTGACGTGTGCTTTCCATCGTAGTTTAGCATCCAGGGTCATGCCGAGATACTTAGCTGTGTTCGCATGCGGTATTATTTCCCGATTTATGGTAATCGGAATATGTTCGATTCGTCTGTTTGTAAAGTTGATGTGAACTGATTTAGCTTCATTTAGTTTTATTCTCCATCTTTTTGTCCATTTATATATTTGAGTTATAGCTGATTGTAACTTCTGTGTTGATTCTTCGTTGCTTTTTCCAACAGCTAAGATCGCCGTATCATCTGCAAAAGTTGCCACTGTGTTGTTTTCTAATGTAGGAAGATCATAAGTATATAGTAGGTATAAAACCGGCCCTAATACACTGCCCTGTGGAACTCCTGCATTGATTTCTTTCAATTCAAAAAATGTATCATCTAACTTAATCCTGAAGAACCTATCTTTCAAGTATGATTCTAGTATCTTAGCAAATTGCATTGGTAGAAGATTCCTTAACTTGTGGTTAAGTCGTTCATGCCACACTCTATCAAACGCTTGTGCAACGTCTAGAAATACTGTTGAACAGACTTTTTTCTCCTCTAATGCTTTCTCAATTATACTGGTTATTCTGTGTACTTGATCAATTGTTGAGTGTTGGTTGCGAAAACCGAACTGATGATTTGGGATCAAGTTTTTACTCTCGATTATCGGATTTAATCTTTTTACCAGAAGCTTCTCAAAGAGTTTGGACATGACTGGCAATAGCGAAATTGGCCTATAAGACGATGTTATGTGTGGTGGTTTCCCAGGTTTTGGGATCATAATTACTTCTGCAATTTTCCATAAGCTTGGTACACATTTGATTCTAAATGCTGCATTTATAAGATTTGTGAGTTTCACCAGAGCTTTCCTTGGCAGTTCTTTTAAGATTTCTGCAGTAATAAGATCGTACCCAGGAGCTTTTTTCATATTCATATTAGCTGTTATCTCACGCATGACTTCTTTTGGTGTTGTGGGTAGGATTTCTTTACTTTCTTGCACAGCTTGTTCAGTTATTATCTCGGCTTCCAACGTTTGGTCTTCATGTGGCTGGAATATTTTTTCGAGGTGTTCGGCAAATTCTCGAGCTTTGTCGTCATTATTTCTAGCCCATTTCTCACCTGCTATTTTTATTGGGGGAATCTGCATTATTGGTCTTTTGATTCTTTTGGTTGCTTTCCAAAGAGAATAATCAGTACTGTTATCATTAGTTAATTTTCTTAAATAGTTGCTGATTGATTCATCTTTCAATTCTTTGATCTCTCTTCTTAATTGTTGAGTGAGGTTGTTCAAATGAGTTTTATCTTGGGGGGCCCTTGTTTGTTGCCATACTCTTCTCGCTCTTCTTTTTTCTGCGAGGAGTTCCCTAATTTCCATAGGGTAATTGTTTCCCTTGATTTTCGTTTTAATTTCAGGAGTATTTTCCCAAGCTGATTGCTGTATATCGTTTACAAATTTGTTAACTTCTTTGTCTAATTGTTCTTCAGTCTTTAATGGAACCATTAAGTTAATTTTTTCTTCTAGCGATAGTCTAAAGCATGCCCAATTAGTGTGATTATTTACTAGGAAAGGGTTTCTTTCTTTCTGAATGATTTTTTCACTTAACGTTAGAAGTATTGGTGAATGATCAGAGTTTAAGTCGTGGCTTTCATCTACTTGTACATAATTTACAGATATGTTCTTTATTATAATGAAATCAATCAGATCTGGCACTTTGTTTCGATCAGTTGGCCAGTAGGTTGGTTTTCCAGTTGAGAGGGCTTCACAACTGCATTTTCTGATAGCTTTTAGGAGTTCTTTACCCTTAGTTGTTGTTAATCTGGATCCCCAGTGGACATTTTTTGCATTAAAGTCTCCTCCAAGTACAAATCGTTTTCCTAATTTACTGAGGAACTCGAGATAATCTTTTTCTTTCATTGAGTGCTTCGGTGGGCAGTAAATACTAGCAATACAAATATAACTACTTTTGGATTTGACAATAACAGCAGTTGCTTGTATTTCCTCCGTTTCATATTTTAACTCCTCATAGTGATGAATACTATTTCTAATTATAACAGCACTACCTCCTTTAGCAGTGTTTCCAGGGTGAATAGTGTGATATATTTGATAATTTTTGAATTTAATGTTTGATTGTCTAGTGAAGTGTGTTTCCGTGATGAGACATACATCGATTTTTTCTGTGTCCAGGACCACTTGCAGTTCTTGTTGATGTTGCATCAGTCCATTGGCATTCCAACATAAGATTCTAAGATCTTTGGCCATTTTTCTGTTTAGGGATGGCTCCCTTAGTGCTGTACTCTAGTTTCTGTAATCGCTCATCAAATGTATTTAGTCTGCTTAAAATTAATTTAAGTGTTTGACTTGTATCGTCATTTTGAGCAGTTTTTCCTGGATTTCCGTTGCTCATCATTACTTGAGCATAAGTCATTTTACCAAATTGTCCTTGAGTAGTTCCCGACACTCTACGATTTACTTCGGGTCGGTTCATCTTAACCGCTTGTTTCCTGAATGAACTTGGATTTTTAGCAATCACGTTCTTATTTTTGATATTTTGCAGTTCAATAGCAACGCTGCATCCTCTGTAGTTAGCCGGATGGTTTTCTCCACAGTGAACGCATTTAGGTTGAACATTTTAGGCTTTTACACAATCTTTGGTATGATGTTTACCTAAACATTTGACACACCTAGGTTCCCTGTTGCAATATTTTTGTGTATGTCCATAGGCTTGACATTGTTTACATTGTGGTATAAGCTTAGACCTTCTTAGAGGCTGAATAACCACTTTGCACCCCAAGATGTACTTAATTTGATAAATTTTTTCGATATCTTCATCAGTATCGAAGGTCAACATAAACATTTTGAGAGGTACTTTGCCTCTCCGTTTTAGCTTAATCGATGCTTCAGTTGCCTTAAATCCTTTTGCTTTCAGGTCATCAATTATTTTATCTGGTTTACACGTAGAGTGTAAGTTTTTAGCCATGACTCTAATTGGTCTGGTTTGTTTATCTTTAAATGTGTGCCAAGCACGTTTTTCTTCATTTAACATTTTTGTCATTTTTCTGTATGTTTCAGCATCTTCTAAGTTTATTTTGATGGTGTTTCCATTCATCACCTTTGCATTAAACTTATATGTAGCAGTTATTGTTTTTATTTTTTCATAGAGTACATCGTAGTCTTTGACTTCATCTATTACTATTGGTGGTGGTGGAGGTATTTTTTTTGGTTGTTTCTGGATAATATTTGGAACATTATCCTTTAATTGAGGTGGGGAGGGCGTATTATTCCGTCTCCTTTTTTTTCTCCCACCTTTAACTCTAATCCACTCAGTTTCTCGAGCTAGTTCTTCTTCATCCGTATGATACTCTTGTGGAGTTGTATTCTGGTTAGGAGTAGAACCGATGTCCTCCTTTGGCATAAGAGCTTTAACTTCGTTTTCAAGCGTCTTCATACGCTCCTGCAT
Source organism: Tipula vernalis (assembly GCA_958295665.1). Lineage (NCBI taxonomy): Eukaryota > Metazoa > Arthropoda > Insecta > Diptera > Tipulidae > Tipula > Tipula vernalis. The sequence continues at coordinate 77,798,769 of OY282560.1, read as the reverse complement.
CCATGCAATTGTAACATTCAGCTTCAACTAAGGCATTATTAGCTTTACACAATTCATTGTGAAGCTTTTCTTCGTTTGTAGAACGAGTGTTGTGGCTGCTGGCCTCAATGGAGGGACTACCGCCTCTTTTCGGAGAATACGCGACTTTGTTACTCCTCTGGAAGGGATGTGAATTATCATTTTCTATTTCACTCAAATGAGCTTGTTTATTCACCAACATGTCTTGGGATTGGTTAAAATAATTGTAGTATAGCAATGGCTGGTCTCCCCCAGAATCCATGAGACCGACCTCCGAAGAGGGTGGATTTACCTGAGCAACAGGTGTACCACCTGGGGTATTAGTTTCCTTATTTGTTCTGCTCATTGCTCATTTATAGTGTATTGCACTCGCCTCTAGTATTTCGCCGATGCTTCACATCGTTGCCCGGGTGTTACCACGTGGAGGTATACTAGACACATTTGGTGGTTTCTACATAGTTGCAGCGTTGGAATATAGACCACGAGATACATGGCTATAGACGGTCAACCCCTACCCTATTGAGACGCACCCAACACCCGGTGTTAAAGTAATGTAATAAATTAAACACTTATTTTTTATTTTTTTGTTTGTTTTTTATTGATTTATAGAAGTTCAATCTTACATATTAGTATTTTGTTGGACCACCTTTTGCTTTTATTACAGCGATACACCTCCGATTCATTGAATTTGATAAATTTTTCCAAAGTCGCAGGAGATATGGATTCCCAAATCATCATCAACAAACTTTTTAAAGCTTCAATCGATTCTGGGCGCTTCCTTGCTACTTCTAGCTTCATTATAGACCAAATATTTTCAATTGGAATTAAGTCTGAACTGTACGGGGGCCAGCTCAACACATCGATACTTTTTTCTTCGAAGTACTTTTTTACCTTTAAATGAAGAGATAAGAAAAAAAAACAAGTTTTTAACAAATTATTTATGTTTATCTGAAAGCCAATTTGTCTATCTACAATTCAAAATTAATAACTCACAATTTTGGCGGTATGGCACAGAGCATTGTCCTGTTGAAAAATAAATTTGCAAGTCTCGCCAAAAAGCTTTAACGCAGAAGACTTCAAACCGTTCTGAAGGACCTGCAGATAAACAGCTGCTGTAACGCTGGAACTAAGGAAGCACAATCGACCGGTTTCATTTCCAGAAAAGCATCCCCAGACCATAACTCCTTCTTTTTCGGTGGAAGTCTTAAAAGACATTCGTTGCTAAGTCTCTCGCCAGGTTTTCTCCTTACGAGAATTCTTCCATCTCCAACATGCAACTTGCATGCAAACGTTTTTTTTTTTCACTAGTAATGTGAACTCAGGCTTCTGGACTGGTTTAAGTGCTCTCAAACCAGCTTTAACAAGTCTTTTTCTCACTAAGCCGGCTGAAATTTTTTTTCCTGTTGCCCGCTCAAGATCCTGTCTTATTTCCGATGAAGTTTTAAAACGGTTCCGACGACTTTGTAATAGTATAAAACGATCTTCCACTGGCGTTGTCTTTCTGGGCCTTCCAGAGCCTTTCATTCTTTGTGTACCGCCCATCTCTTGATTTTTTTTTAATATTCCATGCGACAGTACTTTTTAGAATGTTTAATCTTTCACCTATTTCACGCGTGGATAAATTTTCTCGCGCCAAAATCAACATATTGCTTTTACACTGGTCACTAACTTTTCCTATTTTTTTAACTAAAATTGCACTTTATTCTTTATTTGTCTAGGATCACATACAGAATAACTTAATCTTACAAAATATGCACTATTTATACTCAAAAAATAAATTACAGGCAATAAAACATCTGCACCCTAATGACGGCCAAGAACGGTAGGCGTAAAAAAAAATAATTGCTTGCCCAATATTTTTGCACATCAGTTGCGGGGTTGTACAACAAAATGTCCAACAAAATACTAATATGTAAGATTGAACTTCTACAAATCAATAAAAAACAAACAAAAAAATAAAAAATAAGTGTTTAATTTATTACATTACTTTAACACCAATCAACGTATTTTGAATATTTTGGCATTTTTCGGTGTTTTGCCCCTAAATTGCAGGTCAATTTTTTTTTTCAAATAAAATTACGTCATACATGTATTTAAAATGAAACAATAAACCAATTGCTTTCAAAAGTTTTGTAATTTTAGCAAAAAAAGACTCCAATTTGCAATAAATTTGTTTGCCGATTTTTTTTTTTACCAGCACTGTACAACTAAATGTTTCTTGTCGAATTATTGGGTAAATAATTGACAATTTCCCGCCAGGAATAATGAAATAAAATATTTGATTTTCTAAAAAAGCTTAAAAATAGAGTAGGTACACAAATATAAAAAAGAGATAAACATATGAAATAGGAAATGGCACGACATTTACAATAATAAAATAACAAAAAATATACGAACAAGGTCAACACGTAAAGGGAAAAAACACTGACGAAGTATGATGAGCGAATGACAAACAAAAAAAAACAACAAATTTTGAAAATAATATTTTTATTATTTATTAAGTAGGCTTTGCTTTTTATTTGCTGTCATCTGATAATATGCTTCATATTATGTATTTGCTTCATTTCTCTTATGTTTACCTTGTTTCTTTATTGTTTGTCATGTTTATTATTGTAAACGTCGCGCCTTTTCCTTTATATTTATATCTCTTTTTTACATGCATGTACTCTATTTTTAAGCTTTTTCAGATATAAAATATCTTATTTTGTTACCATTATTACCGTAAATTGGAAAAGCTCACGAAAAAATCGTCCAAGTCAGGTGGAAAATAAAGTTTATAGTTTCAATTAAATCAAAATAAAATTAATTTCGAGTCAATTTTCATTAATATATTTTGAATAAACTGAGGTCATATCTCTCCATATAAAAACTATGGAATAAACATTTTCTTTTGGATTTTTTGATACCTTAAAAAAAGCTTGTTTTCATCATGGAGGCTTTATTTATTAAGTAGGCTTTGATTCTAGTTAGAATCCAATATGATTTGTTTTTTCCAATATGATTTGTATACGTATTACTGTGGAAAAAGTGTGGAAAACTTTACATCCATCAATTGAACCCCGTCACTCAATCCTAACTCAACACCCTATTCGACAATAACTCCTCAAATCGACAATGTAATAAAAATTAGAAGCGTACATGAAACCAACTAAGAACAAGTAAAGCTAACTTCCAACTTAAATCACAACTCAACAAGAGCTCAGCTCAAGCTAACTCTAATTCAATCGTCAGTTCAAATCTCCAATAAATCCCCAGCTGAACTGCTCACTAAACCCTAACCAAACCCTAGCTCAACTCCAACTCAACCCCAATCCAATCTTCAAATGTAACCCAACTCAACCCTTAACTCAACCGCAAACTCAACGGCTAACTCAATCCTTAAACCAACATAAATAAAAACCCTAATCCAACCCAACTCAACTCTAACTCAACTAAAATTCAACCCACAAATGGAACTCAACTCAACGGTTAACTCAATGCCCAACTCAATCCCTAAACCAGTATATATATAAAAAAATTGGTTAACGTTTGGGCAAGCAATTCTTGGGATACCGTGGGTACAGACAGACATCCAGACATCCACACAGATGGACGGACATTTTTTTTTTTTTTGGGCTCAGAAACTAGTTTTTGGTTCAATTATAATTATAAGTAAACTATTGAGTTACAGAACTATTAAATCACAACACATTTTTTTTATATAATTAGATCACGTACCAAACATATTATTGATTCGATAATTATGATACATAATCAACAACATGGAATTATCACGTTTCATATTACATAAATTGAACTTAACAACATTTTCCCGTAAAGCTGATCTCATTTCATCCTTTCCTTTTTGGCATAGCACAACATATAATCATAATAATGAACACGACAAGTGTTTTTTTAACTGAATATGTGACAAATGTATACATTAACAACTCGCACATATTTATCATCAACATTTTTTCATACTGTTGTTGTTATCATTAAAATTATGCTGTTAAATTGTGTTGAAAATTACTTTTATTCCAATTTTTCTTATTTATGTAAACGACTATATAGTGTAGTAGCTCTACGTTCGCATTTTATTTTTGCCGTGCACCAAGACGACAAGAAAAAAATATGTCTTTGCTCCACACTCAAGATGAAGATGAAGAGGAACATTTTTTTTGTACATAAACAGCAACAATAGAAATGAAAATTTATAACAATAGGAAAATAAATTTAAATGTTAACTGGCTTATGACAAAAATTAGGTAAATTACCATAATTTTATTGTGCTCTTTGTTTTTGTTACGGAATGAATTCTGGTGGTTGTTTATGTAAGGAAATTTTGCATAATAAAACTGGCAGTACACAGGTGGAATTGTTTTATATTTACATTGTACAGTGCTTTATGATTTTTTTTGTTTATGTTCTAGGGCTGATTAATAATTAGAGTGGTTTTTTCGTTTAACAATACAAATTTGTAATGAAGTTAGGATACCCAAAAAAATTATAAACAGTACTGTATTTATTTGTTAGTCATCACTGTAAAAATGAATTTTTTAGTAGGGGGAAAAAATTTTGCTCCATACAAACTTTTTGTATCATTTGTATGCAAATATAGAGTTATAAAACTAAAGTATTGTCAACATTTTCACGTTATAAATCAAACACTTATATACCGTCTTGTTATTCCTATATTGTTTACCGTTGTAGTAGAATATAATTTACTGAACTACTTAAAGTAGGAAATATGATTTTGGCACGATATAAATGGGTTTATACTTTACCATGGTACAATGAAAGTTAAAGAGTTCAACCAATATTTGCACGCTTCTTAGAGATCTTATAAAATATTATGGAATGGAAATTTTGTGAAAAATCAAGACTTTTAAAATTAAATTCTTATTTATGATTTTTAATAACGTTGGGGATTTCTAACTTTTTATTAAAATAACCCATTCTTAACTGCTTTTAAGATATTTGGTTAGCCTTATGTGCTATTTTTGAGCAAATTATATTTGGAAATTAGAAATTATTTCTTTCTCATTTTAAGAAATGAATATGTTGTATTTCAAGCATGTATGGCATTACCTCCCCAAATTCCGCTTTGACAATTTATAAAAATTCCAACATTCGAAATTTGTTACTCAGACTTGCTTAGAAACCAGTATGATTTGTCCTTAAAACCCGATTTAAATTTTGGCGCTTGCAAGTAGAGGATGACAAGATACTTGGAAAATGATGAATTTGTACCCTGGGGTTGAGTTAATTTCAAGGTTTCGTTAATCATCTGCCATTATTGAAGCCGAAACAATTCGATGAATTACCTAACAATCGTTCCTAGGAATTTCCCGGTAACAGCTAAAGCTACGTCGTCTGCGTAAGCGATAACTTCAATGCTCTCTCTCTCTCCAATTCTAGTAGCAACCCGTTTACCACTATGTTCCAGAGAAGTGGGGACAGAACCCCTTCCCTGCGGGGTTCCCCTAGTTACTCGCCTCTTGATGGTGGAGTACCCCAACATCGAGCTAACAATCCTGCTTCCCACCATATAATTGATTAACCTTCTCAGAGGAACGTCCACCTCCAAAAATGACAATCCCTCCTTGATTGCCTCCGCTTTCACATTATTAAAGACGCCCTCTATATCCAGGAAGGCCACCAAACAGAATTCCTTCGAATAACTTCCTAATTTCTACCAAAATCTTCACGATTTGACAAAACACAGAAACTAGTCAGTTTATAGAATCCTCCAACACAAACCAAATTACACTATTCTACCCCTTGAAGCAAATAATAATAGTTGTATTTTCATCTACAAAATTACAACAAATTGGCGCTGTAGAAATCGTCCTGTAGCGATTAGTTAAGTAAAATTCCTAAATCTACAGTAATTAAAGTGTACAAGCCAGACGTAACATTAACATTCCCAGAACAATACAATAAGCGTAGAAACTCACACCCGTAATCCCATTCTAAACTCAGTCGAGACGACCTCCACTGGGAAATTTTTTTTTATTCGACAAAACATCTAACACAAACAAAAAAAATACAAAAGTGGAAAGATCAATTACATGAACATGCAAGCACCAGTCGAAGTATCGGAAAAAACCAATAAACCAGCAACAGAATTAGAACAAGAGGAAGTATTTTAAAAATCATCAAAAGTACCGCATTCACCAGTAAAACATCAATCCGGCAGTCAAGATATACCGCAAGTTCATCATACCTACAACAGAACTAAATCCACAAAATCTACACCGACGGTAAAACCCACCGACGAAAGAAACGTAGAAATACAAACCACCAGATTAGAAACAAAAACAAATACACGACAACCCAAACAGAAACCCAAGCGGACAACCACCAAAACGAAGAAAGAAACGGCAAAAGCAACCCAGAAACATGAACGCCCAGCAAATAGAAAAAACGTAATAAACTACATCCCGGAATGTAACGGTGAACACCCAGCACAAGTCAAAATGAGTTGAGAAGATTCATAAACTCCGCAGAAGACAATATACAGGGTGTCCCACTGGGACTAGTCCAAACGAGTAGGCCGTATAGCTGGATCAATATCATAAAAAAAAGTCTACTGAGCATATGACCGGAAATGAACCGTTACCCACTTCAATTCCTTTTCAAAATTTTTAGCATGGTACACTGCCTTAAATGATGTAAATGCCAATAACTTTTCTAAAAATTAGGATAATTCAATTGTTTTTCTATAATTTTAAAGGCACAGAGTGCTTCTTTCTTGTCTGGAAGTAGGAATATCATGCATTGTATTTTCCATAAAGAAAACATTGGTGGAATTAAAAAAATTGTGTGAGAAATAACAAAAAATTTCATTAAACTCATTTTTCTCGAAAAACTAACTTAATAATTTTTATTTTTTATTTCAAATTTAAATTAATTAGACTATTTTATATAAAATTTGATTTATAGTTTTTTATCTAATCATGTACAGTTTTTGAGATAATAACGTTTCAGTGTAGTACTTAATTGTGGGCTATAGCACAGTTGATTTTCAATAAAATTGAATTTTCTAAGAAATGTTAGAAATAATCGAGCAATCAAAATGAAAATTGTCACAGCAATTACAGGTCCCGAAACCTATTGATAGAGGTATCAACCATCGTAATCGGACCATTTTAGATTTTTGCCGCCCAGAAACTTGTGGGCTATAGCACAGTTAATTTTCAATAAAATTGAATTTTCTAAGAAATGTTTAGAAATAATCGAGCAATCAAAATGAAAATTGTCACAGCAATTACAGGTCCCGAAACCTATTGATAGAGGTATCAACCATCGTAATCGGACCATTTTAGATTTTTGCCGCACAAAAACTTGTGGGCTTATACCACAGGTAATTTTCAATAAAATTGAATTTTCTAGGAAATGTTTAGAAATAATCGAGCAATCAAAATGAAAATTGTCACAGCAATTACAGGTCCCGAAACCTATTGATAGAGGTATCAACCATCGTAATCGGACCATTTTAGATTTTTGCCGCCCAAAAACTTGTGAGCTATAGCACAGTTGATTTTCAATAAAACTGAATTTTCTAAGAAATGTTTAGAAATAATCGAGCAATCAAAATGAAAATTGTCACAGCAATTACAGGTCCCGAAACCTATTGATAGAGGTATCAACCTTCGTAATTGGACCATTTTATATTTTCGCCGCCCAAAAACTTGTGGGCTATAGCACAGTTAATTTTCAATAAAATTGAATTTTCTAAGAAATGTTAGAAATAATCGAGCAATCAAAATGAAAATTATCACAGCAATTACAGATTCCGAAACCTATTGGTAGAGGTATCAACCATCGTAATCGGACCATTTTAGATTTTCGCCGCCCAAAAACTTGTGGGCTATAGCACAGTTGATTTTCAATAAAATTGAATTATCTAAGAAATGTTTAGAAATAATCGAGCAATCAAAATGAAAATTGTCACAGCAATTACAGGTTCCAAAACCTATTGATAGAGGTATCAACCATCGTAATCGGACCATTATAGATTTTTGCCGCCCAAAAACTTGTGGGCTATAGCACAGTTGATTTTCAATAAAATTGAATTTTCTTAGAAATGTTTAGAAATAATCGAGCAAACAAAATGTAAATTGTCACAGTAATTACAGGTCCCGAAACCTATTGATAGAGGTATCAACCATCGTAATCGGACCATTTTAGATTTTTGCCGCCCAAAAACTTGTGAGCTATAGCACAGTTGATTTTCAATAAAATTGAATTTTCTAAGAAATGTTTAGAAATAATCGAGCAATCAAAATGAAAATTGTCACAGCAATTACAGGTCCCGAAACCTATTGATAGAGGTATCAACCTTCGTAATTGGACCATTTTATATTTTCGCCGCCCAAAAACTTGTGGGCTATAGCACAGTTAATTTTCAATAAAATTGAATTTTCTAAGAAATGTTAGAAATAATCGAGCAATCAAAATGAAAATTATCACAGCAATTACAGGTTCCGAAACCTATTGGTAGAGGTATCAACCATCGTAATCGGACCATTTTAGATTTTTGCCGCCCAAAAACTTGTGGGCTATAGCACAGTTGATTTTCAATAAAATTGAATTTTCTAAGAAATGTTTAGAAATAATCGAGCAATCAAAATGAAAATTGTCACAGCAATTACAGGTCCCGAAACCTATTGATAGAGGTATTAACCATCGTAATCAGACCATTTTAGATTTTCGCCGCCCAAAAACTTGTGGGCTATAGCACAGTTAATTTTCAATAAAATTGAATTTTCTAAGAAATGTTAGAAATAATCGAGCAATCAAAATGTAAATTATCACAGCAAATACAGGTCCCGAAACCTATTGATAGAGGTATCAACCATCGTAATCGGACCATTTTATATTTTCGCCGCTCAAAAACTTGTGGGCTATAGCACAGTTAATTTTCAATAAAATTGAATTTTCTAAGCAATGTTAGAAATAATCGAGCAATCAAAATGAAAATTGTCACAGCAATTACAGGTCCCGAAACCTATTGATAGAGGTATTAACCATCGTAATCAGACCATTTTATATTTTTGCCGCCCAAAAACTTGTGGGCTATAGCACAGTTAATTTTCAATAAAATTGAATTTTCTAAGAAAGGTTTAGAAATAATCGAGCAATCAAAATGAAAATTGTCACAGCAATTACAGGTCCCGAAACCTATTGATAGAGGTATCAACCATCGTAATTGGACCATTTTATATTTTTGCCGCCCAAAAACTTGTGGGCTATAGCACAGTTGATTTTCAATAAAATTGAATTTTTTAAGAAATGTTTAGAAATAATCGAGCAATCAAAATGAAAATTGTCACAGCAATAACAGATCCCGAAACCTATTGATAGAGGTATCAACCATCGTAATCGGATCATTTTAGATTTTTGCCGCTCAAAAACTTGTGGGCTATAGCACAGTTGATTTTCAATAAAATTGAATTTTCTAAGAAATGTTTAGAAATAATCGAGCAATCAAAATGAAAATTGTCACAGCAATTACAGGTTCCGAAACCTATTGATAGAGGTATCAACCATCGTAATCGGACCATTTTATATTTTTGCCGCCCAAAAACTTGTGGGCTATAGCACAGTTGATTTTAAATAAAATTGAATTTTCTAAGAAACGTTAAGAAATAATCGAGCAATCAAAATGAAAATTGTCACAGCAATTACAGGTCCCGAAACCTATTGATAGAGGTATCAACCATCGTAATCGGACCATTTTAGATTTTTGCCGCCCAAAAACTTGTGGGCTATAGCACAGTTGATTTTCAATAAAATTGAATTTTCTAAGAAATGTTTAGAAATAATCGAGCAATCAAAATGAAAATTCTCACAGCAATTACAGGTCCCGAAACCTATTGATAGAGGTATCAACCATCGTAATCGGACCATTTTAGATTTTCGCCGCCCAAAAACTTGTGGGCTATAGCACAGTTAATTTTCAATAAAATTGAATTTTCTAAGAAATGTTAGAAATAATCGAGCAATCAAAATGTAAATTATCACAGCAAATACAGGTCCCGAAACCTATTGATAGAGGTATCAACCATCGTAATCGGACCATTTTATATTTTCGCCGCTCAAAAACTTGTGGGCTATAGCACAGTTAATTTTCAATAAAATTGAATTTTCTAAGCAATGTTAGAAATAATCGAGCAATCAAAATGAAAATTGTCACAGCAATTACAGGTCCCGAAACCTATTGATAGAGGTATTAACCATCGTAATCAGACCATTTTATATTTTTGCCGCCCAAAAACTTGTGGGCTATAGCACAGTTAATTTTCAATAAAATTGAATTTTCTAAGAAAGGTTTAGAAATAATCGAGCAATCAAAATGAAAATTGTCACAGCAATTACAGGTCCCGAAACCTATTGATAGAGGTATCAACCATCGTAATCAGACCATTTTATATTTTTGCCGCCCAAAAACTTGTGGGCTATAGCACAGTTGATTTTCAATAAAATTGAATTTTTTAAGAAATGTTAGAAATAATCGAGCAATCAAAATGTAAATTATCACAGCAAATACAGGTCCCGAAACCTATTGATAGAGGTATCAACCATCGTAATTGGACCATTTTATATTTTTGCCGCCCAAAAACTTGTGGGCTATAGCACAGTTGATTTTCAATAAAATTGAATTTTCTAAGAAATGTTTAGAAATAATCGAGCAATCAAAATAAAAATTGTCACAGCAATTACAGGTCCCGAAACCTATTGATAGAGGTATTAACCATCGTAATCAGACCATTTTAGATTTTCGCCGCCCAAAAACTTGTGGGCTATAGCACAGTTAATTTTCAATAAAATTGAATTTTCTAAGAAATGTTAGAAATAATCGAGCAATCAAAATGTAAATTATCACAGCAAATACAGGTCCCGAAACCTATTGATAGAGGTATCAACCATCGTAATCGGACCATTTTATATTTTCGCCGCTCAAAAACTTGTGGGCTATAGCACAGTTAATTTTCAATAAAATTGAATTTTCTAAGCAATGTTAGAAATAATCGAGCAATCAAAATGAAAATTGTCACAGCAATTACAGGTCCCGAAACCTATTGATAGAGGTATTAACCATCGTAATCAGACCATTTTATATTTTTGCCGCCCAAAAACTTGTGGGCTATAGCACAGTTAATTTTCAATAAAATTGAATTTTCTAAGAAAGGTTTAGAAATAATCGAGCAATCAAAATGAAAATTGTCACAGCAATTACAGGTCCCGAAACCTATTGATAGAGGTATCAACCATCGTAATTGGACCATTTTATATTTTTGCCGCCCAAAAACTTGTGGGCTATAGCACAGTTGATTTTCAATAAAATTGAATTTTTTAAGAAATGTTTAGAAATAATCGAGCAATCAAAATGAAAATTGTCACAGCAATAACAGATCCCGAAACCTATTGATAGAGGTATCAACCATCGTAATCGGATCATTTTAGATTTTTGCCGCTCAAAAACTTGTGGGCTATAGCACAGTTGATTTTCAATAAAATTGAATTTTCTAAGAAATGTTTAGAAATAATCGAGCAATCAAAATGAAAATTGTCACAGCAATTACAGGTTCCGAAACCTATTGATAGAGGTATCAACCATCGTAATCGGACCATTTTATATTTTTGCCGCCCAAAAACTTGTGGGCTATAGCACAGTTGATTTTAAATAAAATTGAATTTTCTAAGAAACGTTAAGAAATAATCGAGCAATCAAAATGAAAATTGTCACAGCAATTACAGGTCCCGAAACCTATTGATAGAGGTATCAACCATCGTAATCGGACCATTTTAGATTTTTGCCGCCCAAAAACTTGTGGGCTATAGCACAGTTGATTTTCAATAAAATTGAATTTTCTAAGAAATGTTTAGAAATAATCGAGCAATCAAAATGAAAATTGTCACAGCAATTACAGGTTCCGAAACCTATTGATAGAGGTATCAACCATCGTAATCGGACCATTATAGATTTTTGCCGCCCAAAAACTTGTGGGCTATGGCACAGTTAATTTTCAATAAAATTGAATTTTCTTAGAAATGTTTAGAAATAATCGAGCAATCAAAATGAAAATTGTCACAGCAATTACAGGTCCCGAAACCTATTGATAGAGGTATCAACCATCGTAATCGGACCATTTTATATTATCGCCGCCCAAAAACTTGTGGGCTATAGCACAGTTGATTTTCAATAAAATTGAATTTTCTAAGAAATGTTTAGAAATAATCGAGAAATCAAAACGAAAATTGTCACAGCAATTACAGGTTCCGAAATTTATTGATAGAGGTATCAACCATCGTAATCGGACCATTTTAGATTTTCGCCGCCCAAAAACTTGTGGGCTATAGCACAGTTGATTTTCAATAAAATTTAATTATCTAAGAAATGTTTAGAAATAATCGAGCAATCAAAATGAAAATTGTCACAGCAATTACAGGTTCCAAAACCTATTGATAGAGGTATCAACCATCGTAATCGGACCATTATAGATTTTTGCCGCCCAAAAACTTGTGGGCTATAGCACAGTTGATTTTCAATAAAATTGAATTTTCTTAGAAATGTTTAGAAATAATCGAGCAAACAAAATGTAAATTGTCACAGCAATTACAGGTCCCGAAACCTATTGATAGAGGTATCAACCATCGTAATCGGACCATTTTAGATTTTTGCCGCCCAAAAACTTGTGAGCTATAGCACAGTTGATTTTCAATAAAACTGAATTTTCTAAGAAATGTTTAGAAATAATCGAGCAATCAAAATGAAAATTGTCACAGCAATTACAGGTCCCGAAACCTATTGATAGAGGTATCAACCTTCGTAATTGGACCATTTTATATTTTCGCCGCCCAAAAACTTGTGGGCTATAGCACAGTTAATTTTCAATAAAATTGAATTTTCTAAGAAATGTTAGAAATAATCGAGCAATCAAAATGAAAATTATCACAGCAATTACAGGTTCCGAAACCTATTGGTAGAGGTATCAACCATCGTAATCAGACCATTTTAGATTTTTGCCGCCCAAAAACTTGTGGGCTATAGCACAGTTAATTTTCAATAAAATTGAATTTTCTTAGAAATGTTTAGAAATAATCGAGCAATCAAAATGAAAATTGTCACAGCAATTACAGGTCCCGAAACCTATTGATAGAGGTATCAACCTTCGTAATTGGACCATTTTAGATTTTTGCCGCCCAAAAACTTGTGGGCTATAGCACAGTTAATTTTCAATAAAATTGAATTTTCTAAGAAATGTTTAGAAATAATCGAGCAATCAAAATGAAAATTGTCACAGCAATTACAGGTCCCGAAACCTATTGATAGAGGTATCAACCATCGTAATCGGACCATTTTAGATTTTTGCCGCCCAAAAACTTGTGGCTTATAGCCCAGTTAATTTTCAATAAAATTGAATTTTCTTAGAAATGTTTAGAAATAATCGAGAAATCAAAATGAAAATTGTCACAGCAATTACAGGTCCCGAAACCTATTGATAGAGGTATCAACCATCGTAATCGGACCATTTTAGATTTTTGCCGCCCAAAAACTTGTGGGCTTATAGCACAGGTAATTTTCAATAAAATTGAATTTTCTAAGAAATGTTTAGAAATAATCGAGCAATCAAAATGAAAATTGTCACAGCAATTACAGGTTCCGAAACCTATTGATAGAGGTATCAACCATCGTAATCGAACCATTTTAGATTTTTGAGGCCCAAAAACTTTATAAGCCCACAAGTGATTTGATAGAGGTATCAACCATCGTAATCGGACCATTTTCGATTTTCGCCGCCCAAAAACTTGTGGGCTATAGCACAGTTAATTTTCAATAAAATTGAATTTTCTAAGAAATGTTAGAAATAATCGAGCCATCAAAATGAAAATTGTCACAGCAATTACAGGTCCCGAAACCTATTGATAGAGGTATCAACCATCGTAATCGGACCATTTTATATTTTCGCCGCCCGAAAACTTGTGGGCTATAGCACAGTTAATTTTCAATAAAATTGAATTTTCTAAGAAATGTTTAGAAATAATCGAGCAATCAAAATGAAAATTGTCACAGCAATTACAGGTCCCGAAACCTATTGATAGAGGTATCAACCTTCGTAATCGGACCATTTTATATTTTCGCCGCCCAAAAACTTGTGGGCTATAGCACAGTTGATTTTCAATAAAATTGAATTTTTTAAGAAATGTTTAGAAATAATCGAGCAATCAAAATGAAAATTGTCACAGCAATTACAGGTCCCGAAACCTATTTATAGAGGTATCAACCATCGTAATCGGACCATTTTAGATTTTTGCCGCCCAAAAACTTGTGGGCTTATAGCACAGTTAATTTTCAATAAAATTGAATTTTCTTAGAAATGTTTAGAAATAATCGAGCAATCAAAATAAAAATTGTCACAGCAATTACAGGTCCCTAAACCTATTGATAGAGGTATAAACCTTCGTAATCAGACCATTTTATATTTTCGCCGCCCAAAAACTTGTGCGCTATAGCACAGTTGATTTTCAATAAAATTGAATTTTCTAAGAAATGTTTAGAAATAATCGAGCAATCAAAATAAAAATTGTCACAGCAATTACAGGTCCCTAAACCTATTGATAGAGGTATCAACCTTCGTAATCAGACCATTTTATATTTTCGCCGCCCAAAAACTTGTGGGCTATAGCACAGTTAATTTTCAATAAAATTGAATTTTCTAAGAAATGTTTAGAAATAATCGAGCAATCAAAATGAAAATTGTCACAGCAAATACAGGTCCCTAAACCTATTGATAGAGGTATCAACCATCGTAATAAGACCATTTTATATTTTCGCCGCCCAAAAACTTGTGGGCTATAGCACAGTTAATTTTCAATAAAATTGAATTTTCTAAGAAATGTTTAGAAATAATCGAGCAATCAAAATGAAAATTGTCACAGCAATTACAGGTTCCGAAACCTATTGATAGAGGTATCAAACTTCGTAATCAGACCATTTTATATTTTTGCCGCCCAAAAACTTGTGGGCTATAGCACAGTTAATTTTCAATAAAATTGAATTTTCTAAGAAATGTTTAGATATAATCGAGCAATCAAAATGAAAATTGTCACAGCAAATACAGGTCCCTAAACCTATTGATAGAGGTATCAACCTTCGTAATCAGACCATTTTATATTTTTGCCGCCCAAAAACTTGTTGGCTATAGCACAGTTAATTTTCAATAAAATTGAATTTTCTAGGAAATGTTAGAAATAATCGAGCAATCAAAATGAAAATTGTCACAGCAATTACAGGTCCCGAAACCTATTGATAGAGGTATCAACCATCGTAATCGGACCATTTTATATTTTCGCCGCCCAAAAACTTGTGGGCTATAGCACAGTTAATTTGAATAAAATTGAATTTTCTAAGAAATGTTTAGAAATAATCGAGCAATCAAAATAAAAATTGTCACAGCAATTACAGGTCCCGAAACCTATTGATAGAGGTATCAACCTTCGTAATCGGACCATTTTATATTTTCGCCGCCCAAAAACTTGTGGGCTATAGCACAGTTAATTTCAATAAAATTGAATTTTCTAAGAAATGTTTAGAAATAATCGAGCAATCAAAATAAAAATTGTCACAGCAATTACAGGTCCCGAAACCTATTGATAGAGGTATCAACCTTCGTAATCGGACCATTTTATATTTTCGCCGCCCAAAAACTTGTGGGCTATAGCACAGTTAATTTTCAATAAAATTGAATTTTCTAAGAAATGTTTGAAATAATCCAGCAATCAAAATGAAAATTGTCACAGCAATTACAGGTCCCGAAACCTATTGATAGAGGTATCAACCATCGTAATCGGACCATTTTAGATTTTTGCCGCCCAAAAACTTGTGGGCTTATAGCACAGTTAATTTTCAATAAAATTGAATTTTCTAAGAAATGTTTAGAAGTAATCGAGCAATCAAAATAAAAATTGTCACAGCAATTACAGGTCCCGAAACCTATTGATAGAGGTATCAACCTTCGTAATCAGACCATTTTATATTTTCGCCGCCCAAAAACTTGTGGGCTATAGCACAGTTAATTTTCAATAAAATTGAATTTTCTAAGAAATGTTTAGAAATAATCGAGCAATCAAAATGAAAATTGTCACAGCAAATACAGGTCCCGAAACCTATTGATAGAGGTATCAACCTTCGTAATCAGACCATTTTAGATTTTCGCCGCCCAAAAACTTGTGGGCTATAGCACAGTTAATTTTCAATAAAATTGAATTTTCTTAGAAATGTTTAGAAATAATCGAGCAATCAAAATGAAAATTGTCACAGCAATTACAGGTTCCGAAACCTATTGATAGAGGTATCAACCATCGTAATCGGACCATTTTATATTTTCGCCGCCCGAAAACATGTGGGCTATAGCACAGTTGATTTTCAATAAAATTGAATTTTCTAAGAAATGTTTAGAAATAATCGAGCAATCAAAATGAAAATTGTCACAGCAATTACAGGTCCCGAAACCTATTGATAGAGGTATCAACCTTCGTAATCGGACCATTTCATATTTTTGCCGCCCGAAAACTTGTGGGCTATATATAGCACAGTTAATTTTCAATAAAATTGAATTTTTTAGGAAATGTTAGAAATAATCGAGCAATCAAAATGAAAATTGTCACAGCAATTACAGGTCCCGAAACCTATTGATAGAGGTATCAACCATCGTAATCGGACCATTTTATATTTTCGCCGCCCAAAAACTTGTGGGCTATAGCACAGTTGATTTTCAATAAAATTGAATTTTCTAAGAAATGTTTAGAAATAATCGAGCAATCAAAATGAAAATTGTCACAGCAATTACAGGTCCCGAAACCTATTGATAGAGGTATCAACCTTCGTAATCGGACCATTTTAAATTTTCGCCGCCCGAAAACTTGTGGGCTATATATAGCACAGTTAATTTTCAATAAAATTGAATTTTCTAGGAAATGTTAGAAATAATCGAGCAATCAAAATGAAAATTGTCACAGCAATTACAGGTTCCGAAACCTATTAATAGAAGTATCAACCATTGTAATCGGACCATTTTAGATTTTTGCCGCCCAAAAACTTGTGGGCTATAGCACAGTTGATTTTCAATAAAATTGAATTTTCTAAGAAATGTTTAGAAATAATCGAGCAATCAAAATGAAAATTGTCACAGCAATTACAGGTCCCGAAACCTATTTATAGAGGTATCAACCATCGTAATCGGACCATTTTAGATTTTTGCCGCCCAAAAACTTGTGGGCTATAGCACAGTTGATTTTCAATAAAATTGAATTTTCTAAGAGAAGTTAGAAATAATCGAGCAATCAAAATGAAAATTGTCACAGCAATTACAGGTTCCGAAACCTATTGATAGAGGTATCAACCATCGTAATCGGACCATTTTGGATTTTTGGCCGTCCAAAAACTTGTGGGCTATAGCACAGTTAATTTTCAATAAAATTGAATTTTCTTAGAAATGTTTAGAAATAATCGAGCAATCAAAATGAAAATTGTCACAGCAATTACAGGTCCCGAAACCTATTGATAGAGGTATCAACCATCGTAATCGGAACATTTTAGATTTTTGCCGCCCAAAAACTTGTGGGCTATAGCACAGTTAATTTTCAATAAAATTGAATTTTCTAAGAAAGGTTTAGAAATAATCGAGCAATCAAAATGAAAATTGTCGCAGCAATTACAGGTCCCGAAACCTATTGATAGAGGTATCAACCATCATAATCGGACCATTTTAGATTTTCGCCGCCCAAAACCTTGTGGGCTAGAGCACAGTTGATTTTCAATAAAATTGAATTTTCTAAGAAATGTTTAGAAATATTCGAGCAATCAAAATGAAAATTGTCACAGCAATTACAGGTCCCGAAACCTATTGATAGAGGTATCAACCATCGTAATCGGACCATTTTAGATTTTCGCCGCCCAAAACCTTGTGGGCTAGAGCACAGTTGATTTTCAATAAAATTGAATTTTCTAAGAAATGTTTAGAAATATTCGAGCAATCAAAATGAAAATTGTCACAGCAATTACAGGTTCCGAAACCTATTGATAGAGGTATCAACCATCGTAATCGGACCATTTTGGATTTTTGGCCGCCCAAAAACTTGTGGGCTATAGCACAGTTAATTTTCAATAAAATTGAATTTTCTTAGAAATGTTTAGAAATAATCGAGCAATCAAAATGAAAATTGTCACAGCAAATACAGGTTCCGAAACCTATTGATAGAGGTATCAACCATCGTAATCGGGCCATTTTAGATTTTTGCCGCCCAAAAACTTGTGGGCTTATAGCACAGTTAATTTTCAATAAAATTGAATTTTCTTAGAAATGTTTAGAAATAATCGAGCAATCAAAATGAAAATTGTCACAGCAATTACAGGTCCCGAAACCTATTGATAGAGGTATCAACCATCGTAATCGGACCATTTTAGATTTTTGCCGCCCAAAAACCTGTGGGCTTATACCACAGTTAATTTTCAATAAAATTGAATTTTCTTAGAAATGTTTAGAAATAATCGAGCAATCAAAATAAAAATTGTCACAGCAATTACAGGTCCCGAAACCTATTGATAGAGGTATCAACCTTCGTAATCGGACCATTTTATATTTTCGCCGCCCAAAAACTTGTGGGCTTTAGCACAGTTAATTTTCAATAAAATTGAATTTTCTAAAAGAAGTTAGAAATAATCGAGCAATCAAAATGAAAATTGTCACAGCAATTACAGGTCCCGAAACCTATTGATAGAGGTATCAACCATCGTAATCGGAACATTTTAGATTTTCGCCGCCCAAAAACTTGTGGGCTATAGCACAGTTAATTTTCAATAAAATTGAATTTTCTAAGAAATGTTTAGAAATAATCGAGCAATCAAAATGAAAATTGTCACAGCAATTACAGGTCCCGAAACCTATTGATAGAGGTATCAACCTTCGTAATCGGACCATTTTATATTTTCGCCGCCCGAAAACTTGTGGGCTATAGCACAGTTAATTTTCAATAAAATTGAATTTTCTAAGAAATGTTTAGAAATAATCGAGCAATCACAATGAAAATTGTCACAGCAATTACTATTGATATCAACCATCGTAATCGGACCATTTTAGATTTTTGCCGCCCAAAAACTTGTGGGCTATAGCACAGTTAATTTTCAATAAAATTGAATTTTCTAAGAAAGGTTTAGAAATAATCGAGCAATCAAAATGAAAATTGTCGCAGCAATTACAGGTCCCGAAACCTATTGATAGAGGTATCAACCATCATAATCGGACCATTTTAGATTTTCGCCGCCCAAAACCTTGTGGGCTAGAGCACAGTTGATTTTCAATAAAATTGAATTTTCTAAGAAATGTTTAGAAATATTCGAGCAATCAAAATGAAAATTGTCACAGCAATTACAGGTCCCGAAACCTATTGATAGAGGTATCAACCATCGTAATCGGACCATTTTAGATTTTCGCCGCCCAAAACCTTGTGGGCTAGAGCACAGTTGATTTTCAATAAAATTGAATTTTCTAAGAAATGTTTAGAAATATTCGAGCAATCAAAATGAAAATTGTCACAGCAATTACAGGTTCCGAAACCTATTGATAGAGGTATCAACCATCGTAATCGGACCATTTTGGATTTTTGGCCGCCCAAAAACTTGTGGGCTATAGCACAGTTAATTTTCAATAAAATTGAATTTTCTTAGAAATGTTTAGAAATAATCGAGCAATCAAAATGAAAATTGTCACAGCAAATACAGGTTCCGAAACCTATTGATAGAGGTATCAACCATCGTAATCGGGCCATTTTAGATTTTTGCCGCCCAAAAACTTGTGGGCTTATAGCACAGTTAATTTTCAATAAAATTGAATTTTCTAAGAAATGTTTAGAAATAATCGAGCAATCAAAATAAAAATTGTCACAGCAATTACAGGTCCCGAAACCTATTGATAGAGGTATCAACCATCGTAATCGGACCATTTTAGATTTTCGCCGCCCAAAAACTTGTGGGCTATAAAACAGTTAATTTTCAATAAAATTGAATTTTCTAAGAAAGGTTTAGAAATAATCGAGCAATCAAAATGAAAATTGTCACAGGTCCCGAAACCTATTGATAGAGGTGTCAACCATCGTAATCGGACCATTTTAGATTTTTGCCGCCCAAAAACTTGTGGGCTATAGCACAGTTAATTTTCAATAAAATTGAATTTTCTAAGAAATGTTTAGAAATAATCGAGCAATCAAAATGAAAATTGTCACAGCAATTACAGGTTCCGAAACCTATTGATAGAGGTATCAACCATCGTAATCGGACCATTTTAGATTTTTGCCGCCCAAAAACTTGTGGGCTATAGCACAGTTGATTTTCAATAAAATTGAATTTTCTAAGAAATGTTAGAAATAATCGAGCAATCAAAATGAAAATTGTCACAGCAATTACAGGTTCCGAAACCTATTAATAGAAGTATCAACCATTGTAATCGGACCATTTTAGATTTTTGCCGCCCGAAAACTTGTGGGCTATAGCACAGTTAATTTTCAATAAAATTGAATTTTCTAAGAAATGTTTAGAAATAATCGAGCAATCAAAATGAAAATTGTCACAGCAATTACAGGTTCCGAAACCTATTTATAGAGGTATCAACCTTCGTAATCGGACCATTTTAGATTTTTGCCGCCCAAAAACTTGTGGGCTATAGCACAGTTGATTTTCAATAAAATTGAATTTTCTAAGAAATGTTTAGAAATAATCGAGCAATCAAAATAAAAATTGTCACAGCAATTACAGGTCCCGAAACCTATTGATATAGGTATCAACCTTCGTAATTGGACCATTTTCGATTTTCGCCGCCCAAAAACTTGTGGGCTATAGCACAGTTAATTTTCAATAAAATTGAATTTTCTAAGAAATGTTAGAAATAATCGAGCAATCAAAATGAAAATTGTCACAGCAATTACAGGTTCCGAAACCTATTAATAGAAGTATCAACCATCGTAATCGGACCATTTTAGATTTTTGCCGCCCAAAAACTTGTGGGCTATAGCACAGTTAATTTTCAATAAAATTGAATTTTCTAAGAAATGTTTAGAAATAATCGAGCAATCAAAATGAAAATTGTCACAGCAATTACAGGTCCCGAAACCTATTGATAGAGGTATCAACCATCGTAATCGGACCATTTTAGATTTTTGCCGCCCAAAAACTTTATAAGCCCACAAGTGATTTAATAGAGGTATCAACCATCGTAATCGGACCATTTTAGATTTTCGCCGCCCAAAAACTTGTGGGCTATAGCACAGTTAATTTTCAATAAAATTGAATTTTCTAAGAAATGTTTAGAAATAATCGAGCAATAAAAATGAAAATTGTCACAGCAATTACAGGTCCCGAAACCTATTGATAGAGGTATCAACCATCGTAATCGGACCATTTTATATTTTCGCCGCCCAAAAACTTGTGGGCTATAGCACAGTTAATTTTCAATAAAATTGAATTTTCTAAGAAATGTTTAGAAATAATCCAGCAATCAAAATGAAAATTGTCACAGCAATTACAGGTCCCGAAACCTATTGATAGAGGTATCAACCATCGTAATCGGACCATTTTAGATTTTTGCCGCCCAAAAACTTTATAAGCCCACAAGTGATTTAATAGAGGTATCAACCATCGTAATCGGACCATTTTAGATTTTCGCCGCCCGAAAACTTGTGGGCTATATATAGCACAGTTAATTTTTAATAAAATTGAATTTTCTAGGAAATGTTAGAAATAATCGAGCAATCAAAATGAAAATTGTCACAGCAATTACAGGTTCCGAAACCTATTGATAGAGGTATCAACCATCGTAATCGGACCATTTTATATTTTCGCCGCCCAAAAACTTGTGGGCTATAGCACATTTAATTTCAATAAAATTGAATTTTCTAATAAATGTTTAGAAATAATCCAGCAATCAAAATGAAAATTGTCACAGCAATTACAGGTCCCGAAACCTATTGATAGAGGTATCAACCATCGTAATCGGACCATTTTATATTTTCGCCGCCCAAAAACTTGTGGGCTATAGCACAGTTAATTTTCAATAAAATTGAATTTTCTAAGAAATGTTTTGAAATAATCCAGCAATCAAAATGAAAATTGTCACAGCAATTACAGGTCCCGAAACCTATTGATAGAGGTATCAACCTTCGTAATCGGACCATTTCATATTTTCGCCGCCCAAAAACTTGTGGGCTATAGCTAAGTTAATTTTTAATAAAATTGAATTTTCTAGGAAATGTTAGAAATAATCGAGCAATCAAAATGAAAATTGTCACAGCAATTGCAGGTCCCGAAACCTATTGATAGAGGTATCAACCTTCGTAATCGGACCATTTTATATTTTCGCCGCCCAAAAACTTGTGGGCTATAGCACAGTTAATTTTCAATAAAATTGAATTTTCTAAGAAAGGTTTAGAAATAATCGAGCAATCAAAATGAAAATTGTCACAGTAATTACAGGTCCCGAAACCTATTGATAGAGGTATCAACCATCGTAATCGGACCATTTTAGATTTTTGCCGCCCAAAAACTTGTGGGCTATAGCACAGTTGATTTTCAATAAAATTGAATTTTCTAAGAAATGTTTAGAAATAATCGAGCAATCAAAATGAAAATTGTCACAGCAATTACAGGTACCGAAACCTATTGATAGAGGTATCAACCATCGTAATCGGACCATTTCATATTTTCGCCGCCCAAAAACTTGTGGGCTATAGCACAGTTAATTTTCAATAAAATTGAATTTTCTAAGAAATGTTTAGAAATAATCGAGCAATCAAAATGAAAATTGTCACAGCAATTACAGGTCCCGAAACCTATTGATAGAGGTATCAACCATCGTAATCGGACCATTTTAGATTTTTGCCGCCCAAAAACTTGTGGGCTATAGCACAGTTGATTTTCAATAAAATTGAATTTTCTAAGAAATGTTTAGAAATAATCGAGCAATCAAAATGAAAATTGTCACAGCAATTACAGGTACCGAAACCTATTGATAGAGGTATCAACCTTCGTAATCGGACCATTTTATATTTTCGCCGCCCAAACACTTGTGGGCTATAGCACAGTTAATTTTCAATAAAATTGAATTTTCTAAGAAATGTTTAGAAATAATCGAGCAATCAAAATGAAAATTGTCACAGCAAATACAGGTCCCGAAACCTATTGATAGAGGTATCAACCTTCGTAATCGGACCATTTTATATTTTCATCGCCCGAAAACTTGTGGGCTATAGCACAGTTAATTTTCAATAAAATTGAATTTTCTAAGAAATGTTTAGAAATAATCGAGCAATCAAAATGAAAATTGTCACAGCAATTACAGGTCCCGAAACCTATTGATAGAGGTATCAACCATCGTAAACGGACCATTTTAGATTTTTGCCGCCCAAAAACTTGTGGGCTATAGCACAGTTAATTTTCAATAAAATTGAATTTTCTAAGAAATGTTTAGAAATAATCCAGCAATCAAAATGAAAATTGTCACAGCAATTACAGGTCCCGAAACCTATTGATAGAGGTATCAACCATCGTAAACGGACCATTTTATATTTTCGCCGCCCAAAAACTTGTGGGCTATAGCACAGTTAATTTTCAATAAAATTGAATTTTCTAAGAAATGTTTAGAAATAATCGAGCAATCAAAATGAAAATTGTCACAGCAATTACAGGTCCCGAAACCTATTGATAGAGGTATCAACCATCGTAATCGGACCATTTTAGATTTTTGCCGCCCAAAAACTTGTGGGCTATAGAACAGTTAATTTTCAATAAAATTGAATTTTCTAAGAAATGTTTAGAAATAATCGAGCAATCAAAATGAAAATTGTCACAGCAATTACAGGTCCCGAAACCTATTGATAGAGGTATTAACCATCGTAATCGGACCATTTTATATTTTCGCCGCCCGAAAACTTGTGGGCTATATCACAGTTAATTTTCAATAAAATTGAATTTTCTAAGAAATGTTTAGAAATAATCGAGCAATCAAAATGAAAATTGTCACAGCAATTACAGGTCCCGAAACCTATTGATAGAGGTATCAACCATCGTAATCGGACCATTTTATATTTTCGCCGCCCGAAAACTTGTGGGCTATAGCACAGTTAATTTTCAATAAAATTGAATTTTCTAAGAAATGTTTAGAAATAATCGAGCAATCAAAATGAAAATTGTCACAGCAATTACAGGTCCCGAAACCTATTGATAGAGGTATCAACCTTCGTAATCGGACCATTTCATATTTTCGCCGCCCAAAAACTTGTGGGCTATAGCTAAGTTAATTTTTAATAAAATTGAATTTTCTAGGAAATGTTAGAAATAATCGAGCAATCAAAATGAAAATTGTCACAGCAATTGCAGGTCCCGAAACCTATTGATAGAGGTATCAACCTTCGTAATCGGACCATTTTATATTTTCGCCGCCCAAAAACTTGTGGGCTATAGCACAGTTAATTTTCAATAAAATTGAATTTTCTAAGAAATGTTTAGAAATAATCGAGCAATCAAAATGAAAATTGTCACAGCAATTACAGGTCCCGAAACCTATTGATAGAGGTATCAACCATCGTAATCGGACCATTTTAGATTTTTGCCGCCCAAAAACTTGTGGGCTATAGCACAGTTGATTTTCAATAAAATTGAATTTTCTAAGAAATGTTTAGAAATAATCGAGCAATCAAAATGAAAATTGTCACAGCAATTACAGGTACCGAAACCTATTGATAGAGGTATCAACCATCGTAATCGGACCATTTCATATTTTCGCCGCCCAAAAACTTGTGGGCTATAGCACAGTTAATTTTCAATAAAATTGAATTTTGTAAGAAATGTTAGAAATAATCGAGCAATCAAAATGAAAATTGTCACAGCAATTACAGGCCCCGAAACCTATTGATAGAGGTATCAACCATCGTAATCGGACCATTTTATATTTTCGCCGCCCGAAAACTTGTGGGCTATAGCACAGTTAATTTTCAATAAAATTGAATTTTCTCAGAAATGTTTAGAAATAATCGAGCAATCAAAATGAAAATTGTCACAGCAATTACAGGTCCCGAAACCTATTGATAGAGGTATCATCCATCGTAATCGGATCATTTTAGATTTTTGCCGCTCTACATTGCCTATTACAATAAGCCGCATTTAGTCCGGACACATTGAAATTGAACGTGTATGTTCGAACTTTCGAAGATGCTTGGTAAATGCAGCTTTAGCTTTGTGCCTCTGTCTTTTAGTTCCGGCACATGTAAGTTAAGCAAAGCTTTATTAGCCGTCAATTAAACTTGGTATATTTCTTGTAAATGTAGGATCGGTTTCGGGCTAATTGTTTATATGATTTCTCTAACATGATATTAGAAATGAAAAACCTCATTGGCCGGATGCAAAATAAATTTTAATTTCCTTAGGAATGACTTCGAATTGTTCCACCATTTTGTCACTATTGAGAGAGTAACTAACAAATCGAACTTCATCAGTCAAAAGTAATTTTCCGGTCGACGTGGCAAAACAAATTAATATCTAATTGACATAAACGAAAGAATGTTGCCAAAATTTTGAGCAACTTCTTTATTAATTTCTTATCGCTTTTGTCTTTTATTACAGCGGTACACCTCCTATTCATTGAGTTTCATAAAATTTTCAAAGTCGCAGGAGCTATGTATTCCTAGATGTTTATAAAAAAACTTTTTACAGCTTGAATTGATTCTGAACGCTTTCTTGCTATGTCTAGCTTCATAATAAAGTACGAAGTACTTTTTCTCCAGAAAAACTCCTCAGACCATAACTCCTCCAATTTTCTGTGGACGTCTTAAAAGACATTCGTCGCTAAGCCTCTCTCGAGGCGACCATCTACAACAATTTGGATTCAACGGAGAAAATCACGTTATTCCATATCTCATGAGTCTAAGAAACGTGCTCCTGGGCCCAAATCATACAGCAAATGGTTTTTGACTGTTTTTGTTTGACTCGCAAAGCGAAGCCGTCTGGACTGTTTCAAGTGCTCGCAAGCCAGCTTCAACCAGTATTTTTCTCACTAAGCTTTACGAAATTCATTTGCCCATTGCTCGTAAGTAAACTAATTGTATAATCAATGTTTTTGCACATCACTTGCGGGGGTGTACCGCTGTGAAAAGAGCAAAAGGCAGTCCGTAAAAATATTAATGTTACAGATAAAAGTTCAATAAACCAATAAAGCTTCTTCCACGCGTTTAAATCACAAATAGGATACTTTAAATATTTTGGCAATTTTTCAATTTTCCACCCTAAATTGCAGGTAAAATTTTTTTGAAATAAAAGTTTGGTCATAAATGTATTTAAAATGAAACAATAAGCCAAATGCTCCAATTTGTAATAAAAATCGTTTGACCAATTTTTTTGCACAGCACTATATATCCGCCTTCTTCCAACATCATCATATAGATATCTGTTATTATAACGTAACAATTTTTTTGTGGTAAATCTTTTTATATTCTGAAACTATTTTTAATTCACCACAAAATATTTTTGAAAAAAATCGCAACTTTTATATCAAACAAACGCTTATCGACAAACAGAACCGCAAAACCACATTTCAATATATATATAGGCCAACGATTTAGAACAACTCAGATTAATCGCAGCTGTATAAAAACAACGAATCAACTTAAAATTTGTAGTTCTTGTGAATAATTAGTCAAAAATGAAAGAAACTTTAATTTGGCTGACGGTCATATTATGTTGTGCTCAATATTTAAATGCTGGCCACTATATAGGGGATTATTATGTTAGTCACCCGTTAACGGTATGGCTTGTTGGTGATTTAGCATACGTATATACAAATACAAACTAAAACATAATTTGTTAATTTTTGTACAGGGTAACTGGTGGGAGGCTTCACGATTCTGTACATATTACGGCAAACATTTAATCGATATTCCCGATGAACTTGAATATCGAAATGTTCTAAAAGTTATTGATCAAGTGCAACAAAATGATTCAAATATGTCGACACAATCGGTTTGGACGAGCGGTGTACGATTTGCGGATGAGAAATATTATTATTGGGAGACAACGGGACAACCGGTAATATATGCAGATTGGGTACCAGGTGATCCGCATTATGATACGGACAAATGTTTACTTCTGTGGAATGGTAGTAATTATAAATTAGCTGATGGTGAATGCGATACGAAATTGGTTTTTATCTGTCAAGGAACTGCTGTTGATTAGTGTTAAATATTTTTTTTGTTTTAGGAATATTTAGAAATTGTAAAATACATTTTATTAAGTGAACTTCGGTTTTAAAGCTTTTATTGAACTTCTATTTTTCTGTTATTTAGAAACGTCAATTCAAGTCAATTCTTTCCAAAGTTATGCTAAAAATATCAAAAACAAATATCTCCGATATTATATAGATAGAAAGTGGTGGATCCAAAATTTGTCTAAAATTTTGCAAATTGAAAAAATATTCGCTGAATGTACATATGTACATACGTCATCCCTAAAACGTTTAAATTAAAAGTGTTATGTAAGCCTATTGGGGCTGCTCTTTTATCGTCCTTCTTTCCAAATACCTACCAGTTTGTAGTCAAGATGTTTTCAAATACTTCAGTAATTTTAATTACCAGCTTCACTTTTTTTTAGCAAAACATCTTTGCCTTAGTGATTAAAAAGTGAACCATTTAGGCTTTTTGGCTACACTTTGGGTTCTTACATTAAACGTCTCAGTTCAAATGCATCACCCGGTCTACTTTAGATTCTGGCCCCATTCGTATAAGAAAGTCTGGTACCTACGTGCAAGTTACATAGGAAATTGCGTATTGTTCAGTCGAACAATTTCAAATTTAATTTTTGATATTTTAGAATTTAAAATTACAAAATTTAAAGAAGAAGAAGAAGAACTCATGCTTAAGAAATTTAGAATATATTTTTAATATTTTTAATCTGAACATTTTAAAACGCATAACTACAGCATCTTGAATATACCCATTGAATGTCTTCCTAAAACAATAAAAATAAAAAAATCTCAAAATTAACGCCAGAATTACCAAAGCTCCATTCTTTTCGTAGTTAGTCATGTGACAAACAATAGAAATAATTGGCATTAAAAGAACTCCAATTAGTGGAGTATAAGTAGTAATCATGAAGCTGTAAGTGAGACATCCATTATATTTGACGATACCTTTCTTAAAGATATAGGTGATACTTCGAAAAGTGAAGGATTCAATGCGGGTGTGGTGTTTCGTCTGTTAAGGGTTAATTCCTGCGAATTTTTTTTAGCGAGTGTACCGATGTAAAAGATTTCTTTTTAAACGGCAGAAAAATTCTAATATTATTCACCATACATATAAATATTCACCATTGGGTCGTGAAAAACAAGTTTTTTCTCTCAAACCTGATCATTCAGTATATAAATTATAAAAGTTTTGGAGAATACAACAAGTTTACTTCTGTCCCTAAGGTTCTTAAAATCTCCAATTAACACTTGCAGTTGTTGCAGAGACTTGAAAGAGGTGTCGTTAGAAAGGTATTGATGTATGCAGAGAAGCTAGAAATATGTAAATATTAGTTCTAGCATGCTAGTTATCAAATTTACCGTTAAAGCGCTGTTTGTAGATATTCCGTGGAAGTTGTACTGTTGTAAAGGTCTTGATCGAGGAAAGCAGAAAACCCTTAACTTTTTCACCGCTCTTATAAACATTCAACACGGTAAGGCGAAAATCAATCTTTACAGTCGAATTTGACCGTGTAACATGTCATTGTAGAGGTCTGGAAAACAACATTAGTTATCACAATTACCGTTATGGCGCTGTTACTAGATATACCTATTTGGCACTCACAGATGTGGTATAGAAATGGAAGTGGTATTGTTGTAAATATCTTGATCGAGAGGCACGAAATTGCTTAACCTTTTTCACCACTCTTAACAAATGGAGTAGTGGTGAAAAATAATTTTTGTCTCTCAAATGTGGTCATGCATTATGAAGGTTTTGAAGAAAATTTTATTGTTGGCACTAAAGTTGTTAAAATTTCCGTAAAAGCGCTGCTGGGCTAAATGTAGTTTTGTCACTTGCAGTTTTCGCAGAGACTTGAAGTAAGTGTTATTGGAAAGATTTTTAATTTGAGAGGACAGGAAGATTTTAATATAACTCACCACCCCACCATTTTTACTTCTAGCACGTTGGAAGTGAAACTTACCATCATAACGCTGTGTTTAGATATTCTTATTTGATGACTTGCATATGTCGT
The DNA here is from genome assembly GCA_958295665.1 of Tipula vernalis. NCBI lineage: Eukaryota > Metazoa > Arthropoda > Insecta > Diptera > Tipulidae > Tipula > Tipula vernalis. The sequence goes on along the minus strand of OY282560.1, from coordinate 77,769,470 downwards.
ACTGACATCATAGTGGTACGGCTTGATTGAAAAAACGCGAAAAAAATCTAAACTTTTTCCCTAATACTTTAAATATTCACCACGGTGAGGTAAAAACCAATGTCTTCCGAACGAATTACACCTGAAAGAGGTGCCGTTGGAGAGTGCTCGACCAAGAGGTGCTTAGAGAATTTAAATTCACCACGGTGAGGTGGGAAAAAAAATTCGCTCGAATATTACCGATACCGTGCTATAAGTGGCACTTACATATATCATTAACTTTTTCAAGGATCGTGTAGCTTATCGTTGTAAAGGTCTTTGAGAATGCAACGATTTTTGTTCTACCACGTAAGTTATCAAATTTACCGTCATGGCTCTGGTGGTATATACGTAAGTTTGATACTTACAGATATCTTATCAACTTGAAGAAGGTTTCATGGGAAAAGCTACCACATCCACAACTATAAATATTCACCACTGCGAGGTGAAAAGGAGATTTTTGGTCCCTTTTTCAAGAAAAATCTAAAGTTTTTAAAACTCCTCTGAAATGTTGAAGTGAAAATGAAATATTTCAGTCGAGTGTAATCGGACGTAGCATATCATTGCAAAGTCTTGAAGAATGCAACAATTTTATTTCTTGCCACGTGTAAAGTTAGAATAGTATTGGTGGAAAGCAGGTCGTTGTAAAGGTTTTGAAGAATTTAATGCTTTCGTTATACTTTAGTTATAATATTCAAAGTTATGGCGCTGCTTTGATAAATGTTATTTTTGTTGATAAATTTAATGCTTGCTCAGATCGTAAGCTCCTAATATGAAAGCCACTACTCTCCGTAACTAAAAATAAATCACCAAGGTGAGATGAAAATAATTTTTAATACTAAAATTTGTGTAAGCTTGATAATCAGATAGTAATTCAAGCACTTGTAACAATTCCGATGGAATTGCTATCAGAAAATTTATCATTTCAGAGGTTTCGGTGACGGTCAATTCCGCCGGCTAAGGCTCAGGAGCTGATGGGGTGGGTATACCGAAACATGAAGTGATCTGTGATGACCGTAAAAAAAATGGGACACCAGCTAATCTCCTCTTTCACTCTACCTACCTAACATACTCACCTGAACTTCATCCCCACTCTCAACACACTAAACTATTCACTCATCTGAAATTAAGCGAACGTTCGATAATATAATTAGGCTTATCAAATTTTTGGGATCTATTTCAATAGCCCAACACAGAACTAAGATTAATAATAGCACAACGGCTTCAAAAGATCAACCCGTTTTAGTACGGGGTCTTTTCATTCCACCCAAAACGCACTCCTTTACACACAAAAAAAAATTAAGTTTTCAGACGTACAACTTAAGCTATTATTTAAGCTACTATTTATATTTTCGACCAATTTTATTTCTTTATTATCTGGATTTGTTTCTTGATTAATTTGGTCTTGTTTTTATTTCCAGCTTATCGATTTAAATCCATTAATTAACTGCACGTCTCTCGCGCTATTTTTTTTTTCTTTCAATACAAAAAAAAACATCTCGATCATCATAAATAAAATAAAAAAAAAAATTGCATTCATCAAACAATAGCTTATCATTACCCTTGCACTAATACTCCAGTCTGCACAGTCCCGAAAAAAAATCAGTACAGTACATCGTCCAGTTATATCTCAATACTAAAATAGTAGGTTGCTTCGCTAATAATATTTTCACTCCCAATTGGAATGACCTCGTAACAAATCGTAGGGCAGACCCACACCCATGAGATGTCTCAAGCCGGGCTATAAGCAGATAATTAAACTTAACGATACCGAGTAATAAACTCTACGACTATAGGTACTAATAAGACAAAAAATAATTTCAAATGCATAAAAACCATCTACGTTCGAATATCTTTTCGATGATAAATGGTATACCCATACTTTTATTATTCATATCGACGACTTCAAAAGCAACGTTTCCAACTCTATTTTGAATTCTAGCTTTAACGAATTTCGGGCATAATTTAGCCGATATTTTATTTGATGCGTCGCTTTGAACGAAATTGCGAACAAACACCAGATGAGCTGATGTTGGGGGTATGCGCGCTGCACTCTATAACTCATTCTCATTATTTTCCACTCGGGAATATCCAAACTATCGTCACTATTGTTACATGGATTGTTATACTTTGTTATCGATAACTTGCATATTGGATTGAATTTCCTGAGAATTTATGATTGAGTCTATTAATTCTTTATATGACAGATCGGACTCAAAAGCAGGTGAATTTAGATCAAGGTGCAATGGAATATACGAAACGTCTAAACTAAGTTCTTCTGCAAAATTTCGAGATAGAGCGTCAGGTACAACGTTGTCTTTCCCTTTTCTGTACTCGATATTGAAATTAAAGCCCTGCATTTTGAGAATCCAGCGAGCAAGACGTTCAGATAGATCCCTCTGTCCCATTAACCACTTCAAAGTTGCGTGATCGGTGATAATGGTAAAAGGGAGTCCTTCTACATATTGCCTAAATTTCTTGAGACTCAATACAGCCGCGAAACATTCAAGCTCTGTAGTGCTATAATTTCGCTGCGCTGCATTGAGTTTCTGAGAAAAGTAGGCAACGGGACGCTCTTCGCCACTGGAGTCTTTTTGGAACAGCACTCCGCCCACTCATGTACTACGAGTAGATGCATCGCATTGTATGTAAAATGGTGCCGTATAGTCTGGATTTCTTAAAACCGGCGCTGTACACAATGCATGTTTAAGCTCGTTGAAAGCTTCCTCTGCCTCGTCAGCCCAATTAAATTTGATATTTTTCCTTAGTAAATGTGTCAATGGTTCTGCAATTTCCGAATACCGCGCAATAAATCGGCGGTACCAACCAGTAACACCAAGGAACCGACGTTTTGGAAATGTTGCTATCGCCGAAACCTTATCTGGGTCCACCTTTAGCACTCCATCTCCGACAACATACCCCAAATATTTCATTTCTTTTAGTAAAAAATGACTTTTATCCACGTTTATCGATAAATTTGCTCATTTCAATAAATCAGCCACTTTATGCAATAGATCCAGGTGTTCTTCGAAAGTTTCACTTGTGATGAGAAGGTTATCCAAGTAGACAAAGATTTGAGCGTGCAGTTCGTGAGGTATCACCCGATGCATCAAACGACACATCGTTTGAGGCGCATTACACAAGGTGAATGGCATGACGGTGAACTGATATAGTGGTCTACCGGGGACGGTGAAAGCGGTCTTATCCCTTGATCCCTCATCTAATGGGATTTGCCAGAAGGCGTCCTTTAAATTCAAACTAGATATATACCGAGTTTGGTTTAGGCGCCCCAGCAAACCCTCAATGTTTAGGCACCCCAGCAAACCCTCAATGATAGTCGCATTTTTATTTTTATTAGAGGGGCAAGATATTTTTAAGCCAAACAATTGCCAAAAATCGACACCTTAATATTGCTCTTGATTGAGATTTAGAGATAGACGTAGAATTACACTGCACGTTTTTCCGTCGAATGCTATGGGAACTTTGATGTATCCCAATATTGTTACACTATTTCCGTTAGCGGTCTTTATCAATGAAGCGAAATTATAAAATTTAATGTCCGGCGAATTAAGATATTGCTCAGAACCCTTTCCCAAAACAGATATGTTTGCGCCACTGTCCAGCAATCCTAGATACGACCTTCCACCAAATATGACCTCGGCATAAGGCCTACCGTCACCTCCATCGGAAATTATTGATTCAGCCATATGTCTTTTAATTATTTTCCTCATTTTCCAATATCGGATACATCGGGGAATAGCGTTCTTTGATTTTGGGACAGGTTTGAAAAAAAAAATGTATTGGTTATAGTTAATGCTTTGACTGGTTGCTTTGTTGTAGTTGGCGAAACTAGATTACATTGGCCTGAAGTTGATGTTTTGAGAGATTTGTCGAGGATTCCACATTGGAGTTACTTATGTCTGAGAGTCCAATTGGGATTCATTTGTCTGGGGGTAGAGATGCTTGAGTTTCTTACCCCCTCCTGCAAGTTTCCCGAAATTCCTTTGCATTTCAGGCAATGTGGATGTAATACACCTAATGCACCGCATCCATAGCAAAATATCCGGCTATGCGGAATAAGACAATTCTTATAAAAATGGTCGTTTCCCCCACAGTTCCAACAATGGAGTTCTTTATTCTCACTAAGCCCAACGGAAAAAAAATATGTGTGTTAGGAGTGGATGTAATTGGTGCCCGGTTGAATTGTAGGGCCGCGATTTCTTCATTATATCTACTGTTGGATTGAGTCGGGATCATGTGAGATATTTGTAACCCATCTGCTCGAGTAGAACCACCCTCACCAACTTCAATCTCGTGAACAAACCTATGTTGCTGACATAATAGCTCGGGTACAATGCCCGTTCGACTCCAGACATCTTCGTATGCCACACATCGTCTTAGCAGCCCATCTAAACTATTAACTTGGTCTTCTAACACCCTTTTTTGTAAACCCGGCCGCATGTTGCGATGTAAAATATACTGAAGAAATCTATGAATTTTTCACCACTTTTCTGTCTACGGGTATCAAGTTGACGCCGCACATCCAAATCAGAACGCCGATCTTGGAATCGTTTCTTCAATTCCGCTTTTAAAATGACCCAGCTGACATTTTCATGGCGCTGAACGAAGTCAAAATACCAATTGCACGCTGTACCGCGGAGGACATAACTAAAATCTCGAACTATCTCGGCTTCCCCAATACCGTCAGCTTTGGCTTGGTATTCCACCATAAAAAGGAATCTTCTAATGGGTAAACCGGTAGGTAATCCGTCAAATGATATGTTCCACTTCGACATAAGCCTGCGAGGCAGATATTACTGATAATTTGTATTTGGTGGTGGAATGTGTAGATTAAAATTCGGTGGTGGCCTGTAGGTATCTGGGTTGATATTCGAAGCAACTAGCTGTTGAACTCTGATAGTCGGTGATGGGTTAAATTGACCTGTATTACGAAGATCATTTATATTAGTCGCTATATTCTCATGTGAAGATTCTGCCTGTATATCATTAGATGGATTAGCTGTATGGACTGTACTGTGTAAATATTCTTGAGGCTCTTGAGATGCTCTATGTGCATGATTGTTATTACCGGTAGTATGATCAGAGCTTTTACGTGACACGTGAATATGTTCACTTGGTGACGAAGACGAATCTATGGTATCGGAACTTTCATCATCTGAATGGATGGAATTGAATTGTTTAGATCCGTTGTTTGCGCTTGAATTTTGTCAAAGAAATCAATAATTTGATCGCACTTCGATAAAGTTTCAGAAACTTCCGCGGTTAAAGTTTTAGAATATCTGAGTCGATGTAAGCGGTTCTGAATATGCACAAGTCTATTCTTAAGTGCAATTAATAAATCTTTTTGATTGTCTTCAACAGCATCTTGAATAGCTAAATATATTGACTTTCATAGAGATTTTACATACCTATCTCATTTTTGGGGTTTTTGCGTGCTGCGACATGAGCTTTCATTAGAATCAATTGAGAATGGCTAGCTTCTAATTCTATCCTTTCTTTTAAATTAGCTAGCTTCTCGTTGAATGACTTTCCTTTTATGTCCCGAAGTTGACATTCCACCTCCAATTCGTCTATGTCGAGATGTTCCACGTCCATATTTACGAAATTTTATGGATTTCTGTTATTATACGCCAATAATATAAGTCGGAAACGTAGACATACCGAATATCGCGGACTTGTATTTGACTAATTTGGTCTTATTTTTATATGCAGCTTATCGATTGAAATCCCTTAATTAACTGCCCATCTCTCGCGTTATTTTTTTTTTCCTTCAATCCAAAAAAAAACATCTCGATCATCATAAAAAAATACAAAAAAAATTGCATTCGCCAACAACATTACCCTTGCACTAATACTCCAGTCTGTACAGTCCCCAAAAAAGTTTGAGAAGACAGGAAGATTTTAATATTACTAACCACCCCACCAATTTTACTTCTAGCACTGGTAGTGAAACTTACCGTCATGGCGCTGTATTTAGATATTCCTATTTGGTGACTTGCATATGTCGTACTGACATCATAGTGGTACGGCTTGATTGAAAAACGCAAAAAAAAATCTAAACTTTTTCCCTACTACTTTAAATATTCACCACGGTGAGGTGAAAAGCAATGTTTTCCGAACGAATTACACCTGAAAGAGGTACCGTTGTAGAGGTCTCGGACCAAGAGGGGCTAAGAGAATTCAAATATTATTTACCATCCATCTAAAAATTCACCACGGTGAGGTGGAAAAAAAAATTTCGCTCGAATATTACCGTACTATAAAAAATCTTTTAAATATTCACCACAATGATATGAAATTCAAAAGTGTGTGTAGCTTATCGTTGTAAAGATCTTTGAGAACGCAACCATTTTTGTTGTACCACGTAAGTTATCAAATTTACCGTCATGGCTCTGCTAATCTATAAATAATCACCAAAAAATCTAAACTTTTACCACTCCTCTGAAATGTTGAAGTTAAAATGAAATGTTTCAGTCGAATGTAATCGGGCGTAGCATATCATTGCAAAGTTTTGAAGAATGCAGCAATTTTATTTCTTGCCATGGCAGGTAAGTTGGTTTACTAATTTTCAGCTGTCGTAGAGGCTTGAAAGTTGACAGAGTTCCATTCAAAATGTCTTGAACTACTAGCAATAGTAGCAATCGCAACCATAGAAAGGCCCAGGGTTGGCCCGCAACGCGGCCGTGGGTGGAGCCCCTAGTTTATAACTAAACCGCAAATGTAATGTTACAACAATGTTTTATATATAAACCAGACAATATAAATAATAAAAATCGGTCATAGTCAAATAATTTTTGGTTTGATTTACAAATAAACCAGATCATCAACAAAATGAAACAAATTTCATTCAATCATCTGCAAATCAAAAAATTCATTCATTTGTATGTACAAGCGCAAGATGAAATATGGCGCCAAGATGTTATTGATTACCATTATAAAAAAAAAAATTTATTTTATGGAAATATGTAGTAAGATGAGTCAATTTTCTTATAAATATGAGAAGAGTATGTTAAAGAAACTTTTCAGAGTCATATCTAAAGATGTACGTATTCATGAAAATGAAATATCTCATGATAAATTATAGAGGATGATGATTTAGAGGCAAAATTATGTATTTTCTGAACCAAATAAGAAGTAGATTCAGGAATGGCACTTCAATGGCTTAACTCTTAAAAAAAAAGCTTACAAGCGACACACTGTCTATATAATATAGACCTATACCAAATTATGGATATATGTATGAACCAGTGTGGCACAAAAACAGACACAATGCCACAAATAACAAAAATAAATTCTTACCTTTGTAATAAAATGTGAGTATGGCAAAAAAATTTGAAGACCACAATAAATTATTATGAATGTCATGACAACATTTTTATGTTTTTCCTCCTTTTTTCCGGTTTTTGTTTTCACTGATGCTGTTTTCGTTGACGATGTTGCTTTACCCACCACCGATGTAGATAACGGCGATGATGCCGTTGTTGTTTTTGCTGTTGATGATACAGTAAATTTATTTCGTAATGTTTCATTCGACTGCTCTTTGCCAGATGATAAACTCGATTTTACTGTACATTCACTCTTATTATTGTTACTAATGTCACTATTATTATTGTTTTTATTAAAAAATGTATTATTGTAAAATTGTTTAACAAATATGAACGGACTATTATTGTTATTATTATTATTATTATGGCTATCATTAGTACTACGATTGTATTGGACCGAAAAATCATCTTTTATTAAATTTTTCTGTTCTTTTGCCAAATTATTATTATTATTATTATTATTATCATTATCCTGACCATTGTTATTATTTTTTTTATTATTCAAAATAACAAAACTTTTTGATTTTTTATTGTAGTGCTGTGTTAATAAAATCAACTTTTTATTGTTCGTACATTTTTTTGCCTGCCCATTATCACAATCCGTTGCAATATCGTATTCCTTGTTGTATGCACGACCAAATGTTATTCGATGCAGTACATATTTTGGCCAATCGTGGTGATAAAATATGGGCAGCTCGACTAGACATACCCAGGGGAACATACCGATTGAGAAGAGACGTGAATTCATGAGATGAAATGAGGCAGCGAGTAGTGTTGCCATTGGACGGGTTAGCTCGTAGATTAGAAAGAATGATACGGTTAGATCGAAAAAGGCGCCAAACCAATGAATTATAATTAGATCAGTCATTTTGGAGCCGATAAATAATCTGAAATGAAAAAAAAAATAAAAATATTGATTACTCGATATTGGAACGTCCGTTTAATTTATTCTGTAATGTTTGTCTCTTGAATGTAAGATATCTGGATGTTCTGGTCGAACCTGGTTATGCTACAAGATGCTACATTTTGAAAACTATTCATAACGATTACGAAGGATATAGGTCAAACAGGTAAAATATTTTAAATTCGTTTTAACTGACATACAAAAGAAACAAGAAAAGTGTTGCACAAATGTAGTCTAAAAGCCTAAAAATTCCGATAGTCGACACTTCTATAACAATAGGTGTCGAGAACTTATTTTTCTTGTGCCAGTTTCCACCTGGATCGCTCGATTATTTAAAATCAACACATCCTATGGTTTGCGGCGAGAGCTTATTTATTACCACGAATTGATCTACCAAACCAAAAATTTTTAAAGGTAGAAAAATGAATTGTAGAATTGTTAGATACATAACAGAACTACCGTAACAAAGCTGTGTTTTTAGGTTGGTTGTTGCGAGAGCATCAAATTTGCAAATTGCGATAGTGAACGTACCACGTACATTCACGGAAATAGTTATATAGCCAGTAAATAACTTAAAGTAAACGCGTACAGCGGGTGTTTTCTGAAAAAAATTTAATATACGTATACAATACCCTAATGCGTAGAAGTAAGATAACAGTGTGAGCAATAGATCGTTCTGTCGCATTTTCTGTCTTCTCAGTCTCATTTGAAACGTTGAACTGAGTGGAAGTATTTATAAGCCAGTGAACATTTTTTGGTTTTTTAAAGTAATATTACTTGCTTCAGCGGGTATATTTATTTTGTAAAGGTGATTAGACATATTTAAACACACGAATAATTATTTTGTCAATACCAATCGATATTTTAGCGAGCCCCTTCAATTGAGCAGCCATATCTCGGCATTTATAGCAAATTCGGAGACAAAAGACTACAAGGTAACCATTGCTTCCCCTAGAGGAAGCAGCATTGATGAAAGTCAAGCTGCAACCATTCTGGTCCGAATACCCCCAGACATGGTTCAACACAACGGAAATGATGTTCCGTACTTTAGGCATCACTTCGGACAAAACGAAACTAACGCATTTGTTATCTGCTCTGACACCAGCGGCATGTGAGTTGATCAACGACATATTGGCTGCACCACCCGCACCAGATATGTACGAAATAATAAAATCGGAATTGTTAAATCGGATAGCACCTTCACACGAACAAAGGCTACAAACACTGTTGAGCGGCCAGCAATTGGGCGACAGACGCCCATCGCAAATGCTGCGCCAAATAAAAGCTTTAGCCGGAAACTTATTCCCGGAGAATACCATCCGATCATTATGGATGAGGAACCTACCGGAGGTAATCAGAATACCGGTGGTAGCACTACCCATTACAGCGAAATTGGAAGATGTAGCCCAAATGGCTAATAGAATGTTCGAGGCAATGACCCCACAAGTATCAGCGGTCAACAAACCATCCACCTCAAACATGGCAAACATATCTGGTACTACATATATTAGGTATCGACCCCCACTTAACACTAATTCAAACTCGATCGAATCACGGCTATCGCGACTTGAAAATTCACTTGCGAGAATTTCAAACAACGAACGTGGCCGATCGAAGGGTCGATCGCAATCACAGTCAAGCAGCCGTAATCGCAGAAATAGCGGCGGACGATCATGCGGTACTCTGCAAGTTCCGATATACGGGCGAGTTGTAGAAGCAGCCATAAAGAAGGGACCAGACACCGTTTTAACCGAATCTGAAGAGAGAGAGCTTCTTTCTGTCGTGTAAAAAATTGTGATTGACGATGGAAGGCCAACATATTTTAAAGAAGGGCGACCCGAGGAATAGTGGTAGAGAATTAAATCCGAAAATGGTTCAAAGAATTAAAGAAATATTTGATTTCTGTAGACACTATCAATTTTCTGGAAGATCCATCCAGAATCTTAAACGACAATGAAACCTCATTCTTCAAATTCCCGAAATCAGGTGCAATTACCAAAGAAGCACGAAACATTAATCAAATAAATATCGGTAGGGGAAAAGGGGACTCTGACAGTATTACTAGTTTTTTCGGCTAGGGGGTAAATGCTCTCCCCAAATGTTGTATTTCGTCATGTCCGACCGCATGAAGCAATTGTGGAAAGCATGCCAGATACCTGGATTTTATTCCGCTCAGATCAGATAATGAATGGATGAAAAGCTAGACATTGTACTGCCCGAATATACTTTAAATTTACTTCGGCCAAAGTGCCGTTAGCAATAAGCTCAAATATTGAAGGCACCTACCTATCTTTGATGGAGGGATACAATGGAAAACTTGTTAAAATAAGTTCGTATATATCTAAAACGATGCCAGTTGATTGCAGTGACTTAGAAACCACTTTGGTTCCATGTCACTAAATTTTTAATATTTTAATAATCTTCTTATCTATACCTAACGACTAACTCTGGCTGAGATTCTTCACATGGCGTACAGGAGCAGACGACCTTTTCGATGTCGTTGTCGATGTTCGGCCACCATACGTAACTTCTCGCCATGGATTTCATGGGCACTACATGATGGAACAATCATGCGCTGGGTGATTTGGCGGCTACTGGTGGAGGGGACCAAAGTTGAGTATAGTAATCTACCATGCCGATGGATGAATGGCTGACAGGATAGTATGCGGACTCTGGATACCAGGCGCCTTCCAGTTTTATTTAGCCTTCCTGTGGTAAACTGGGTGTCCCACAGGTGACTTTCATTTCCCAGAAACTAGTGGGATCAAAAATGTCTAACAGAAATTTAAAAAATAAGGATGGTAATGCTTCTAAGCTAGCGATAGTTCCGCAGTGGTAGGGCTCTCGATGAGTGGTCCGTCGGATGAGGAGCTCAGTTCGGGGCTTGAGAAATTAGTTCTCAACTCCTACATGGAGACCTCATGAGATGTACTCGGCCCCCGTAAGTGGGGGTACCTCCTCTGTGAAAGCAGAGGGGACCATGGACGTGAAAATGTGTAGAGCCGCGAAAAAGCGGTATAAGAGGTTTCTTGCGGAGGGCAAAACGCCCGGAAGCGGGACTTCTAACGTAGTGGCCACAAAAGGAGACTTGTGCTCCCACTGAGGCCCCACCGTCGAAAACAATCCGCTCGGATGAGGGTACTCCACCGGCACAAAAAAAGGCCAGGGGGAAGGATCTGTCCCGTTGGTATTGGGTTTTGCGGTCCGGTCTGGAGTTACTTTCAGGCAGGTCGCAGAGTTGGAGATCAATAGGATATTGCCCTCTGGTTTTCCTGAGGTTGTCCTCACTGAAAAGCAGCTTAAGGCTGTCCAGGGTATTCTAGATAAGGTGCTAGAGCAAGAGGCCAAGGAGTTTAAACCTAAGTTCCTTGGCAGTCAGCTTCGGCCTGGTTGGCTGATAGTACCCTGCGCTGACCGGGCCACTGTCCAGTGGCTCAGGGAGGCCATAGGGACTATTAAGAAATGGAAGGGTACACAGCTGATCGTGGCCGAGGCGGAAAACATACCTCGAGCCAAGATTGTGTTTGGCACCTGCCCAAATAGTGCTGAAATTCCTTCGGGGAAACTTGATTTTATCAAAAGCTAAAACGAGGGCATGCAGGCGATCAACTGGAGAGTGATCAGGAGAGAGGCAAACGGCTCTTCAACCTTTTGCACCTTCTCTCTGTACCACTCTTCAGTTGAGAAGCTCAATCCGGTTGGCTTTAAGGTCAACTACAAGTTTGGGATTATTCAACTTCCCCGCAAGGGCTCCCCTCGCGCAAGCCACTGGTGAAGCCTTGAGGCTCTCAGGCAGCGGAAGCCAGCAGAACGGAGATGGAGGACATTGGTCAGCCATCGTCCGGACAAAGAACGCATGCGGGTAGTGGCGATGCGGAAAAGAAGCCTGAGCAGGGCCTTCTGAAGAGGCCCTCGGAAAAATGAAGGCATACATCGCCTGAGGTTTATCTGCCAAAATATTGGCATGGCTCTAATCCAGGAGCGATGGGTGACAGGTAACCAGATTAGAGGTATACCAAATCAAGTGGGTAAGTTAATTTATCATAACGGAATTGAGAGTCGAAGAGGGCTATTTTGGCCAGTTCGCAAATTAATTTTATTCCCATTTCAGAGTTCATCTCCAGGGACTTGGTTGCAGTAATGATGGAGGTTCTGGGTGAAAGAGGCAAACAGGAGGCTATTATGGTGTAACGATCGACGTTGATCAATCGCTCCAAGTTGCCCGGTGTGTTACACGGTGCGTATCCCTTATTGATTATTATTTTTTTCTTATTAATGACCAATACAAACGATGAAAAAAAAATGTATTTAATTTATTAAGGGGAATTAACGGGTTGATCCCGTTGAAATTACTTAGGTGGGGCAATCAATTGTTGAGCTTGACTATATAATGGAATAAATTTGGATAGACGAGGAGTTTTTTTTTTAGAAATTATCTTTTGAGTCGGATACATCGGTACATAATTAGTTTTGGTGGTCATTTTCTTTTCGTGCTGAGAGTTTTTATTTTATTTAAAATTCAAAACTAAATAAATAAATTATAATAATAAAATATTTCAATTGATTTAAAAAAATTGAAAAGTGCATAATATTTAGTTGAATATCATCAAATATGAATTAATTATGTGTTTGTGCAAGAACATTAACAAACCAAAATAAATATTAGAATCCACCAGAGAAAAAAAAAAATATGTATATTATTAATGAATAGACAATAAAGTGAATCCAATACCTAAAATTAAATGATGGTGATTATAGACTCTATTATATCACTGACATGTTAATATATTTGCAAATAAAAAGTCAATTCAATAGTGAAAATTGTGCGCGAGTTACGTCCGTTGACCTCCACGACGCAAATCTCAACAAAGCAATCATCATCATAATTTCATCAAGTTATGATAATATGTTTGTTATGTCTTAGACATAACATTTCTTTTTAAAATAAAAATTGATAAACAGAAATATGAGTAATCGATAAATCCGATTACTCTTCTTTCATTAATTATAAGAATAACAAAATCATAATAAATATATTTTTCATTAGTAAGTAGTTTTGTAGTTGTTGCAAATTATAAAGATATATCAAAAGTAAAATATAAAAATTTAGAATTATTGTAACTAGCGTTGAGTAACGACCAAAAAATAAATTTATTGTAAACCTTAAAAGTGAAACTGTTTTATTTCTACACAACTGCCAGTTTCGAGTTTATAATTGGCGCAGTTTGGTAGTGGATATTTTTAAATATCTAACACAGCTCAGTAATTAATATTAATAGTAAAAGTTAATTTTGAAATAGTGCGTTTTTCGGGAGTGATATCCACACTGACGGTTTATCAGTGGTAGTGAATAGTGCCAAATTGAACAAAATTACGAACATATTATTAGTGTTAAGTGCAAAAAGTGCAAATATCTGAGTTGCTACCTACGTTACACGATGAGAATAACATTACTACTAGTTGCCTGGTAAGTTGGAAATTTTTAAATGTTCAATTCTAAAAATTCCTCACCTATCCAAAATAACAATAATTCTCAAAATCTCACGGTATATGAGAAAATTGATCATAGTAAAATCGCGGAATACGATAATACGACATTGGTTGATAAAAATAGATTAGGTCTTGATAGTGATAGTTATAGTGATAGTGATTGCTCTATTGATTCTGCGGTATACAGAACTTTAGATGCTAATGAATTAGACGAATTAGTCGAAAGTTTTAACGAAAAAATAAAAATTACAAATTATAATATTGATATTAATAAAGATAGTTATATAAAACAAATAAAAATGATGAAAGTAGAAAATATTACGGCGTTAGTAAATACATTCAAGATACCCGATTCGATAAAAGATTTACCTAAATATGAGGGAAATCGTCACACATTGTACGATTTCATAGACAATGTGGATGAAATTATCACAGAATGTGAAAAAATTGTAGGAGCAGGTAATATACCTGTTACTTTTAAAAGAGCCATCCGTAACAAAGTCACGGGAGAGGCCGACGAAGTATTGACGATGTATGGGACACCACTGTGTTGGACCTCAATTCGTGAAAACTTAATAACCCACTATGCAGATAAGAGAAATGAGACTAGTCTCATTCGCGATTTACATATGATACACCAAGGTGGAGATACATTGGAAAAATATTTTTCCAGAATTATAGATATTCAGTCCACCATATTCTCACACATAAGGTTAAACGAAGACGATGAAAATGTTAGAAAAGCAAAAGAACAGTTGTATCGAGAGATGTGCTTATCCACATTTCTGGCTGGTCTAAAGGAACCCATCGGTTCGATGATCAGGGCATGGCAGCCTAAAACAATAAATGAAGCATTCTCATTATGCATGACAGAACAGAACATGCATTATCTTAAAACTAAAACGCAGACACATGTTCCTGCAGCAACTCCTAATCGGATATTATATCGACAACCCTTTCCTAACCTTGTTAGACAACCATATATCAACCAACAACCCCGATTGCAAATGACGCATTTCGACAAACCACAAAATTATTTTAATCAAAGATCTTTCCAAAATTCACAACAATTTCCACAACCTAAACCGAATTATCAACAAAATCAAAATTATAAACCCTTCCAAAGACCACCACCCAAATTACCATACAATAAAATTGAATCAATGGACACCATATCAAATCAAAATAAATTTACTCAACCTACACGGTTTAGTAATTTAAACTTTGGTTATAATAAACCTCAACAACAACCACAACAACACTCTTTTCAACCCACTGGCCCAAAATTCAAAAGCGAAGAACTGTTTAATATAGAAAATGACATATTGCATTCTCACCATGATCAGGAAGTAAATAACGATCAAAATTACTTTCCAAATTTAGATTATGCGATTGAAGAGGAACCTCAAACCGAAATTCCTAATCCGGATGAGAATTACTACGAAGTAGATGACTCGGTTTTTCAGGTACCAGCCTCGGAAACCCTTTAGGGTATATACATTTGAACACCCACCAATCTTCAATGTTACCCTACATACATATTAAACTCAATCCTAAAACAATTCTTAAAATGCTCATAGATACGGGAGCAAACAAATCTTTTATAGACCCAAAGTATATACATCCTTCACGGATCCAAAAAATTCCGTCAGTAACCATCAATACATTATTCCAAAAACATCAAATAACTGATCAAGTAACAGTGAATGGTCTCATGGAGTTTAAAAGTAAGGAACCATTAGAATTCTTGGTTTTCAGGTTTCACAATTACTTTGACGGACTCTTAGGTTTAGAATTAATGCAAAAGTTGAATATTAAATTAGATTTTGAGAAATCTACTTTAACCACTAACGGTACAATCATCCCACTACTCTTCAAACCAAATCTTATATCCAAAAATTATTCGGTTCCACCCAGAAGCAAAATAACTATGCGAATACCTGTTGATAAGCAAGAGGGCGATGTTTACATTAAACCAATCCATATACACGAACTTCTAGTTATACCTGAAGGTATATATAAAGCGACAAATTGGTACGCTTTAGTTGAATGTGTTAATTGGTCAAATACAGAACAAAAATGTTTTATTGAACAACCTATAAAAGTTGAAAGGTTACAAGATAAATATAATATTGAAATTAATCATTCTTCTATAACGAGCAATGACACTAACCAATCAAAGGATATTTCTGAGCTGATTCGTACATCTCATTTGAACTCAGAAGAGACAAAAGCCTTACGCAAGTTATGTAAACAGTATGAAAATATATTTTTCAAAGAAACACACCAACTGACCTTTACCAATCAGATCAAACATGATATCAATCTTCACAATGAAAAACCTGTTTTTACGAAAAGTTATAGGTATCCGTACGTCCACAAAGAGGAAGTACGTAAACAGATTGATAAAATGTTGGATCAGGGGATAATTAGGCCAAGTTATTCACCTTGGTCTTCACCGATTTGGATCGTTCCAAAAAAAGCGGACGCAAGTGGGAAACCCAAATGGAGACTCGTTGTAGACTACCGTAAGCTCAATGAGCAAACAGTAGACGATCGCTACCCACTTCCGAATATAACGGAGATCCTGGATAAGCTTGGGAAATGTATGTTTTTCTCAACGCTTGACTTGGCATCCGGATTCCACCAAATCGAGGTGAATCCTTGTGACATTCAAAAAACAGCATTTACGGTCGATAATGGACATTACGAATATATTCGTATGCCATTCGGGCTGAAAAATGCACCATCCACATTCCAAAGAGTGATGGATAACGTTCTTAAAGATTTGCAAGGCAATAGTTGTCTTTGCTATATGGACGACATCATTGTCTTTTCCACCTCTCTTCAAGAACATATTAGTAATCTAAATAAAGTTTTCAATAAATTGGAAGAAGCTAACTTGAAAGTGCAGTTGGATAAGTCCGAATTCTTGCACAAAGAAGTGGCCTTTTTAGGACACATCGTCAGTTCAGAAGGAGTCAAGCCCAATCCCGAAAAGATTGAGGTAGTAAAGAAATTTCCTATTCCCAAAACGCCGAAACAAATAAAGTCATTTTTAGGTTTATTGGGATATTACCGGAAATTTATTAAGGACTTTGCAGATTTGACAAAGCCCATGACAGAATGCCTTCGGAAAGACAAAAAGATTACTATGAATCCGGAGTATGTAAATTGTTTTGAGAAATGCAAAACATTGCTATGCCAAAACCCCATTCTTCAATATCCGGATTTCTCTAAACCATTTGTGTTAACAACAGATGCAAGTAACGTTGCACTTGGTGCCGTACTTTCCCAAGGTGCAATTGGTTTGGACAGGCCAATCTGCTATGCAAGCAGGACATTGACTAAAACAGAGCAAAACTACTCTACCATAGAGAAGGAGCTCTTAGCCATTGTTTGGTCAGTAAGATATTTTAGGCCATATTTGTATGGGAATAAATTCCAAATAGTTACCGACCACAAGCCGTTGACTTGGTTGTTCTCTTTAAAAGAACCCAATTCAAAACTGGTAAGATGGCGACTCAAATTGGAGGAATATGACTATGACATCGTGTATAAAAAAGGTACCAAAAACACCAATGCTGATGCATTATCTCGATTGGAACCTGAAATCATAGAAATAAATATTCATTCTGATAGTGAATCTTCCCATTCAGAAGAAATACTCGTAGATGAAACATTGAGCAATTGCAAAAAAGACGCAATACCGACTACCAACACAGTTCTCAATGAATTCAATACACAAATAATATTAGAATTAGATAGTAGATACTTACATTTAGAAACATCCTTTAAAATCTATTACCGCAAAAAACGACGCTATCTCATTAAAAGTAATGAATTTGATGAGCAAAAACTAATGCAAGTATATAATGAATACATAATACCTGGTAAACTCATAGGAATAGCGTGTAACGAAAGTACTTTTAAGTTAATGAATAAAATTCACGAAAAACACTTTTCTAATTCAAATATAAAACTGGTGCGAAGCAAAGTGCTAGTAGAAGACATCGTAGACGAACTACAACAAAGGGACGTAATAACAAAACAACACCAAGAAGGAAATCATCGTGGTATCAGTGAAAATTTAGAACAGTTAAAAAAAAAATTTTATTTCCCCAAGATGAAAAGTTTAATAAACCAAATTATAAACAAATGTCAAATATGTCAAACATTAAAATACGGTAGGAATGTCAAACCCATAAAATTAGAAGTGACTGAAAATCCAAAGAAACCATTAGACATAATCCATATAGATATATTCGCTATTAATAATAAAAAATTTCTCACAATATTAGACAAGTTTTCCAAATTTGCAGTAGCATATCATTTGGTAACTTCAGATGGATTAGAAGTAGTTAAATTAATGAAAAATTGCATATCTACCCATGGTATACCTCAAAAATTGGTAACAGACAGAGGAGTTGAATTTACTTCTATAATTTTCAAACAGTTTTGTGAAATGTACAAGATAACTTTACATCTAACAACACCCAAAGCCTCCACGGGAAACTCTCCGGTAGAAAGATTACACTCTACCCTCATAGAAATTTACAGAATTATATATGCTAAAAACCACGACAAAGATCCTGTCGAAATCATGAATGAAACTCTAATTACTTACAACAACTCGATACATTCCACAATTAAAATGACACCATTTGAACTCAAGAATGGACATATTTCAAAACCCGAAATTTTCCCAGATAAACTTCCGGATAAAAATCCAAACGAATATTTAAAAGATCACAAAAAGAATTGTGAACAACTCTACAATTTAATTCATATGAGAAACGCTAAAGAAAAAGAAGCACTGATAACCCAGAGAAATAAAAATAGAATAGAACCGAAAATATTCCTTGAAAATGAAACCATCTATGAAAAGGATAACAGAAGGAATAAATTAAGCCCCCGATTTCAAAAACACCACGTAAAAAAAAAATAACCGTGTAACACTAACAACTAACAAAAGAAAAGTGCACAAAGCTAAAGTCAAATATTTATTGCAGGTGCAGTAAACTCATTACATCCCAAGAAATGGAAATAATAGACTACGATGTGAATAAGGGTATAATTCCCATTAAATTAGGGAATGCAAGGATTATAATAGGTTATAGTAGACTTTTACATATCATCAACTTAGACAGTTACGAACATAATTTACAGATAATAAAGAATAACATAAACACAATTCAAACATTTGGTAAAGAAAGGACTGGAATAAAAGGACTCTACAGAATTAGACTAGACATGTTACAAATGAAGTTTAAGAGATTAGAAGAAACATTAGATCATTTAAGACCGAGACTACGAAACAAAAGGGGACTAATTAATGGACTTGGATCCATAATAAAATCTATCACAGGTAATATGGACCACGATGACTATGACGAACTAGGACGAGCTATAGCTGAAATCAACAGAAACGAAGACACCTTGCAGAATAAATATAATGATCAAATTAATATCAATACGAAAATGATAACACGTTTTAATGATATTCAAAATTTTGTAAATAATCAGACGCGAAAAATCGAATTTGAACTAAAATCGGTTGAAAATATTACTCAAAGTTTGGCTAATATCCTGAAATTGGATCAAAGTTTCCATAGATCAGTATATAATATAGAACTATTAAACGATCACCTATCAGACATCATTGAAGCAATTACTATGGCAAAATTAAAAATCATATCAAGACATATTCTAAATCACAAGGAATTAGATTTCATCCAAAACCATTTTTCAAAATTTAATGTTAACCTTAAAACAGAAGAAAGTATTTATAGTTTACTATGGTTACAAGCGTATTACAATCAATCTCAGATTATATTCTCTATTCAAATACCCAATTTTCACCCTGATATCCTATCTCAATACAAAATTAAATCAATAACATTTAACGAAACATATACCATCATCCCACCTAACCCATACATTATCCTAAATGAACATATACATCAATACCCAACAAAACCTTGCAATGAAGTAGAAAGCATCCAATATTGCGTAAAACAAGATCCAGCGGCCAACTCAAAAGAATGCATCCCGCAAATAATCAACAACAAACAAGCACTATGCAACTTAACCGAACAAAAATTCCAAAATGAAATAGAGCAATTATCACCCGAGTATATACTCGTCTCAACCAAAGAGGAAATACCTATATCATCAACGTGTAATCAAAAACAAAAATCAATAAAAGGAATAAAGCTAATATTTTTCAAAAATTGTACGATTAATCTCAATCAAGAGGAATACAGTAATACCCTACCAATAATGTACGAAGATATTATAGCTTTGCAACCATACAACGATATCATTATCAACGATATCCAGGAACAAATAAAATTAACAACGCTACAAAACTGGACAATCCACAATAATAAAAAGATAGAAATATTACATTCAGCCACAGAAAGCCACTCATCTCAGAGGAATATCTTCATCAGCAGCATCATCATATTAACCATAATCAGTTTATTATATTTTTCAGTAAAAAGATGGCTCAACAAAAAACCCGAAAAGGAGATTCACATAGAACTGGCAATACCAAAACTAGACACTAAATCACCTGCTGTCCTTAAACGAACGTTAAGGACACCGCTTAGGGGGGAGGAGTTACGTCCGTTGACCTCCACGACGCAAATCTCAACAAAGCAATCATCATCATAATTTCATCAAGTTATGATAATATGTTTGTTATGTCTTAGACATAACATTTCTTTTTAAAATAAAAATTGATAAACAGAAATATGAGTAATCGATAAATCCGATTACTCTTCTTTCATTAATTATAAGAATAACAAAATCATAATAAATATATTTTTCATTAGTAAGTAGTTTTGTAGTTGTTGCAAATTATAAAGATATATCAAAAGTAAAATATAAAAATTTAGAATTATTGTAACTAGCGTTGAGTAACGACCAAAAAATAAATTTATTGTAAACCTTAAAAGTGAAACTGTTTTATTTCTACACAACTGCCAGTTTCGAGTTTATAATTCGCGCAAATTAAGTACAAAGAAAGTGTATGTGGTCTCCTAAACGTATTTAGCGGTGTAAAAACAAAATTTATCATAACGCAAATACACTAAAAACACAGTGAGAAATACAAATTGTAATGTTATAACTTGTAAGTGACCACATGTATGGAAAAAAAAACGTTTTGTGAGTGAACGGTATGGTATGATGATTTTTTTTTTTGTGATAAACTATAATAATTTTCAATGAATAGTGCCATATCATACCTACAGTTGTAGTGAATAACTGATAAACTGTTATAAATCAGTGAAAACCAAATTATAAAAATAGAAAAATAAAAGAATGGTTTAATATGACGTTGCAAAAACAAAATTAAATGATACAAATTTTGTTGATCAAATTAGAATGGACGCTATGACATTGATCAAGAAGCTTCGGCAGCATTATCGGTGAAGTCCAAATTTTTTTTTTTATTAATTTTACAATTTATAAATTTAATTTTTCTCTCTTTGTTTATATAAATTTCATTATGCATCTAATTTTTTTTTTGTATATTTACGATTAACTAATATAAGTCAATTTCATTGTTTAATTTCTCATTAGTATAGATTTCTTATAGATAACTAATTATTTTTGATTCAATGTAATCAATAAGCTTCGTTTGGCTTTCATTTTAGCTTTTCTAGTTCTTTAGCTATTGATTCAGAAAAACTAAATGGTTAGTTATTTCTATTTTTTTTATGACGTCATTATAGTATTATAGATAATTATTATGCATTTTTGGTTACTTGTGTTGAATGAATGATTTGCTTTCATATTAAATAATTTTTATCGGGCTAAATAATTTCTTTTAATATTTTTGAAATGTCCACCATTACTCAGTTCGTTCGTTCGATTTATTGTTATTAATTTACAGTTATGAGAAGCTAGTAGCTTTAAATTAGGGATGATGTGAGGTATGTAGATGTCATGACGAGGTGAGTAAGTAGACTACCTTCCCTTCTTTCCTTCCTTATTCCTTTTGCGGTCTAGACAGACATTTTCATGTTTTGGAAAACCCACCCCATTTCCCCTGAGTTCTAGTCGGCTTAGCATGACCGTACCAAAGCCTCTGAATCTGTATTTTTTCTGATAACACCCAATATCAAAAATATTGGCAATGTTACAATGGCCTCTGCCTACTTTCCTGGAGACTCAGCGTTAATACCTCCACTTGAAATTAGGCGATTCATAGCTCATTGCAAACGCAATGGGCTGGCCTACCTGATAGGATGCGATACAAACGCGCACCACACGGTGTGGGGTAGCACGGACTTCAATAACAGGGGTGAGTACCTTGTTGAATTTCTGTTCTCAAATAATGTAGACATTGTCAATAGGGGAACGAAACCTACTTTTATAAATTCGATTAGGCAAGAGATCCTAGATTTGACACTTGCTAGTCGGCATTTCAGCGATTTGGTCAAAAACTGGCATGTGTCTGAAGAGGCCTCATTATCGGATCAATTGCACATCAGATTCGATTTGGCGGCTGAGATCATGCAGCGGCAGGAAGTCAAAATTCCAAAACTGACCGACTGGGACACTTATAGAGTCTCACTCAAATCAGAAATGCCCTCAGTTGTGGGGAACATTGAGTCTCCAGAGGGTTTCGAGATCTGCTCAAACCAGCTGCATAATTCTATAGACTTGGCTTACGAGAACAGCTGCCCGGTTAAGCGAAGAGAGTCCACAAAGATGGTCGCTTGGTGGAACAGGACGCTGGGTAAACTGAGGGAAAAATCGAGAAGATTATTCAACAAGGCTAAACGCACCGGTGAATGGGGCGAGTATAAGATGGCCTTGATGGAATATAATCTCGAATTAAGGAGATCCAAAAGGGCTACCTGGAGGAATTTCTGTGAGGGAATCAATGAATTGCCCTCTGCAGCTCGTCTCCAGAAAGTCCTTTCCAAGGATCATTCAAATGGTTTAGGACTTCTCCAGAAGCAAGATGGGAGGTTCGCTGCAAAAGGAAACTTTTGAGGTACTGCTAGAGACCCACTTTCCGGATTTAGTAGTGGTAGGAGCCCAAAAGAACCCTCTTGATCCTTCAAGTGAGGTGGCCTATGCGCCTCACAGTAGGATCTGGGGTCCCTCTGGGAAAATTTTCACACCCAGCAAGGTGCGATGGGCTGTTGCGTCTTTTAAACCGTTGAAATCCGCTGAAGGGGATGGTATCTTTCCAGCTTTACTTCAAAAAGGTATTGAGGAAATACTCCCCAGCCTGATCCAGATGTTTCGGGCAAGTTATGCTTTCAACTATATTCCGAAACTGTGGAGGAAAGTAAATGTGGTCTTTATACTAAAGAGGAAGGGATGGGGGGGTCGTCCAGACACCCAGGCCAGGGTATATCGGCCAATTAGCCTCACATCGTTTCTATTGAAGACGATGGAAAACATCCTCGACTATCAAATAAGAAGTGAGGTCCCTGGAAGCAATCCGCTGCATCGGGACCAGTTTGCATATCAAACTGGTAAATCCACTGTGATGGCCCTTAGCGGTCTAGTCACGAGGATTGAAAAAGCAGTGGCATATAAAGAAATTGCCCTTTGTGCCTTTGTGGATATTGAGGGGGCGTTTGATCATACCTCCTATGGATCTATAGAGAGGGCAGCAATGGAAAAAAGGGTTACGTTTTCTACAATTAGGTGAATCCGTTCCATGCTGGAACATCGTGAGATTACTGCCAGACTAGGTAGCGAGTCAGTTACCATCAGGGCCGTAAAGGGCTGTCCCCAAGGAGGCGTACTATCTCCCCTTTTGTGGTCATTGGTTATTGATAGTCTGTCAATAACCAATGACCACAAAAGGGGAGATAGTACGCCTCCTTGGGGACAGCCCTTTACGGCCCTGGTTCTTCTGAGTAGCCATGGGTTTGATGTCCAGGGCTATGTGGATGATGTGGCTATCATAATCAGAGGCAAGTTTGATGAGGTCATTTCTGATCGCATGCAAAATGCACTCAATATAATATGGCAGTGGTGTTACCAGGAAGGACTCAGTGCAATCCAAGCAAAACTGTCATTGTTCCTTTTAGGAGAAGGAAAAAGCTTGCGCTTACAGCTCCCTCGTTAAACGGTACTACTGTTCCTTTTCCCAGCGAGGTTAAATATCTAGGAGTTATCCTAGATCAAAAACTGAACTGGAACAAACATTTGTTGAAAGTTCAAAATAGAGCCACCAAGGCTTTCTGGGCCTGTCAAAGACTCTATGGGCGTACTTGGGGACTACAACCAAAAATGATTTACTGGTTATTTCTTACAATCATATGGTCACCTACGCATCGGTTGTATGGTGGCCTAAAACTGAGCAGAAGGCAACGCAAACCTGCGTATAGCAGGTTCAGCGTATAGCCTGCTTTGGTGTTACGGGCTCAATAAAATCATGTCCAACCGCGGCGATGGAGTCACTTCTAGGACTGACACCGTTACACCTGCATGTTAAAAAGGATGCTGCAAATATGGCCCTGAAAATTCAGGCTGAAGGAAATATCAAACCAGGCAATATGGTGGGTCATCTGGAAATCCTTAAGGAATTTCAGACAGACCCTACCATAGGAATGCCTCCCGAATGTATGCCAGCTAAACTGGACTTCCACAAACCATTCTGTGTTAGGTTACCTGACCTGGATGTGTAGAGTACAGATGAACCATCCTTTGAGCGAGGGTCCATGGTATAGTTTACAGATGGATCAAAAACGGAAGATGGGGCGAGGGTAGGAATATACGGAAGTGGCATTACCCTCTCGAAGTCCTTGGGTACCAATGCTACTGTTTTTCAAGCAGAAGTACATGCTATAGAACTTTGCGCTAGGATAGGCATAGCAAAAGGCCTAAACGATGCAAAGATTTATATTGTATCAGACAGCCAATCGGCCTTAAAGGCTCTTAGGTCTTGTACCGTTGAGTCAAGGCTGGTATGGGACTGTCTGAAGGTTATTAAACATCTGGCAGGCTCAAATAAGGTAACACTTATGTGGGTGCCAGGTCATACTGGAATCGAAGGAAACGAGGCAGCTGATGGCCTCGCCCGTGAGGGTTCTGCCTCTCCATTTTTTGGACCAGAACCCTTCTGCGGTGTCACTAAGGGACACCTTAGAGCAGCGGTAAAACGCTGGGAGGATGTTCAAAAGTCCTGCTACTGGCGCAGAATTCCAGGTTTGCGACAGGCGAAGAAATTTATATCACCTTCGTCAGTCAGGGTTAAGGAGTGTTTTGAACTTAGGAAACCTGAGTTGAGGCTGCTTACTGGCTTCCTCACAGGTCATGTCTCCTTAAGATATCACCTTAAGAAGATAGGTTTAAGTACGCAGATGGATGTCGCTTCTGCGATCTGGAAGCGGAATCAGCGGAACAAGACTGCAACATTTAGGAGGGAGAACATTGAGCCCGGATAGTATGTATCTTGTACTGGCCAGTAGTATTATCAGATTCATTAAGAGCCTGAATATTGACTGGACGGATAATTAAGTAGGGTCCAGCACAATAGATTTTTTAGGTCGCAGTGCGAGGTGGCTTATCGCCCACATGGCCTTTCAATCAATAATAATAATAATAACCAAGCGCTGGCCTCAGAGAAGACACTCCTTGATGCAACTGAGTTCATTTCGCCTGATACAAAACTCGTTAAAAAGTGTCTCTACCTTCTCAGGCCATTCTCTCATGCACCATGAAAGAATACGTGAAAGAATGAGGTCATTCACACATCAACAGTAATGGCAGCTTGTCGTCTCATGCTCAGCTCGTCGAAACTTCACTGCTGGGCACAAGAACATTCAGTGTTGCCGTGCAGAAGTTGTTGCAGTACCCTTGCGATAGTAGCTTTTCCTTTATTCATTCAATAGCCTATGAAAAGTCTGAAGTTAGGTTTATCCATCGGCGATAACACATATTTATCTTTCCGAAGACGAATCCAGCTTCATCAAGTCATTGAAAAATGTGGCTCAATTTTTCATGTAGTTCGTTATCAGAAGCAACAATGACAATAACAGCGTCAAAATATGGCGTCAAAAATGACACCTAAATCAATAAAATTTTTAAAAATACCCGGTGCCGTGGAGATTCCGAACTGGAGGCGTTTCACTTTGATGATGGTGTCACGGCAACTGTGAGTTGCTGGTAAGCTTGCACCAAAATCTAACTTGAGAAAATATGGAGCCTCTAGATTTATAATCTCCGCAAATCTGTAAATTTCCATCAGATTTAGTCACATGGACGATATGTGTCGCCCACTCACCGTACTACACTGAGAGAGATTAGACTAAGGACCGGCTCCGAAATAATGGAATACTGAGAGCCCGAGTCGACTTCGAAATGGCAAGGCACTTTGTTGATAATGACTGTCGTGTCCCATTTCACTTCGCTGGACTAGGATACCTCCTTAAAGGAGTTTCTACTTTGTTTGTTTTTTGGCATGGTTAGCAAGATCAGAACGGCAGACCCGCTATAGATGACCGATGAGGTCACAGAAATAATAAATACTGCTTCGATATTTTCAAGTTGAATGTAAATAACTCTATCCGCAGCTTTCACATTGAACTGACGCACGCGGCTGGGTGGAGTTGGATGGGTGGTGTGATTGCTGAACAATCTTTTCAGGAAAGGACTGTTGATGAGCGTCGGTAGTCGCTTTGTGATCCAGAAAGACAGAATCGGCGGCAACGGCATTATCACAAGCTTTCTACAATGTCCAAGTCTACAAATACCTTTGAGTTGCTTAGCGCCTACAACAGAGATTTATCGGATTACTAAAGATTTCAAGTTTTATTTGAAACGTTTCTTCGTTAGCATTGAGTTACCTCCGGGACCAGATGGCTTTACATTTAATTTGAAATTTTCAAAGGTTTCAAGATTTTTAATTTATATGATTTTAATATGTTCCGAAGATTGTTCGAGAATTCAATCCAGTTTCGAACTGATGAGCTAAATGATTATGAAAAAAATCAATCTTCTCATTAGGCCGCGGCGACTGGGCTGATTATACCACAATTTACATTCTATTTATACAGAATGTACTGTGCGTTATGTACTAGCGAATCATACTAATACAGATAAATTCTCCAATTGCACGTTCTGTCACTGGTCGTTTAAGTGTGCCGTTCGCTGTTTTTAATAGACATTGTCGTACCTGGCCATCTTTTGCTGGGTATGTTTCAATAACAATGGCTCTCTTCCATTCATTACGGTGATTTTCGTTAATTATCAAGACGAGATCATTCTTAGCGGTAGGTTTTACTCGTTTGTACCACTTTGTTCGTCTTGATAAGTCTGGTAGATATTCTCGTATCCATCGGTGCCAGAAAATGTCTGCCATCCGTTGTGAAATTTTCCAACTGTTTTTCAGGATTAATACGTCATCTGTACATGGTCCAAATGGTTTTGCTCCTCCAGAGGAGCCCAAAAACAAATGGTTTGGCGTAATTGCTTCGGCTGATTCGTTGTCCAATGGTACATAGGTGAGGCGGCGTGAATTTATGGAACTCTCAGCTTCCATCAAGAAGCATCTCAATCTCTTATATTCGGATAACATTCTGGCATAGGATGTCTGATGCTCCTTTTGATGGATTTAATGTGGCGCTGCTGGAGGATTAAATCTTCACTTAATGCGAACGAAGGTGTTCTCGAGATCTTTTTCATTTTCTTTCCATGTGCGTTGTAATTCGTTGTTCGAGCCATAAAAATTTGTACCGTTGTCGGTCCATATTTCAAGCGGTTGACCTCGTCATGCAATAAAATTACGTATTGACATAATGGAAGAGTGAAAATCTAATGAGTGTACAATCTCAGTATGAATTGCGCGAATTGTCAGACATGTGAAAAGAACGCTTCACCTTTTTTCAACATGTCGACCTACTTTGACTTCGAGAGGCCGGAAGAGATCGATTCCAGTATACGTAAACGGAGCAGTGTGTGTTGCTAGACGTGCTACAGGGTGATCGGCCATTATTGGCACCCTTGGCTTTGCACTCATGAGTTTGCACATATTGCATTTCTTCCGAAGTTTCTGAAGCAATACACGTAATCGGAATATTACAAAACGTTGGCGTAATTCATTCAAGACGGTTTCATGATTTTGATGGTCTTCGTTTTCGTGGTAGTATCGAACCAATAAAAATGTTATCCAATGATCGGTTGGCATGATGATAACGGAATCGATGCATCTTTTAAGAGCCGTCCTCTCTGACGTAGGATATTATTATCATCCAGAAAGGGTGTTAATTGAAAAAGGAGGCTGCTAGTTTCCAGTGCCGTATTGGGATCTTGGTTTAGTTGGTCGATTTCACGAGCGTAGATAGCCTGTTGCGCATATCGATATACTATATTTCGTTTTCGATCGTATATTTATTGTGCGGTGATATTTTATGACGTGCAATATCAAAAAATCGCATTGCATACGCTTGTGTTCGTACTAGACGCATCCATTTCCAAAATCGCGTTGCTATTGGAGTGATTGTTGACGTTTTCGTCGGAACGTGAAGCATAATTGGCATAATCTCTTCCAATTTCTGGGGTGGTGGATGATTTTCTTCAACTGGCCACTTTTCTTTGGGTTCAAGAAGAAAGGGCGGTCCTTCAAACCACCGACAGTTGATTGAAATTTCGGGATTCCCCTTCCACTTTGTTGCTTCGTCCGCGATGTTGAGGCTTGTTGGGACCCAAAACAATTGGCATTTGTGGTTTCTAAAATTTCGGATACCCGAAAAGCCACAAATTGGCGATATCTTCGATTTTTTGATCGGATCCAACATAAAACGTTTCGTGAATCGGACCAGTAAATAACTTTTCTCGGTACGAGACGGTGTGTGAGTCTAGATTCCATTTGCTTAATCGAGTTCCCAATACTGCGACTTGCAATTCTAATCTGGGAATTGACATTGGACGTAGTGGTGCGACTTTTGTTTTAGCGCTGACGAGACAACACCGGATACCATTCAAATTTTGGACTCCGCTGAACGCAACGGCTGCGAACGCATTTTCGCTTGCGTCTACCATTACATGCAGTTGCACTGAGATTGGTGTTTCAGAAAAGTGACATCGTGGTGTGCGAATATTCTCCAAGAGGGGAAGACATTTGGTCCACCGGAGCCACATATCATAGTGTTCAGAAATGATTGGGTCATCCCATCCAATATCGCATTTCCAGATTTTCTGGGGCACGATGTTCATGTAGACGATGAAAAATCCGATCAACCCGAGCGGGTCATATATCATCATTAAAACTCTCAAGATTTCTCGTTTGGTGGGTGTTCGTTCGCCATTGATGATGTTTTCACCGGCACGTTTAACATTCAATGAGTAGAAAAATGCGTCGTCTGTTGTAGACCACCACATACCGAGGACGCGAGCTTCACTGTCACCACCTATATTTAGATTTCTTGGTTCATGTTCAGCGGCTCCATTAATTTGTTGAAGAACATTTTGCGAGTTGGAGATAAATTTGTGAATGAGAAATCCACCTATTGCATGAATACGAACGACATCTTTGATGATCTTGACAGCTTCTTCTTCTATACTAAAACTAGACAACCAGTCGTCCACATAGTGATTTTTGACGATCTCGTGTGTTTTCTGGTTTGTTCGGATTCTTTACGGAGAAAACTGGTAAATACCAGTTCCGTTTGTGACAATTTGTGCGCGTACCAACTTTGAATGTACTTCGAAACTTCGTTGTTCAGAATAACGGCTATATCAGGTTCACGAAACATTTTGTTTTTCAAACTTGCACAGCGATGAATTGCCATGGGCGTGCTGTCTGGTAATTTGACATTCTCGTATCGCCAGAGAAGTCCTGTTTCATATTGATTACCGATTTTCCGTGTTGTATTTTCCATGATGGTTCGTGCTCTTTCATCTTCTTTCGATTCGGGTAACTTTGTTGGACAAGCTACACCGAAGTTTTCGATGGAGAAAAAGTCTTTGACAATATCGTGAAGTTCATCATTTGGTGATCGCAGAGCTATGTGATGAAATTCGAGAAACGGTGGTGAATTATACCCGCTTGAGCAATACGGCTCCCCCCGATGCCCTTCGCGTAATTGAAGTGTGCTAGTTAATTGTACGTGATCCGCACCAACGAGGATCTGTCGTTTTGCGTTCGTTTACTCCTTTATTGGTAAATCGCGTAGATGTTCGTATACGTCATCCATTTGATATTATTTCGGATTACCGATACCAGAAATTTTAAAAGAAGTACGCAAGCTGTTTATTTCGGTTCGTGTGTTTCCGCCGGTCCATTGTAATTCGAGATCTACGGTGGGGCCTTTCAATTCTAGTTGTTTGACCAAATTTTCGTCGATTATTGTTATGTTTGAACTTTCGTCGAGGAAAGCGTAAGTTTTGGCACTAAGCTTTTTGCCGAACAGAACCACTGGGACCACTCGCGAGAGTATTTGCGTTGCACCGTAATGTGTTGCGTGCATTTTCAAAGTGGAAGGCACATGATTTGAGTACATGTCCATTTTAGTCGATGAACTTTCATCTTGTGATTAAATCGGCATTGATGTTGATTGTGTTTTTGGCGACGATGTTGTATTCGATGACGATGATGTATTGTTTATCGGTTCATCGGAATGAAGATTTGGGTTGTGTAAGAGATAGTTGTGTTTGCGGGGACAACCGTTCACATTAAAAACTTTATCGAAAGCACATTTGTTACGATGCTTATGTAAACATCTTTTGCAAAGTTTATGTTTGTTAACAAATGACCAACGATCGGCTGGTTGCATACTCTTGAACTTTTTATTTTGTATTTCGTATTCGTTATCTTTACAAACAATACAACTGTTTTTGGATTTTTCGGTGGTCATGACGGTATGTGCTGCATGTTGCCGTACTTGACCATCAGAGTGTTTCGATTTTGAAGCATGCGATGTTGCCGGTTTCATCATAATCACACTACCGGCTCGCTCCGCCAAATCATGCAAGTATTCGTTAAACGTTGATAAACTTACAATTTGATGATTCTGCTTGAAGGTGGCCCATTCCATTCTCCAAACCGCAGGTAATTTTCCGACCAATTCTTTGAGAAGTATCGGATTTGTGCTGTGTTCAGCTAGACCACAGACTTCGATCATTCTGCATAAATGTTGCACGGTCATTGCGAATTCGACTACACGTTCAAGGTTTTCCGGATGTATTGGTTTTTCGGTACGAGCTTGTTCGATAATAGTTTCGACGATCACTTCGGGATTACCGTACAAAACTTGTAATGTGTTCAACACGTAGGGAACCATTTCTGGAAAGAAAAGTTTGGATTTTACCGCTTCCAATGCTTTTCCTTTCAAACATCTTAATAGTCGATCACGATTTTCTTTATTTGTAAATCGCCCCAATCTTGTCGATTCGACGTATGACGTGATAAACATGGGCCAATCTCCCGGGTCACCCGAGAAGATGGGCAAATCTTTTGAGATCACTTGACGATATGCAATTTGTTTCATGGAAACGTCGTTTTTGCCTTCATCATCTGAATAGATCACGTTCGTTGTGCTTCGTAGAAAGTCATCTTGATTTGTTGCTGACAACCAAGGGAGTTTGACTGTTATAGTTGTAAATGTTCGGTCCGACCGATTTGTATGCCGTTCCGTGCTGATACCACGCGGTTGTTGGCTAGATCTTACATTTTCTCGTTCTCCTGTTTTCACATCTTCTGCCCCAAATTTAACATCAGTATTCCTAAATGGTTTTTGATATTCTTGTTGCTTGAGTGTTGTTTTTGATGTTTGTGGATTATCCCACGCGATTTTATGATTTTCAAATTTCTCAATGTGTCTTCGTCGGTGTCTGGCGACTCTTTATCGAATTCTTCTTTGATTTTGTACCTCTCCGAAATGTATATCTCTTGCATTTTGCGTAACTCTTCTAGTTTGGCTGCTTTTTTACGACTTTTAATTGATGATTTCTTTGAAATATGTGATCGACGACCGCTTATTACTGATTTTGTTTCATCAACAATTGATTTTGCATCCGATTCCTTTACGATTTCATTTGGTTTCGAATCACCATCAGTTCCATCAGGGGAAACGTTCGCGTTCGATAAACCGCCTTTTTTATTTGGTTGCGATGTTTCTTCGTTGGCATCATTCGCACCTGCTGTTGTTGCACCGATTTGGATTAAACCAGATGTTTGCACCTCGTTAGTTTTATCAATGATCGGTTGTTTACGTTTTCAGCATATTCGGCATTGCCAATTTTTGGAGCTCGTATTGCGATTGAGAGAAAGGTTGAGTTATAAATTGAGTTAGAGGTTAAGCTGAAGATTGACTTAAGAGGTTCATTTCGGGATTGATTTAGGAGTTGGATTAATTAACACCGAAGTTCTGATCACCTCATGAGGTTTCAGCCCTTTATATTTTCTAATAAACATCTCTCTCATTATTCAAGAGTTTTGTGATTTTCGAAGTGTTATCCACGATATTCATTCATCAGTGATTAATGAGTGAATAATAGCTGAATTGCTTTCGTAAAAATGGATTAGAATTTAGTTTTCGATTTAATATTCCCGAAGCAATATGCCACGATGGATTTAATTGTTTTTGAATTTGATTTTAGTTCATGAATCATTGTTCATATTTTCATATGAATTTATTCTAATGATAGATAATATATCTAACCATGCAATTCGATTTACGTAGATCTGAATGAAAGAATAATGAGAGAATAAGGTTGAATAATGTCTGAATTCATCAAGCAACAGTGAATGAAGAGTGGATAGATTTAGATGTAGCAAATGTGGTAAAATCGGAATATATTTTAGAATTCTTAATTAAGAAATCATAAAATTTCAATCATCTCATTTCTAAACGATTATAAGCCTGTACTAGGTGGTCTCGGCGTCTGGTGAAGGAGGGAACAAAGCTGTGTAGTAATCACCAGCTCCGTAACCTTCAGCAGAGTGAGCTCCAGCAGGCTGCTCTGGTCATGTTTTAGGCAGTCCTGTCTGGGGCTCACGACTGCGTGAGGGGCAACCTAATCGTGGTTCGCAAGTGTACGTGCTACCTACCCGTGGTGTCCACCGGTAACTGATTGTTTGTTTACCGAACGAAAGGCTAAAGTACGACGCTAAAGGAAGGAATAACCTTGACAAAAATCCCCAAATCCAAGGTGAGACACGTGCGCCGAGGGATGAATGGCCATGGGTTATTTGGTCTCTAGCACGGAACTTCGGATACCTGGCGACCTCCGGTTTCAATTAGCCTTACCACAGTAAGAGGCGCTGCTGTGGTGGACCTTCTTTTCCTCTTAATAAATCCGAAATTGTATGGATAGTTCAGAAACAAAAAAATACGAGGGAGGTGCTTCTCTAAACGCACCAACCTCAGAGGATGACAAGGTACAACAAGGACCTACCTCTGAGAATTTTAATATGGAAACCACGCTATCTGATGATAGCAGTGAATATTCAAGCGCGGATTCCATTCTCGGTGACCGAGTACAAGGCGCACAAGTGCCATCATTCTCGGATACCGCATCAGTGTCTACAACCGCCGAAATTAAAGTTAGCCTAGAGAATTTGGAACTCGATGGGCCTTGCCCATCTTAGGTTGGCGGGCATTCCTCACAAGGTAGCTCTGGCACAGGGCCAAATTAAAATTAAAGACCGAACGGTCAGTACCGCTAAACGGAGCCGGTCAGACGATACGACCCCAAAGAGTACCCCAGCAAAAATGGAGAAGAAAGAGCAACCTTTGCCAACCGAAGGAAAGGGTAGCTCACAAGATACGACAGGTCCGAAGCTAGGACATGGTGGCAGATCGGACGAGGTGAAGTTAACATACAAGGACGCAGTAAAGGCCATCAAGTTGGAAATAACCGACCAAGGTTTCCCGGAAGTCAAACTAGGTATCAACCAGATCTTGGCTGTACAAGATAGCATCATGGATGCAGTGGCGGAACTATCAATGGACGGCATTAGCCCGACATTTTTAGGATGCCGCAGAAGGAATGGATGGATGCTGACAAGGACACGGCGGGGTGGCTTACTGCTACTGTGCCGACCCTAAAGCCATGGGAAAACTCCAACCTGAGAGCAGTCGGAGAGGACGATTTACCGCGCCCTAAAATATTCTTTGTATATCTTCCTCGCTGCAAAAACGAGGCAAACGAGAAGATACTTCGCCGCTTGGGAGTCCAGAATAAGGATCTCAGGAACGCGGAATGGAATATTCTTGCAAGGAAACACAGAGAGAATGATTTCCTCCAACTAACCTTGTCGGTGTCGCATAAGACGGCGGAGATTTTAAAGGCCTCCAACTATAAGGTTAACTGGCTGTTTGGAGCCGTGTACTTTCGCCCCAGAAAGGATGGAGAGAGGAGTAACAGGGCTGAGAGGACACAGGTACCAATAGCAGGTAAAGCAGGGCTAAATCGCTCTGTGGAAAGAGTGGCTGGTTACCCCAGCCAGAAAGATCCCGGGAGCAAAAATGACCAAACAAGCCAGGAACCTCAGGCACTGCATGTGGAGAACGCAGACCTGGAAAAAGGAACAAGCCTGGCAAAAAACATGGGTTGAACTCACAGAGTTCCACCAAACCACCAAACTGTGATAGTAGTAGCAGCAAAAAAAAAAAGGGGGTTTGCACGCGTCTGTAAAGTGCGTACAAATCACCCTACATAGATCCAAGGCGGCCACATCTATGCTGAGTCGCCTCTTCAACACAAACAACTGGGACATAGCGCTTATCCAAGAGCCGTGGACAAACAATGGAAGAATTAAAGGTTTGCCAAGTAAGACAGGTAAACTAATTTACAACACAGAAGTAGAAAGGACGAGGACAGCGATTCTCTGTCGTTCGTCGTACAATATCTTCTCAATTAACCAATTTATTTCCAGGGGCATACCTGCAGTCTCATTATAGATACCTCTATCCAGAGGAGGCATGGTCACAATTAATATGGCATCAGCCTATTTTCCCGGGGACCGTAAAGACCCACCTCCGGAAGAAGTACAGAGATTTATCAATTACTGTACAGCTCATGGGCAGAAGTTCATCATTGGTTGTGATGCTAATTCACACCACACAGTCTGGGGTAGCACCAACACCAATACAAGAGGTGAGCAACTTTTTGAATACTGTTCATCAAATAATATTGCTATAAATAATACTGAGAACGAGCCGACCTTTGTGAATGCCATTAGAAGGGAGGTGCTGGACCTTACTATGTCTGACACGGGTACCTCCAGCACAGTCTAGAATTGGCATGTATCGGGGGAAGCATCTTTGTCGGATCATAGGTATATAAGATTTGATATTAGAACCCCCCAAATAACAGGAACTACGATAAGAATACCTAAAGGTATGGACAGCTGTCTTTACCAATAAATACAAGACAATGTAGTGGGCTTACAGAACTCTATCGGCTCAGTTGCAGAGCTTGATAGCGTTGCTGATAATCTCACCAGGGCAATAATTGATGCCTATCACTCAAGTTCTCCTGAGGTGCGTGTTAGAGGAACTAAGGATGTTCCTTGGTGGACCTCCGCCCTGGATACTAAAAGAAAAACAGTGCGTAAGCTCTTTAACAGAACAAAAATAACAGATGACTGGGCAGCGCATCGAACTGCCCTCACCCAGTATAATGAGACTCTGAGGAAGGGCAGAAGAGAGAGCTCGAGAACTTTTTGCGGGAAGATAGACGAAATTCCGGCAGCTTGCCGACTCCAAAAAGCCCTCGCATTGGATCATAAAAACCCTCTAGGCTCAGTAAGAAGGCTGGACAGGACCTTAACCACATCAAGGGAAGAGACTCTTGAATGTCTGGTGAAGGGACACTTTCCGGAGTGCACAATCATTGCGGGTCGGAAGGACCCTGATATGAGTTTGGTGCATCCATATCTAGTCCCAAGGGGAGCCTACAAGCGTGCGATGGAAATCTTCACCCCTGGAGAGTTGCGCTGGGCTATCAATTCATTTGGTCCCTTTAAATCTCCAGGAGGGGATGGAATCTATCCTATTTTTCTTCAACGAAGCCCCACCTAATCAAATTATATAGAGCCAGCTTTAGTCTGAAATACATCCCCAGATGCTGGAGGGAGGTAAGAGTCATTTTTATACCAAAAAATGGGAATAAATCCCCCGAGGACATTAGATCCTACAGACCTATTAGCCTTAGATCATTTATACTTAAAACCATGGAAAAAATATTGGGCCTGTATATCAGACTCAATACAATCCAAAGATGTCCTCTAAATCCTAACAAACATGCTTATCAGGTGGGCAAATCTACGAAGACAGCCCTGCATGAATTAACATCGGAAATCGAGAATACACTTCGCAACAAGGAGGCACTATTATGCTCCTTCATTGACATCCAGGGTGCCTTCGATAATACTAATTTCGAGGTGATTCGGGAATAAGCTGTAGCGAGGAGAATGAAAGCCTCGATTGGCGAAGCAAGCATCTCAATTGCACCTACCAAGGGCTGCCCTCAGGGTGGAGTACTGTCGCCGTTATTGTGGCTCTTAGTAATGGACCACTTGCTCGCTATTTTGAGGAACTCTCGAATATCAATCATTGCCTATGCTGATGATCTGGTGCTGATGGTCAGGGGCAAATTTGAAAGCACAATAGCTGAGCGCATGCAATATGCTATAAGATTGGTAAACGAGTGGTGTGTTGAAGTGGGACTTAGCGTCAATCCCAATAAAATAACATGTACTCTCTTTACAAATCGGAGGAGAATTTCCTTTCCTCCAATACATTTGAACGGGAAAATTCTCAATATGAAGTCTGAGGTTAAATATCTAGGGATCATTTTTGACAAAAAAAGTAACATGGAACCCCAACTTAAAATACATCGCAAATAAGGCAAACAAAGCATACTTTGGGTGCCAACGTATGTTTGGTAAAACATGAGGCCTAAACCCACAAATGATAATCTGGCTTTACCAATGTTTGGGCGAAACGGGAGCAATTAGGACCTGCCCTACTGCTGCCCTTGAAAGATTGCTAGGACTCTCACCACTCCACATACGGTTTGAGAGCCACAAAACTGAAGGTAACAAGTCAGGTTAGACTGACTAGTTCGGGACACAATAGCATCCTGGATAAACTAAACTTGGCAGACGATATTGCCCAGCTATCAGATATGATGGTAAAGACTACGGACTGCCGGAGGAACTTTACGATCCGAATACGCGAAAGGGACATGATGGGGAACATCATTTCCTCCTTACCACAGCACGCATCGGTGTGGTATGCCGATGGGCCAAAAACAAACGAGGGCATGGGTGCGTGGGTCGTGAGGCCCGGTTTCAGGCTCTGTATACCGTTGGGAAAGACCCCTACGGTTTTCCAGGCAGAAACCATGGCCATCGAGACTTGCGTGCTTCAGTGCCTCAAAAAGAAGTATCTAAGAACGGAGGTCTACATAATCTCGGATAGCCAGGCTATTTTATTAGCCCTGGCAGCTCCGGTGTTCAGCTCTAAACTGACATGGAGCTGCTACAGCAATCTTAAAAGGCTGGGTAGGGACAACAAGGTTACCCTCTTGTGGTCCCCCGGCCACTCTAATATACCAGGAAATGAGGCCGCAGACACCTGTGCAAAAGAGGGAGCGGGTGGCATTTTCTATGGTCGCGAGCCTAGCGTTGCATATTCCAAAGGACATGTAGTGAGGAGAGTCCTCTTCTGGGAGCAGAGATGTTCTGCTTCACTCTGGGAGTCATCTCGGGGAATGAGACAGACAAAGAAGCTCCTAAATTACAAGATTACACACTTACAGGATATAATGAGAATGGATCGATCATCTCTGAAATCCCTCATATGGTACTTGACAGGACATGGTCCCTTTAACTACCATCTGTAATCTGGGAAGAGAAACATCCGAACACTTGCTGTTCTAGTGCAGTGCGATCGCCCTAAGAAGAATTAAAACACTCAATGCTTACTCTATTCAGTGGCCTCACGCCGACCCTGTGGATGTGCATGACCTTGTGGCGTTTATCAAGGACCTGGACCTACATTTCACAATAAATAATATACCGTCACGTTCGAAATAAAACTTTAATTTTAGTTCGATTGATTATTTCATCTGGGTTGTAGAGAGGACAAAGACTGACAGAGTGACAGACAGACAAACAGGCACCACTTCGTAGCCCAATTTTTCAAACTTAGAAGGACCCCAAAAATTTCAAAGGTCGAAAGTTTTCATGATTAATTAAAAGATTGGTGTAACTATAAGAATAACGCCGTTTCTGTTTCAATGTAAAACTTAAAAAATATCATATTTATGACAGACCGATTATCGTCGATAACATTTTATCATTTTTTGGTTATGTCGTTTTAAAACAACGGATTTTGAAAATTTCAGATCAAAACTGAAAAAATGTTGAATGTGGTGTAGAGCAGAGATAGTCCAGTAATGCTGAAAGCATTTTTAATCACTGTTTGTTAGAAGCCGCAAGAAAACCGGGGGTCAAATTTGCTGCATATTTGGATAAAAATGTTTTTCGATTGGTCGTTATCGTTATGTACATAACGAACGTGATCGTTTTGTACATAAGAACTACATAGATCGTTTTTATTTCAATTCAACTTGATAAGAACTTAATTTTACGGTTATGCGAAATGAACAATACAAAATATGTGGGATCAAGGTGATAAGTGACGACAAGATAATAATTTGATGACGATTTTACAATAGTTTTGACCAACTCGTCATCAATAAGATAAAGCAGACCAACGTTATCAATGAGAATGAAGCATTTTTATTAAAGGATTACTTGTCATGTGATGCCGTCAGAAATGCTTCATTGTGTTGATTGATTTATTGACGCAAATGTGCATTTAAATCCGTGTTTTGAACGATGCACCTTTGGACTTTAGCAAAGATACAATTACATTAAAATTTTGTTTTGTTTTTAAAAACCATTCTAAGCACTGAAATACAAACGGATTAGGTAAATCAAACAATAAAGTTAAAAATTTGACCGCGTGAGTATTTAGAACCGCATTGATATTTTTGCTAAGAATTTAAAGCGGTTAAGCTGAGTATTATCAAAAATAAAAATCACCTTTCGTTATCATCGTTTTACTAATATTGATACTTAGTAAGGAATAAGGCAGCCTTACGTAAGATCTAAGTTTGGTTCAAATTCACAGAAATACTATAGAATTGATCAAACTTTGAGTGAATTTATTATGTTCTATGTTTCAGTAAAATGTTAAATGAAATTTCAAAAACAATCAAATTTAAAAGTTATAAAAAATTATTTTCCACTCAGAAATAAATTTCACTCAAAACTAACGCATTAGTTCATACAATTAAGTAGTGGAAGAAGGAAGGCTTTATTTACCTTTGGCTTCAATTTAGTGATATTTCAATGAGGAACTATAGTAGATCTGAAATAGTTGAAGAAAACAAATTAGATCAACTTACCTAAACGGTGTGAATATCCAATGGTTACCCAAATTCGTCATTGCATAGCCTGACAACCATTCGGAGCACATTTTTTTCATGCCCGCCAAAAAGTACAGGACAAAAAATTGAAATTTGATTAAAAAATAATTCCAAAACGGTACAGTCGCATTTGCTTTTGATTGGTGTAACCACGCATCTATCGAGCTGCAAAAAACAAAAAAAAAAAAATCGATACATGTACGAGTAAGTAGATGAAAACTAAAAGTTACTTACCAAAATCTATTTGCATCTGTTGTTAGCAGTATAAAGCCAATTAAACCGTACAAATAACTATGATTATTCCATGAGCTCTTGTCTAACAGAAATATATACCAGTACGGTATAAGGAACATAGTACATGTTACTTTAAATTTATAGCCCAATGTAATTCCTAACGCACCTGTAATTTTGTTGTTGTTGTTGTAGTTGTAGTGATACCAACCGAAAAAAAAAGGAATCAAATGAAATAAAAAGGATTAGTAAAGTTTTGTAGAGATTTTGTTTATTTGTTCGTTATTTGTAAAAGCGACACAAAAAGGACTCTTCGCAACCAATATCATATTGGTTTTGGGATTTACTCCCTTGTATCTTTATTGGGAGGGATACAAAATAATGGATACATCGACGAATATTTTCCCAGTTTTATAAAGTATTCAACATTATTACTACAAGTAGCACAGATGATTATTTTTATTTCCCAGATTTTTTGTGATTTTTTTGCTACTCGTATATGGACAAAAATTCAATTTTCATTTTCAATTTAGATTTGAATTTATCAAATGGATTTTGTTTTGGTGTTAGTCTTGTTGCTTATGTAAGAGTATAAATGATATTATTTTGGATATTTTCTGAGTCCAATTTTTTTTTTTTTTTTGGTGGGAGGGGACTACATAATGTACAAATAAGGTTTCAGTACACAACATTTGTTAAAAATGGATTTTCGGAACAATTGTTGGGTCACCAATCGGATTAATTAATTATTTGAAGATTGAAGCTGAACATGCTGATTTCCAATTAAATGATTCAATATTCTAATGAAACCGGAACACACAATTCATAATCATAAAAGTTTCATACAATAATACATGTTTCTTACTTGTTAAAAATGTCAAATTCACAGAATCACATCGAATGCTTGTCGAAGATTACGGTAAGCATGCTCTTGGTAAATCACAATGTGAATGGTTTAATAAATTTAAAAGTAGTGATTTTGACGAAGACCACCGTGAAGTATTTCACACAAAGTGTAGCTACACAAATTAACGAAAAGTGTAAGTGTACTGCAAAAGAGTAGGCCTACATAAAAAGTGTAAATAAGAAGTAGAACCAGGTATGGGGCGATATTACCATAAAGTGGGCAGGTCAAGCTATCCGAAACAATTTTTCTTATTATAATAAAAACAAGTGACAATTTTCATTTTGATTGCTCGATTATTTCTAAACATTTCTTAGAAAATTCAATTTTATTCAAAATCAACTGTGCTATAACCCACAAGTTTTTGGGCGGCAAAAATCTAAAATAGTCCGATTACGATGGTTGATACCTCTATCAATAGGTTTCAGGACCTGTAATTGCTGTGACAATTTTCATTTTGATTGCTCGATTATTTCTAAACATTTCTTAGAAAATTCAATTTTATTGAAAATCAACTGTGCTATAGCCCACAAGTTTTTGGGCGGCAAAAATCTAAAATAGTCCGATTACGATGGTTGATACCTCTATCAATAGGTTTCAGGACCTGTAATTGCTGTGACAATTTTCATTTTGATTGCTCGATTATTTCTAAACATTTCTTAGAAAATTCAATTTTATTGAAAATCAACTGTGCTATAGCCCACAAGTTTTTGGGCGGCAAAAATCTAAAATGGTCCGATTACGATGGTTGATACCTCTATAAATAGGTTTCGGGACCTGTAATTGCTGTGACAATTTTCATTTTGATTGCTCGATTATTTCTAAACATTTCTTAGAAAATTCAATTTTATTGAAAATCAACTGTGCTATAGCCCACAAGTTTTTGGGCGGCAAAAATCTAAAATGGTCCGATTACGATGGTTGATACCTCTATCAATAGGTTTCGGGACCTGTAATTACTGTGACAATTTTCATTTTGATTGCTCGATTATTTCTAAACATTTCTTAGAAAATTCAATTTTATTGAAAATCAACTGTGCTATAGCCCACAAGTTTTTGGGCGGCAAAATCTAAAATGATCCGATTACGATGGTTGATACCTCTATCAATAGGTTTTGGGACCTGTAATTGCTGTGACAATTTTCATTTTGATTGCTCGATTATTTCTAAACATTTCTTAGAAAATTCAATTTTATTGAAAATCAACTGTGCTATAGCCCACAAGTTTTTGGGCGGCAAAAATCTAAAATGGTCCGATTACGATGGTTGATACCTCTATCAATAGGTTTCGGGACCTGTAATTACTGTGACAATTTTCACTTTGATTGCTCGATTATTTCTAAACATTTCTTAGAAAATTCAATTTTATTGAAAATCAACTGTGCTATAGCCCACAAGTTTTTGGGCGGCAAAATCTAAAATGATCCGATTACGATGGTTGATACCTCTATCAATAGGTTTCGGGACCTGTAATTGCTGTGACAATTTTCATTTTGATTGCTCGATTATTTCTAAACTTTTCTTAGAAAATTCAATTTTATTGAAAATCAACTGTGCTATAGCCCACAAGTTTTTGGGCGGCAAAATCTAAAATGATCCGATTACAATGGTTGATACCTCTATCAATAGGTTTCGGGACCTGTAATTGCTGTGACAATTTTCATTTTGATTGCTTGATTATTTCTAAACATTTCTTAGAATATTCAAATTTATTGAAAATCAACTGTGCTATAGCCCACAAATTTTTGGGCGGCAAAAATCTAAAATGGTCCGATTACGATGGTTGATACCTCTATCAATAGGTTTCGGGACCTGTAATTGCTGTGACAATTTTCATTTTGATTGCTCGATTATTTCTAAACATTTCTTAGAAAATTCAATTTTATTGAAAATCAACTGTGCTATAGCCCACAAGTTTTTGGGCGGCAAAAATCTAAAATGGTCCGAT
This sequence comes from Tipula vernalis, assembly GCA_958295665.1. NCBI lineage: Eukaryota > Metazoa > Arthropoda > Insecta > Diptera > Tipulidae > Tipula > Tipula vernalis. The sequence goes on along the minus strand of OY282560.1, from coordinate 77,727,201 downwards.
TACGATGGTTGATACCTCTATCAATAGGTTTCGGGACCTGTAATTGCTGTGACCATATTTATTTTGATTGCTCGATTATTTCTAAACATTTCTTAGAAAATTCAATTTTATTGAAAATCAACTGTGCTATATATAGCCCACAAGTTTTTGGGCGGCAAAATCTAAAATGATCCGATTACAATGGTTGATACCTCTATCAATAGGTTTCGGGACCTGTAATTGCTGTGACAATTTTCATTTTGATTGCTTGATTATTTCTAAACATTTCTTAGAATATTCAAATTTATTGAAAATCAACTGTGCTATAGCCCACAAATTTTTGGGCGGCAAAAATCTAAAATGGTCCGATTACGATGGTTGATACCTCTATCAATAGGTTTCGGGACCTGTAATTGCTGTGACAATTTTCATTTTGATTGCTCGATTATTTCTAAACATTTCTTAGAAAATTCAATTTTATTGAAAATCAACTGTGCTATAGCCCACAAGTTTTTGGGCGGCAAAAATCTAAAATGGTCCGATTACGATGGTTGATACCTCTATCAATAGGTTTCGGGACCTGTAATTGCTGTGACAATTTTCATTTTGATTCCTCGATTATTTCTTAACATTTCTTAGAAAATTCAATTTTATTGAAAATCAACTGTGCTATAGCCCACAAGTTTTTGGGCGGCAAAAATCTAAAATGGTCCGATTACGATGGTTGATACCTCTATCAATAGGTTTCGGGACCTGTAATTGCTATGACAATTTTCATTTTGATTGCTCGATTATTTCTAAACATTTCTTAGAAAATTCAATTTTATTGAAAATCAACTGTGCTATAGCCCACAAGTTTTTGGGCGGCAAAAATCTAAAATGGTCCGATTACGATGGTTGATACCTCTATCAATAGGTTTCGGGACCTGTAATTGCTGTGACAATTTTCATTTTGATTGCTCGATTATTTCTAAACATTTCTTAGAAAATTCAATTTTATTGAAAATCAACTGTGCTATAGCCCACAAGTTTTTGGGCGGCAAAAATCTAAAATGGTCCGATTACGATGGTTGATACCTCTATCAATAGGTTTCGGGACCTGTAATTGCTATGACAATTTTCATTTTGATTGCTCGATTATTTCTAAACATTTCTTAGAAAATTCAATTTTATTGAAAATCAACTGTGCTATAGCCCACAAGTTTTTGGGCGACAAAAATCTAAAATGGTCCGATTACGATGGTTGATACCTCTATCAATAGGTTTCGGGACCTGTAATTGCTGTGACAATTTCCATTTTGATTGCTCGATTATTTCTAAACATTTCTTAGAATATTCAATTTTATTGAAAATCAACTGTGCTATAGCCCACAAGTTTTTGGGCGGCAAAAATCTAAAATGGTCCGATTACGATGGTTGATACCTCTATCAATAGGTTTTGGGACCTGTAATTGCTGTGACAATTTTCATTTTGATTGCTCGATTATTTCTAAACATTTCTTAGAAAATTCAATTTTATTGAAAATCAACTGTGCTATAGCCCACAAATTTTTGGGCGGCAAAAATCTAAAATGGTCCGATTACGATGGTTGATACCTCTATCAATAGGTTTTGGGACCTGTAATTGCTGTGACAATTTTCATTTTGATTGCTCGATTATTTCTAAACATTTCTTAGAAAATTCAATTTTATTGAAAATCAACTGTGCTATAGCCCACAAGTTTTTGGGCGGCAAAAATCTAAAATGGTCCGATTACGATGGTTGATACCTCTATCAATACGTTTTGGGACCTGTAATTGCTGTGACAATTTTCATTTTGATTGCTCGATTATTTCTAAACATTTCTTAGAAAATTCAATTTTATTGAAAATCAACTGTGCTATAGCCCACAAGTTTTTGGGCGGCAAAATCTAAAATGATCCGATTACGATGGTTGATACCTCTATCAATAGGTTTCGGGACCTGTAATTGCTGTGACAATTTTCATTTTGATTGCTCGATTATTTCTAAACATTTCTTAGAAAATTCAATTTTATTGAAAATCAACTGTGCTATAGCCCACAAGTTTTTGGGCGGCAAAATCTAAAATGATCCGATTACGATGGTTGATACCTCTATCAATAGGTTTCGGGACCTGTAATTGCTGTGACAATTTTCATTTTGATTGCTCGATTATTTCTAAACATTTCTTAGAATATTCAAATTTATTGAAAATCAACTGTGCTATAGCCCACAAGTTTTTGGGCGGCAAAAATCTAAAATGATCCGATTACGATGGTTGATACCTCTATCAATAGGTTTCGGGACCTGTAATTGCTGTGACAATTTTCATTTTGATTGCTCGATTATTTCTAAACTTTTCTTAGAAAATTCAATTTTATTGAAAATCAACTGTGCTATAGCCCACAAGTTTTTGGGCGGCAAAATCTAAAATGATCCGATTACAATGGTTGATACCTCTATCAATAGGTTTCGGGACCTGTAATTGCTGTGACAATTTTCATTTTGATTGCTTGATTATTTCTAAACATTTCTTAGAATATTCAAATTTATTGAAAATCAACTGTGCTATAGCCCACAAATTTTTGGGCGGCAAAAATCTAAAATGGTCCGATTACGATGGTTGATACCTCTATCAATAGGTTTCGGGACCTGTAATTGCTGTGACAATTTTCATTTTGATTGCTCGATTATTTCTAAACATTTCTTAGAAAATTCAATTTTATTGAAAATCAACTGTGCTATAGCCCACAAGTTTTTGGGCGGCAAAAATCTAAAATGGTCCGATTACGATGGTTGATACCTCTATCAATAGGTTTCGGGACCTGTAGTTGCTGTGACAATTTTCATTTTGATTCCTCGATTATTTCTAAACATTTCTTAGAAAATTCAATTTTATTGAAAATCAACTGTGCTATAGCCCACAAGTTTTTGGGCGGCAAAAATCTAAAATGGTCCGATTACGATGGTTGATACCTCTATCAATAGGTTTTGGGACCTGTAATTGCTGTGACAATTTTCATTTTGATTGCTCGATTATTTCTAAACATTTCTTAGAAAATTCAATTTTATTGAAAATCAACTGTGCTATAGCCCACAAGTTTTTGGGCGGCAAAAATCTAAAATGGTCCGATTACGATGGTTGATACCTCTATCAATAGGTTTCGGGACCTGTAATTGCTGTGACAATTTTCATTTTGATTGCTCGATTATTTCTAAACATTTCTTAGAAAATTCAATTTTATTGAAAATCAACTGTGCTATAGCCCACAAGTTTTTGGGCGGCAAAAATCTAAAATGGTCCGATTACGATGGTTGATACCTCTATCAATAGGTTTCGGGACCTGTAATTGCTGTGACAATTTTCATTTTGATTGCTCGATTATTTCTAAACATTTCTTAGAATATTCAAATTTATTGAAAATCAACTGTGCTATAGCCCACAAGTTTTTGGGCGGCAAAAATCTAAAATGATCCGATTACGATGGTTGATACCTCTATCAATAGGTTTCGGGACCTGTAATTGCTGTGACAATTTTCATTTTGATTGCTCGATTATTTCTAAACATTTCTTAGAATATTCAAATTTATTGAAAATCAACTGTGCTATAGCCCACAAGTTTTTGGGCGGCAAAAATCTAAAATGATCCGATTACGATGGTTGATACCTCTATCAATAGGTTTCGGGACCTGTAATTGCTGTGACAATTTTTATTTTGATTGCTCGATTATTTCTAAACATTTCTTAGAATATTCAAATTTATTAAAAATCAACTGTGCTATAGCCCACAAGTTTTTGGGCGGCAAAAATCTAAAATGATCCGATTACGATGGTTGATACCTCTATCAATAGGTTTCGGGACCTGTAATTGCTGTGACAATTTTCATTTTGATTGCTCGATTATTTCTAAACATTTCTTAGAATATTCATATTTTTTGAAAATCAACTGTGCTATAGCCCACAAGTTTTTGGGCGGCAAAAATCTAAAATGGTCCGATTACGATGGTTGATACCTCTATCAATAGGTTTCGATACCTGTAATTGCTGTGACAATTTTCATTTTGATTGATCGATTATTTCTGAACATTTCTTAGAAAATTCAATTTTATTGAAAATCAACTGTGCTATAGCCCACAAGTTTTTGGGCGGCAAAAATCTAAAATGATCCGATTACGATGGTTGATACCTCTATCAATAGGTTTCGGGACCTGTAATTGCTGTGACAATTTTCATTTTGATTGCTCGATTATTTCTAAACATTTCTTAGATTATTCAAATTTATTGAAAATCAACAGTGCTATAGCCCACAAGTTTTTGGGCGGCAAAAATCTAAAATGATCCGATTACGATGGTTGATACCTCTATCAATAGGTTTCGGGACCTGTAATTGCTGTGACAATTTTCATTTTGATTGCTCGATTATTTCTAAATATTTCTTAGAATATTCAATTTTATTGAAAATCAACTGTGCTATAGCCCACAAGTTTTTGGGCGGCAAAAATCTAAAATGGTCCGATTACGATGGTTGATACCTCTATCAATAGGTTTCGGGACCTGTAATTGCTATGACAATTTTCATTTTGATTGCTCGATTATTTCTAAACATTTCTTAGAAAATTCAATTTTATTGAAAATCAACTGTGCTATAGCCCACAAGTTTTTGGGCGGCAAAATCTACAATGATCCGATTACGATGGTTGATACCTCTATCAATAGGTTTCGGGACCTGTAATTGCTGTGACAATTTTCATTTTGATTGCTCGATTATTTCTAAACATTTCTTAGAATATTCAAATTTATTGAAAATCAACTGTGCTATAGCCCACAAGTTTTTGGGCGGCAAAAATCTAAAATGGTCCGATTACGATGGTTGATACCTCTATCAATAGGTTTCGGGACCTGTAATTACTGTGACAATTTTAATTTTGATTGCTCGATTATTTCTAAACATTTCTTAGAATATTCAAATTTATTGAAAATCAACAGTGCTATAGCCCACAAGTTTTTGGGCGGCAAAAATCTAAAATGGTCCGATTACGATGGTTGATACCTCTATCAATAGGTTTCGGGACCTGTAATTGCTGTGACAATTTTCATTTTGATTGCTCGATTATTTCTAAACATTTCTTAGAAAATTCATTTTTATTGAAAATCAACTTTGCTATAGCCCACAAGTTTTTGGGCGGCCAAAATCTAAAATGGTCCGATTACGATGGTTGATACCTCTATCAATAGGTTTTGGGACCTGTAATTGCTGTGACAATTTTCATTTTGATTGCTCGATTATTTCTAAACATTTCTTAGAATATTCAAATTTATTGAAAATCAACTGTGCTATAGCCCACAAGTTTTTGGGCGGCCAAAATCTAAAATGGTCCGATTACGATGGTTGATACCTCTATCAATAGGTTTCGGGACCTGTAATTGCTGTGACAATTTTCATTTTGATTGCTCGATTATTTCTAAATATTTCTTAGAATATTCAATTTTATTGAAAATCAACTGTGCTATAGCCCACAAGTTTTTGGGCGGCAAAAATCTAAAATGGTCCGATTACGATGGTTGATACCTCTATCAATAGGTTTCGGGACCTGTAATTGCTATGACAATTTTCATTTTGATTGCTCGATTATTTCTAAACATTTCTTAGAAAATTCAATTTTATTGAAAATCAACTGTGCTATAGCCCACAAGTTTTTGGGCGGCAAAATCTACAATGATCCGATTACGATGGTTGATACCTCTATCAATAGGTTTTGGGACCTGTAATTGCTGTGACAATTTTCATTTTGATTGCTCGAATATTTCTAAACATTTCTTAGAATATTCAAATTTATTGTAAATCAACTGTGCTATAGCCCACAAGTTTTTGGGCGGCAAAAATCTAAAATGGTCCGATTACGATGGTTGATACCTCTATCAATAGGTTTCGGGACCTGTAATTACTGTGACAATTTTAATTTTGATTGCTCGATTATTTCTAAACATTTCTTAGAATATTCAAATTTATTGAAAATCAACAGTGCTATAGCCCACAAGTTTTTGGGCGGCAAAAATCTAAAATGGTCCGATTACGATGGTTGATACCTCTATCAATAGGTTTCGGGACCTGTAATTGCTGTGACAATTTTCATTTTGATTGCTCGATTATTTCTAAACATTTCTTAGAAAATTCATTTTTATTGAAAATCAACTTTGCTATAGCCCACAAGTTTTTGGGCGGCCAAAATCTAAAATGGTCCGATTACGATGGTTGATACCTCTATCAATAGGTTTTGGGACCTGTAATTGCTGTGACAATTTTCATTTTGATTGCTCGATTATTTCTAAACATTTCTTAGAATATTCAAATTTATTGAAAATCAACTGTGCTATAGCCCACAAGTTTTTGGGCGGCCAAAATCTAAAATGGTCCGATTACGATGGTTGATACCTCTATCAATAGGTTTCGGGACCTGTAATTGCTGTGACAATTTTCATTTTGATTGCTCGATTATTTCTAAACATTTCTTAGAAAATTCAATTTTATTGAAGATCAACTGTGCTATAGCCCACAAGTTTTTGGGTGGCCAAAATCTAAAATGGTCCGATTACGATGGTTGATACCTCTATCAATAGGTTTCGGGACCTGTAATTGCTGTGACAATTTTCATTTTGATTGCTCGATTATTTCTAAACATTTCTTAGAAAATTCATTTTTATTGAAAATCAACTTTGCTATAGCCCACAAGTTTTTGGGCGGCCAAAATCTAAAATGGTCCGATTACGATGGTTTATACCTCTATCAATAGGTTTCGGGACCTGTAATTGCTGTGACAATTTTCATTTTGATTGCTCGATTATTTCTAAACATTTCTTAGAATATTCAAATTTATTGAAAATCAACTGTGCTATAGCCCACAAGTTTTTGGGCGGCCAAAATCTAAAATGGTCCGATTACGATGGTTGATACCTCTATCAATAGGTTTCGGGACCTGTAATTGCTGTGACAATTTTCATTTTGATTGCTCGATTATTTCTGAACATTTCTTAGAAAATTCAATTTTATTGAAGACCAACTGTGCTATAGCCCACAAGTTTTTGGGTGGCCAAAATCTAAAATGGTCCGATTACAATGGTTGATACCTCTATTAATAGGTTTCGGGACCTGTAATTGCTGTGACAATTTTCATTTTGATTGCTCGATTATTTCTAAACATTTCTTAGAAAATTCAATTTTATTGAAAATTAACTGTGCTATAGCCCACAAGCTTTTGGGCGGCAAACATCTAAAATGGTCCGATTACGATGGTTGATACCTCTATCAATAGGTTTCGGGACCTGTAATTGCTGTGACAATTTTCATTTTGATTGCCCGATTATTTTTAAACATTTCTTAGAAAATTTAATTTCGACAGGTTATTTGATTTGCACAATTTTCTAAATAGCGTCGAACATACCCAACCCTTTTTATTTTAATAAGAAAAATTGTTTCGGATAGCTTGACCTGTTCACTTTATGGTAATATCGCCACATACCTGGGTTTACTTCTTATTTACACTTTTTATGTAGGCCTACACTTTTTCAGTACACTTACACTTTTCGTTAATTTGTGTAGCTACACTTTGTGTGAAATACTTCACACCGATCAAAAAAGTTTGAAGACAGTGAATTGCATGCATTGTTGAATAAGGACGACGCTAAAACGCAAAAACAACTCGCAGTCACGAGAAGTCATCTCCATACATTTAAAAGCCATGGGAAAGATAAGAAAGCTTGGAATATCGGTTCCGCATAATCTGAATGAAAGACGACAGGAAAATCGAAAAACCACCTGCAAAATGTTGCCCGCCAAATACAAAAGAAAGTCATTTCTCCATCGAATTATAACTGGCGATGAAAAATGGATCTATTTTGAGAATCCAAAGCACATAAAGTCTTTGGTTGATTCAGGACAACAGTCGACATCGACTGCAAGGATCAGAAGAGTGTGATTCAGAAGGTGATTTATTTTGAGCTGCTAAAACCGTGTAAAACTGTAAGTACTAAACGCAACCGAAAACAAACGATCAATTTGAATCGAGCTTTGTGTGAAAACCGACCAGAATATGATTATAGGGAACACAAAGTGATTTTGCTTCATGATAATGATCCATCACACAAAGCAAAACCGGTCAAGGAAACGTTGGAAGCACTCTCCAGACTTGGCTCCATCATTTCGGGCAATACTTTGAATAAAATACTCTTAACCATTATCATACGATGAACGTGTATTTTTTACTAAAAAATTCTGGTTTCATTCTTACACACCTGGTTCAAACTTATCTTATGACTCGCAATTGTCGATAAGTGATAACTAAGCACGTATGAATTTCATATTTATTGATAAAAGATAACATTACATCATTTCCCATTAATACAACTGTTTGATATATTGTGTGAGTACTTAACGTAATTCGCAAAATTGTGTTGCATCACATCCACTTCCGTGTACTCATTCAATTAATCAAAAGTCAAATTTCATTGAAACGACTTTGTAATTCCCAATTTTTGTTAACAAATCAAAAGACGGCTGATTCAAATGTAATGAGTTATGAGGCCTTCAGCAACATCCGGACTAACGATTTCATGTTAATTTTATGAAACAGGCGTTTATTTGGTGATTTTAATACATCGTTTGTGGGTTTGTTACATGAATTTTACAGGGATTGTCGCTTGATGCCATTAGTGGGCAGTAATAGTCTTAAGTGTCTTGAATCTTATGGTGTATACCGCATTTCTCTACGGTGGGGAAGAATACCAAATTTAAGTTTTTTTGTTACGCCATATCGATCCTGTTCGTTTTATTTATTGTTCAAACCAATGACATGTAGTCTCAATGTGCCATTACATGCGTACTTACATCTGTGTCGTGTATTTTTGAATTCTAAAGACTGTTCATCGTAGTGATTGCTCGCTGGACCTGAGTAAGCTATTACATTGGTATGCATTTATTGGATAGTAAAAGTGGTCATTATATTAGCGCGACTCCCAAAACCCGGTGGTCGATTTTACAATTTAACCTACACTAAAAGCTGTATATTGCGGAACTTTATATGTTGCGGGATTCAAATCACTCAGTGCCATGTTAATATAAACCGTAGGGTTCCTGCAAAAAAAAATTTGAAAATTAAGAAATCGATGAATTTCTAATGGAACAAGAATGTTGTTCTATAATCATACTTATAGCACAAATATCACACATTCCGTCTACGCTCTGAAACGTTTCGTTCTCTAACCAACACACAATCATTCAATAAATCATTCATGCAGGCGAGCCCATTTATAGGGATCCTCGTTCATACAACCATTTATATGGAGCACCCAAGCCAATTTTTCACTTTTATTTGTTAGGAAGAACCTCATTTCCAATCAAAATAACCGTTATCTAAATTTTATATCTACACTGAGTTTTTGTGACAGAAGCCTGATTGCTAAGCCCTTCGGTGCCAGCACATTTAATTCAGAACTTGTCGTAATAGCTTGTCGGACACATGTAAAATAATGAAGATTTAGAGTTAGCTTAACTATCAAATGAAACAGAAGCATAGAAATTGAATTTGTGGAAGTTGCCTCGAAAACATTTTATATACGTTAACTGGTAAGTTCTAGATTTACCCCTTTTAGCAAAAGGTATTCTAATTATATCGCTTTGTGCTGCAATGATGTAATTTTGCCTTCAGTTTGCTAACTCTCCTCGTGTAAGGAACCCAATTTTTTGCCGGTACTCAAAAACATTCGGTTACTTTTACGAGGACGATTTTAGTTATTTCTTTATTTGTGGTAGGTATCTCTTCTTAGGGATAGGAAAAGCAAAAAAAAAATCGAACGGCGGATTGAGAAGTCAGGTAATAGTCAAATAGATAGCATCAGTTGACAATTACGATTTGAAGATTCGTACTCGGTAGGCCATAATCGAATTTCCATAGAGATTGTCTTCGTCGATTAGTTTTGTTTCGGCCAAATTATTCTTCAACCGAACTACTCCCTCAAATCCAAATCAACTTCAACTCAAACCCTATTCAACCCTAACATGGCCTTAATTCAACATTCAACTCAACCCTCAATTAAACACCAAACTCAATGTTCAACACTCTAAATCAACACGGTTCGCAAACTACCCTCCAAACAAACCTCCAACTAAACCCCATCGTTCAATCATCAACTAAACGCGGCCCGAAAAACTACAACGTAAATTAACTCAACTCAGAACAATTCATGCTACGTTCAATTCAAATCTTAACGCAACGCAATCCTAATCAACTCCAACTCAACCAAAAATTTAGCCTTCAACTCAACCCCAAACTGAGCGCCCCACTCAATCCTCAAATCAGTTACATAGGTCCGGAAGAATACATGCGTACAAGAACTCAATTCAAACTAAATTCCAACTTAACCCACAATTCTCCCCAAATTCAATAAATTTGAAACTTTCGAAACTGAAACCCTCACTAAATCTCAACTACACCCCAACCTAACCCTAACTCAACTCCCAACTCAACCCTCAACTCAACCCCAAACTCAATCCCTAAACCAACATGGGCCGAAAACTGCATGTGTCAATGAAATCAGCTCAATCCTAACTCGACTCCTGACTCAACCCACAACTTAACCCCAAATGAACCCCAACTCAAGCTAGTTTTCCACTCAACATCAAAACCCCAAACAAATTCCTGGTTAAGTAGCGACTTCTACTCAACTCAATCCTAACTCAACTTTACCTCAATCGCAACTGTTTAGACCGACCCCAACTTAACCTTAACTCGACCTGACACCTAGTTTTTAAATCAACTCCACATCATGTCTAACTCAACTCCCAATTCAATATAGCCTTAAAAATTAAATGCGTACGTAAACTCAACTAAAGGTAACTTTGATTCAACCGCCAATTCAATAAACAAATAAATCCCCATCTGAACTGATCACTAAACCCTAACCGAGCCCCAACTCAACTCCAACTCAATCAGCAGATAGAATCCAAATCAGCCCTCGCGTCAAACTCTCAACTAAGTAACTAATACCTACAGATCAAATCGATTTCAAATTATCATCAAAATGTTCTCTATATAGCTAGTTCATGCTTGCAGTATCGTATATAAGTTGCCGAACCAGGATTTCGGTACTAGATTTTTTGAAAACCGGGTACTCGGTTCTGGCCCAGTCTTCTTAAAGTACGATCGTAAAAAACACAAACTGTCCAAACTTTCATCGTTTAGCGAAGATCTGATTTTTGTAGCGGTTTTCCCACATCCAGAAAAAACCCGTTCGGATTTCACACTAACAGGTGGTATTGAATTTAAGTTGTCAAGGTATCTTTCGATATTTGCTCGACGGCTACCTTCAAGCCTCAACTTCAAAAATTGCCAACTCTTTTTTGATTATTTTTATGACATCATGCATTGTTCGTTTTTTATTAGGAATGATTTTGGAAGTAGTTTCCGTTTTAATGGCATTTGCGAGATCTTTATTAAGAACTTCATTTTCCGATTCTAATTCAGGCGAAGTGCAAGTGATACTGCCATCGTCATTTAAATTTGTCATATTAATAACCATGGAAACAATCGCTTCCTTGTTCAAACATTTAAATTTTAATAATGAGCCTAAGTTCAAACTAGCGTAATCTTGATTTCCCTTGTGTAAGTATTGTAACACACTTGATTCATTCATTCATCGTTCGTTAATTCTATGTGAAAGTGATTCGTTTAGTTTGATGGCAAACTCTCTGGTGCCCAAATTGTTCAAAATGAATGATATCGTGCTTTCACGACGACATAGCGCGTCTACGGCCAATTCCACTGATTTCACGGACTAGATCGAATTTAGATTTATTAAGATATGCTCTTCACTATACCTAAATGCGAAGCGTGAAGACTTTTTAGCATACGCGTGCGCAAGGTGTTAGGAATAACAATCCTATGACCCCACATCAATATCTCAGTTTCCTGTATTAATTCGTCTTTCCTCATGAAAAATGGTTTAAACTCAACAATCGTTAAATCTTTTAAACTCTTCGCCTTGACAGCTTGCAGAACTTTACACAAAATTACATGCTTAGCAGTTTTCTCCGCAATCACATTTTGATCGACTTTAAATCCCTATCACAGATAAAATTTATATAATTTTTGACCGGTGTGAAGTATTTCACACAAAGTGTAGCTACACAAATTAACGGAAAGTGTAAGTGTACTGAAAAAGTGTAGGCCTACATAAAAAGTGTAAATAAGAAGTAGAACCAGGTATGGGGCGATATTACCATAAAGTGAACAGGTCAAGCTATCCGAAACCATTTTTCCTATTACAATAAAAAGGGTTGGGTATGTTCGACGCTATTTTGAAAATTGTAAAAATCAAATAAACTGTCGAAATTGAATTTTCTAAGAAATGTTTAGAAATAATCGAGCAATCAAAATTAAAATTGTCACAGCAAATACAGGTCCCGAAACCTATTGATAGAAGTATCAACCATCGTAATCGGACCATTTTAGATTTTTGCCGCCCAAAAACTTGTGGGCTATAGCACAGTTGATTTTCAATAAAATTGAATTTTCTAAGAAATGTTTAGAAATAATCGAGCAATCAAAATGAAAATTGTCACAGCAATTACAGGTCCCGAAACCTATTGATAGAGGTATCAACCATCGTAATCGGACCATTTTAGATTTTTGCCGCCCAAAAACTTGTGGGCTATAGCACAGTTGATTTTCAATAAAATTGAATTTTCTAAGAAATGTTTAGAAATAATCGAGCAATCAAAATGAAAATTGTCACAGCAATTACAGGTCCCGAAACCTATTGATAGAGGTATCAACCATCGTAATCGGACCATTTTAGATTTTTGCCGCCCAAAAACTTGTGGGCTATAGCACAGTTGATTTTCAATAAAATTGAATTTTCTATGAAATGTTTAGAAATAATCGAGCAATCAAAATGAAAATTGTCACAGCAATTACAGGTCCCGAAACCTATTGATAGAGGTATCAACCATCGTAATCGGACCATTTTAGATTTTTGCCGCCCAAAAACTTGTGGGCTATAGTACAGTTGATTTTCAATAATATTGAATTTTCTAAGAAATGTTTAGAAATAATCGAGCAATCAAAATGAAAATTGTCACAGCAATTACAGGTCCCGAAACCTATTGATAGAGGTATCAACCATCGTAATCGGACCATTTTAGATTTTTGCCGCCCAAAAACTTGTGGGCTATAGCACAGTTGATTTTCAATAAAATTGAATTTTCTAAGAAATGTTTAGAAATAATCGAGCAATCAAAATGAAAATTGTCACAGCAATTACAGGTCCCGAAACCTATTGATAGAGGTATCAACCATCGTAATCGGACCATTTTAGATTTTTGCCGCCCAAAAACTTGTGGGCTATAGCACAGTTGATTTTCAATAAAATTGAATTTTCAATGAAATGTTTAGAAATAATCGAGCAATCAAAATGAAAATTGTCACAGCAATTACAGGTCCCGAAACCTATTGATAGAGGTATCAACCATCGTAATCGGATCATTTTAGATTTTTGCCGCCCAAAAACTTGTGGGCTATAGCACAGTTGATTTTCAATAAAATTGAATTTTCTAAGAAATGTTTAGAAATAATCGACCAATCAAAATGAAAATTGTCACAGCAATTACAGGTCCCGAAACCTATTGATAGAGGTATCAACCATCGTAATCGGACCATTTTAGATTTTTGCCGCCCAAAAACTTGTGGGCTATAGCACAGTTGATTTTCAATAAAATTGAATTTTCTAAGAAATGTTTAGAAATAATCGAGCAATCAAAATGAAAATTGTCACAGCAATTACAGGTCCCGAAACCTATTGATAGAGGTATCAACCATCGTAATCGGACCATTTTAGATTTTTGCCGCCCAAAAACTTGTGGGCTATAGCACAGTTGATTTTCAATAAAATTGAATTTTCTAAGAAATGTTTAGAAATAATCGAGCAATCAAAATGAAAATTGTCACAGCAATTACAGGTCCCGAAACCTATTGATAGAGGTATCAACCATCGTAATCGGACCATTTTAGATTTTTGCCGCCCAAAAACTTGTGGGCTATAGCACAGTTGATTTTCAATAAAATTGAATTTTCTATGAAATGTTTAGAAATAATCGAGCAATCAAAATGATAATTGTCACAGCAATTACAGGTCCCGAAACCTATTGATAGAGGTATCAACCATCGTAATCGGACCATTTTAGATTTTTGCCGCCCAAAAACTTGTGGGCTATAGCACAGTTGATTTTCAATAAAATTGAATTTTCTAAGAAATGTTTAGAAATAATCGAGCAATCAAAATGAAAATTGTCACAGCAATTACAGGTCCCGAAACCTATTGATAGAGGTATCAACCATCGTAATCGGACCATTTTAGATTTTTGCCGCCCAAAAACTTGTGGGCTATAGCACAGTGGATTTTCAATAAAATTGAATTTTCTATGAAATGTTTAGAAATAATCGAGCAATCAAAATGAAAATTGTCACAGCAATTACAGGTTCCGAAACCTATTGATAGAGGTATCAACCATCGTAATCGGACCATTTTAGATTTTTGCCGCCCAAAAACTTGTGGGCTATAGCACAGTTGATTTTCAATAAAATTGAATTTTCTAAGAAATGTTTAGAAATAATCGAGCAATCAAAATGAAAATTGTCACAGCAATTACAGGTCCCGAAACCTATTGACAGAGGTATCAACCATCGTAATCGGACCATTTTAGATTTTTGCCGCCCAAAAACTTGTGGGCTATAGCACAGTTGATTTTCAATAAAATTGAATTTCTAAGAAATGTTTAGAAATAATCGAGCAATCAAAATGAAAATTGTCACAGCAATTACAGGTCCCGAAACCTATTGATAGAGGTATCAATCATCATAATCGGACAATTTTAGATTTTTGCCGCCCAAAAACTTGTGGGCTATAGCACAGTTGATTTTCAATAAAATTGGATTTTCTAAGAAATGTTTAGAAATAATCGAGCAATCAAAATGAAAATTGTCACAGCAACTATAGGTCCCGAAACCTATTGATAGAGGTATCAACCATCATATTCGGACAATTTTAGATTTTTGCCGCCCAAAAACTTGTGGGCTATAGCACAGTTGATTTTCAATAAAATTGAATTTTCTAAGAAATGTTTAGAAATAATCGAGCAATCAAAATGAAAATTGTCACAGCAATTACAGGTCCCGAAACCTATTGATAGAGGTATCAACCATCGTAATAGGACCATTTTAGATTTTTGCCGCCCAAAAACTTGTGGGCTATAGCACAGTTGATTTTCAATAAAATTGAATTTTCTAAGAAATGTTTAGAAATAATCGAGCAATCAAAATGAAAATTGTCACAGCAATTACAGGTCCCGAAACCTATTGATAGAGGTATCA
Source organism: Tipula vernalis (assembly GCA_958295665.1). Classification (NCBI taxonomy): domain Eukaryota; kingdom Metazoa; phylum Arthropoda; class Insecta; order Diptera; family Tipulidae; genus Tipula; species Tipula vernalis. Next base: position 77,711,801 of record OY282560.1, on the reverse strand, counting down.
ACCATCGTATTAGGAAGATTTTAGATTTTTGCCGCCCAAAAACTTGTGGGCTATAGCACAGTTGATTTTCAATAAAATTGAATTTCTAAGAAATGTTTAGAAATAATCGAGCAATCAAAATGAAAATTGTCACAGCAATTACAGGTCCCGAAACCTATTGATAGAGGTATCAACCATCGTAATCGGACCATTTTAGATTTTTGCCGCCCAAAAACTTGTGGGCTATAACACAGTTGATTTTCAATAAAATTGAATTTCTAAGAAATGTTTAGAAATAATCGAGCAATCAAAATGAAAATTGTCACAGCAATTACAGGTCCCGAAACCTATTGATAGAGGTATCAATCATCATAATCGGACAATTTTAGATTTTTGCCGCCCAAAAACTTGTGGGCTATATATAGCACAGTTGATTTTCAATAAAATTGAATTTTCTAAGAAATGTTTAGAAATAATCGAGCAATCAAAATGAAAATTGTCACAGCAATTACAGGTCCCGAAACCTATTGATAGAGGTATCAACCATCGTAATCGGACCATTTTAGATTTTTGCCGCCCAAAAACTTGTGGGCTATAGCACAGTTGATTTTCAATAAAATTGAATTTTCTAAGAAATGTTTAGAAATAATCGAGCAATCAAAATGAAAATTGTCACAGCAATTACAGGTCCCGAAACCTATTGATAGAGGTATCAACCATCGTAATCGGACCATTTTAGATTATTGCCGCCCAAAAACTTGTGGGCTATAGCACAGTTGATTTTCAATAAAATTGAATTTCCTAAGAAATGTTTAGAAATAATCGAGCAATCAAAATGAAAATTGTCACAGCAATTACAGGTCCCGAAACCTATTGATAGAGGTATCAACCATCGTAATCGGACCATTTTAGATTATTGCCGCCCAAAAACTTGTGGGCTATAGCACAGTTGATTTTCAATAAAATTGAATTTTCTAAGAAATGTTTAGAAATAATCGAGCAATCAAAATGAAAATTGTCACAGCAATTACAGGTCCCGAAACCTATTGATAGAGGTATCAACCATCGTAATCGGACCATTTTAGATTTTTGCCGCCCAAAAACTTGTGGGCTATAGCACAGTTGATTTTCAATAAAATTGAATTTTCTAAGAAATGTTTAGAAATAATCGAGCAATCAAAATGAAAATTGTCACAGCAATTACAGGTCCCGAAACCTATTGATAGAGGTATCAACCATCGTAATCGGACAATTTTAGATTTTTGCTGCCTAAAAACTTGTGGGCTATAGCACAGTTGATTTTCAATAAAATTGAATTTTCTAAGAAATGTTTAGAAATAATCGAGCAATCAAAATGAAAATTGTCACAGCAATTACAGGTCCCGAAACCTATTGATAGAGGTATCAACCATCGTAATCGGACCATTTTAGATTTTTGCCGCCCAAAAACTTGTGGGCTATAACACAGTTGATTTTCAATAAAATTGGATTTTCTAAGAAATGTTTAGAAATAATCGAGCAATCAAAATGAAAATTGTCACAGCAACTATAGGTCCCGAAACCTATTGATAGAGGTATCAACCATCATATTCGGACAATTTTAGATTTTTGCCGCCCAAAAACTTGTGGGCTATAGCACAGTTGATTTTCAATAAAATTGAATTTTCTAAGAAATGTTTAGAAATAATCGAGCAATCAAAATGAAAATTGTCACAGCAATTACAGGTCCCGAAACCTATTGATAGAGGTATCAACCATCGTAATAGGACCATTTTAGATTTTTGCCGCCCAAAAACTTGTGGGCTATAGCACAGTTGATTTTCAATAAAATTGAATTTTCTAAGAAATGTTTAGAAATAATCGAGCAATCAAAATGAAAATTGTCACAGCAATTACAGGTCCCGAAACCTATTGATAGAGGTATCAACCATCGTAATCGGACCATTTTAGATTTTTGCCGCCCAAAAACTTGTGGGCTATAACACAGTTGATTTTCAATAAAATTGGATTTTCTAAGAAATGTTTAGAAATAATCGAGCAATCAAAATGAAAATTGTCACAGCAACTATAGGTCCCGAAACCTATTGATAGAGGTATCAACCATCATATTCGGACAATTTTAGATTTTTGCCGCCCAAAAACTTGTGGGCTATAGCACAGTTGATTTTCAATAAAATTGAATTTTATAAGAAATGTTTAGAAATAATCGAGCAATCAAAATGAAAATTGTCACAGCAATTACAGGTCCCGAAACCTATTGATAGAGGTATCAACCATCGTAATCGGACCATTTTAGATTTTTGCCGCCCAAAAACTTGTGGGCTATAGCACAGTTGATTTTCAATAAAATTGAATTTTCTAAGAAATGTTTAGAAATAATCGAGCAATCAAAATGAAAATTGTCACAGCAATTACAGGTCCCGAAACCTATTGATAGAGGTATCAACCATCGTAATCGGACCATTTTAGATTATTGCCGCCCAAAAACTTGTGGGCTATAGCACAGTTGATTTTCAATAAAATTGAATTTCCTAAGAAATGTTTAGAAATAATCGAGCAATCAAAATGAAAATTGTCACAGCAATTACAGGTCCCGAAACCTATTGATAGAGGTATCAACCATCGTAATCGGACCATTTTAGATTATTGCCGCCCAAAAACTTGTGGGCTATAGCACAGTTGATTTTCAATAAAATTGAATTTTCTAAGAAATGTTTAGAAATAATCGAGCAATCAAAATGAAAATTGTCACTGCAATTACAGGTCCCGAAACCTATTGATAAAGGTATCAACCATCGTAATCGGACCATTTTAGATTTTTGCCGCCCAAAAACTTGTGGGCTATAGCACAGTTGATTTTCAATAAAATTGAATTTTCTAAGAAATGTTTAGAAATAATCGAGCAATCAAAATGAAAATTGTCACAGCAATTACAGGTCCCGAAACCTATTGATAGAGGTATCAACCATCGTAATCGGACCATTTTAGATTTTTGCCGCCCAAAAACTTGTGGGCTATAGCACAGTTGATTTTCAATAAAATTGAATTTTCTAAGAAATGTTTAGAAATAATCGAGCAATCAAAATGAAAATTGTCACAGCAATTACAGGTCCCGAAACCTATTGATAGAGGTATCAACCATCGTAATCGGACAATTTTAGATTTTTGCTGCCTAAAAACTTGTGGGCTATAGCACAGTTGATTTTCAATAAAATTGAATTTTCTAAGAAATGTTTAGAAATAATCGAGCAATCAAAATGAAAATTGTCACAGCAATTACAGGTCCCGAAACCTATTGATAGAGGTATCAACCATCGTAATCGGACCATTTTAGATTTTTGCCGCCCAAAAACTTGTGGGCTATAGCACAGTTGATTTTCAATAAAATTGAATTTTCTAAGAAATGTTTAGAAATAATCGAGCAATCAAAATGAAAATTGTCACAGCAATTACAGGTCCCGAAACCTATTGATAGAGGTATCAACCATCGTAATAGGACCATTTTAGATTTTTGCCGCCCAAAAACTTGTGGGCTATAGCACAGTTGATTTTCAATAAAATTGAATTTTCTAAGAAATGTTTAGAAATAATCGAGCAATCAAAATGAAAATTGTCACAGCAATTACAGGTCCCGAAACCTATTGATAGAGGTATCAACCATCGTATTAGGAAGATTTTAGATTTTTGCCGCCCAAAAACTTGTGGGCTATAGCACAGTTGATTTTCAATAAAATTGAATTTCTAAGAAATGTTTAGAAATAATCGAGCAATCAAAATGAAAATTGTCACAGCAATTACAGGTCCCGAAACCTATTGACAGAGGTATCAACCATCGTAATCGGACCATTTTAGATTTTTGCCGCCCAAAAACTTGTGGGCTATAGCACAGTTGATTTTCAATAAAATTGAATTTCTAAGAAATGTTTAGAAATAATCGAGCAATCAAAATGAAAATTGTCACAGCAATTACAGGTCCCGAAACCTATTGATAGAGGTATCAATCATCATAATCGGACAATTTTAGATTTTTGCCGCCCAAAAACTTGTGGGCTATAGCACAGTTGATTTTCAATAAAATTGGATTTTCTAAGAAATGTTTAGAAATAATCGAGCAATCAAAATGAAAATTGTCACAGCAACTATAGGTCCCGAAACCTATTGATAGAGGTATCAACCATCATATTCAGACAATTTTAGATTTTTGCCGCCCAAAAACTTGTGGGCTATAACACAGTTGATTTTCAATAAAATTGAATTTTCTAAGAAATGTTTAGAAATAATCGAGCAATCAAAATGAAAATTGTCACAGCAATTACAGGTCCCGAAACCTATTGATAGAGGTATCAACCATCGTAATAGGACCATTTTAGATTTTTGCCGCCCAAAAACTTGTGGGCTATAGCACAGTTGATTTTCAATAAAATTGAATTTTCTAAGAAATGTTTAGAAATAATCGAGCAATCAAAATGAAAATTGTCACAGCAATTACAGGTCCCGAAACCTATTGATAGAGGTATCAACCATCGTATTAGGAAGATTTTAGATTTTTGCCGCCCAAAAACTTGTGGGCTATAGCACAGTTGATTTTCAATAAAATTGAATTTCTAAGAAATGTTTAGAAATAATCGAGCAATCAAAATGAAAATTGTCACAGCAATTACAGGTCCCGAAACCTATTGACAGAGGTATCAACCATCGTAATCGGACCATTTTAGATTTTTGCCGCCCAAAAACTTGTGGGCTATAGCACAGTTGATTTTCAATAAAATTGAATTTCTAAGAAATGTTTAGAAATAATCGAGCAATCAAAATGAAAATTGTCACAGCAATTACAGGTCCCGAAACCTATTGATAGAGGTATCAATCATCATAATCGGACAATTTTAGATTTTTGCCGCCCAAAAACTTGTGGGCTATATATAGCACAGTTGATTTTCAATAAAATTGAATTTTCTAAGAAATGTTTAGAAATAATCGAGCAATCAAAATGAAAATTGTCACAGCAATTACAGGTCCCGAAACCTATTGATAGAGGTATCAACCATCGTAATCGGACCATTTTAGATTTTTGCCGCCCAAAAACTTGTGGGCTATAGCACAGTTGATTTTCAATAAAATTGAATTTTCTAAGAAATGTTTAGAAATAATCGAGCAATCAAAATGAAAATTGTCACAGCAATTACAGGTCCCGAAACCTATTGATAGAGGTATCAACCATCGTAATCGGACCATTTTATATTTTTGCCGCCCAAAAACTTGTGGGCTATACACAGTTGATTTTCAATAAAATTGAATTTCCTAAGAAATGTTTAGAAATAATCGAGCAATCAAAATGAAAATTGTCACAGCAATTACAGGTCCCGAAACCTATTGATAGAGGTATCAACCATCGTAATCGGACCATTTTAGATTATTGCCGCCCAAAAACTTGTGGGCTATAGCACAGTTGATTTTCAATAAAATTGAATTTTCTAAGAAATGTTTAGAAATAATCGAGCAATCAAAATGAAAATTGTCACAGCAATTACAGGTCCCGAAACCTATTGATAGAGGTATCAACCATCGTAATCGGACCATTTTAGATTTTTGCCGCCCAAAAACTTGTGGGCTATAACACAGTTGATTTTCAATAAAATTGAATTTTCTAAGAAATGTTTAGAAATAATCGAGCAATCAAAATGAAAATTGTCACAGCAATTACAGGTCCCGAAACCTATTGATAGAGGTATCAACCATCGTAATCGGACAATTTTAGATTTTTGCTGCCTAAAAACTTGTGGGCTATAGCACAGTTGATTTTAAATAAAATTGAATTTTCTAAGAAATGTTTAGAAATAATCGAGCAATCAAAATGAAAATTGTCACAGCAATTACAGGTCCCGAAACCTATTGATAGAGGTATCAACCATCGTAATCGGACCATTTTAGATTTTTGCCGCCCAAAAACTTGTGGGCTATAGCACAGTTGATTTTCAATAAAATTGAATTTTCTAAGAAATGTTTAGAAATAATCGAGCAATCAAAATGAAAATTGTCACAGCAATTACAGGTCCCGAAACCTATTGATAGAGGTATTAACCATCGTAATCGGACCATTTTAGATTTTTGCCGCCCAAAAACTTGTGGGCTATAGCACAGTTGATTTTCAATAAAATTGAATTTTCTAAGAAATGTTTAGAAATAATCGAGCAATCAAAATGAAAATTGTCACAGCAATTACAGGTCCCGAAACCTATTGATAGAGGTATCAACCATCGTAATCGGACCATTTTAGATTTTTGCCGCCCAAAAACTTGTGGGCTATAGCACAGTTGATTTTCAATAAAATTGAATTTTCTAAGAAATGTTTAGAAATAATCGAGCAATCAAAATGAAAATTGTCACAGCAATTACAGGTCCCGAAACCTATTGATAGAGGTATCAACCATCGTAATCGGACAATTTTAGATTTTTGCCGCCCAAAAACTTGTGGGCTATAGCACAGTTGATTTTCAATAAAATTGAATTTTCTAAGAAATGTTTAGAAATAATCGAGCAATCAAAATGAAAATTGTCACAGCAATTACAGGTCCCGAAACCTATTGATAGAGGTATTAACCATCGTAATCGGACCATTTTAGATTTTTGCCGCCCAAAAACTTGTGGGCTATAACACAGTTGATTTTCAATAAAATTGAATTTTCTAAGAAATGTTTAGAAATAATCGAGCAATCAAAATGAAAATTGTCACAGCAATTACAGGTCCCGAAACCTATTGATAGAGGTATCAACCATCGTAATCGGACCATTTTAGATTTTTGCCGCCCAAAAACTTGTGGGCTATACACAGTTGATTTTCAATAAAATTGAATTTTCTAAGAAATGTTTAAAAATAATCGAGCAATCAAAATGAAAATTGTCACAGCAATTACAGGTCCCGAAACCTATTGATAGAGGTATCAACCATCGTAATCGGACCATTTTAGATTTTTGCCGCCCAAAAACTTGTGGGCTATAGCACAGTTGATTTTCAATAAAATTGAATTTTCTAAGAAATGTTTAGAAATAATCGAGCAATCAAAATGAAAATTGTCACAGCAATTACAGGTCCCGAAACCTATTGATAGAGGTATCAACCATCGTAATCGGACCATTTTAGATTTTTGCCGCCCAAAAACTTGTGGGCTATAGCACAGTTGATTTTCAATAAAATTGAATTTTCTAAGAAATGTTTAGAAATAATCGAGCAATCAAAATGAAAATTGTCACAGCAATTACAGGTCCCGAAACCTATTGATAGAGGTATCAACCATCGTAATCGGACCATTTTAGATTTTTGCCGCCCAAAAACTTGTGGGCTATCACAGTTGATTTTCAATAAAATTGAATTTTCTAAGAAATGTTTAGAAATAATCGAGCAATCAAAATGAAAATTGTCACAGCAATTACAGGTCCCGAAACCTATTGATAGAGGTATCAACCATCGTAATCGGACCATTTTAGATTTTTGCCGCCCAAAAACTTGTGGGCTATAGCACAGTTGATTTTCAATAAAATTGAATTTTCTAAGAAATATTTAGAAATAATCGAGCAATCAAAATGAAAATTGTCACAGCAATTACAGGTCCCGAAACCTATTGATAGAGGTATCAACCATCGTAATCGGACCATTTTAGATTTTTGCCTCCCAAAAACTTGTGGGCTATAGCACAGTTGATTTTCAATAAAATTGAATTTTCTAAGAAATGTTTAGAAATAATCGAGCAATCAAAATGAAAATTGTCACAGCAATTACAGGTCCCGAAACCTATTGATAGAGGTATCAACCATCGTAATCGGACCATTTTAGATTTTTGCCGCCCAAAAACTTGTGGGCTATAGCACAGTTGATTTTCAATAAAATTGAATTTTCTAAGAAATGTTTAGAAATAATCGAGCAATCAAAATGAAAATTGTCACAGCAATTACAGGTCCCGAAACCTATTGATAGAGGTATCAACCATCGTAATCGGACCATTTTAGATTTTTGCCGCCCAAAAACTTGTGGGCTATAGCACAGTTGATTTTCAATAAAATTGAATTTTCTAAGAAATGTTTAGAAATAATCGAGCAATCAAAATGAAAATTGTCACAGCAATTACAGGTCCCGAAACCTATTGATAGAGGTATCAACCATCGTAATCGGACCATTTTAGATTTTTGCCGCCCAAAAACTTGTGGGCTATAGCACAGTTGATTTTCAATAAAATTGAATTTTCTAAGAAATGTTTAGAAATAATCGAGCAATCAAAATGAAAATTGTCACAGCAATTACAGGTCCCGAAACCTATTGATAGAGGTATCAACCATCGTAATCGGACCATTTTAGATTTTTGCCGCCCAAAAACTTGTGGGCTATAGCACAGTTGATTTTCAATAAAATTGAATTTTCTAAGAAATGTTTAGAAATAATCGAGCAATCAAAATGAAAATTGTCACAGCAATTACAGGTCCCGAAACCTATTGATAGAGGTATCAACCATCGTAATCGGACCATTTTAGATTTTTGCCGCCCAAAAACTTGTGGGCTATAGCACAGTTGATTTTCAATAAAATTGAATTTTCTAAGAAATGTTTAGAAATAATCGAGCAATCAAAATGAAAATTGTCACAGCAATTACAGGTCCCGAAACCTATTGATAGAGGTATCAACCATCGTAATCGGACCATTTTAGATTTTTGCCGCCCAAAAACTTGTGGGCTATCACAGTTGATTTTCAATAAAATTGAATTTTCTAAGAAATGTTTAGAAATAATCGAGCAATCAAAATGAAAATTGTCACAGCAATTACAGGTCCCGAAACCTATTGATAGAGGTATCAACCATCGTAATCGGACCATTTTAGATTTTTGCCGCCCAAAAACTTGTGGGCTATACACAGTTGATTTTCAATAAAATTGAATTTTCTAAGAAATGTTTAGAAATAATCGAGCAATCAAAATGAAAATTGTCACAGCAATTACAGGTCCCGAAACCTATTGATAGAGGTATCAACCATCGTAATCGGACCATTTTAGATTTTTGCCGCCCAAAAACTTGTGGGTTATAGCACAGTTGATTTTCAATAAAATTGAATTTTCTAAGAAATGTTTAAAAATAATCGAGCAATCAAAATGAAAATTGTCACAGCAATTACAGGTCCCGAAACCTATTGATAGAGGTATCAACCATCGTAATCGGACCATTTTAGATTTTTGCCGCCCAAAAACTTGTGGGCTATATAGCACAGTTGATTTTCAATAAAATTGAATTTTCTAAGAAATATTTAGAAATAATCGAGCAATCAAAATGAAAATTGTCACAGCAATTACAGGTCCCGAAACCTATTGATAGAGGTATCAACCATCGTAATCGGACCATTTTAGATTTTTGCCGCCCAAAAACTTGTGGGCTATAGCACAGTTGATTTTCAATAAAATTGAATTTTCTAAGAAATGTTTAGAAATAATCGAGCAATAAAAATGAAAATTGTCACAGCAATTACAGGTCCCGAAACCTATTGATAGAGGTATCAACCATCGTAATCGGACCATTTTAGATTTTTGCCGCCCAAAAACTTGTGGGCTATAGCACAGTTGATTTTCAATAAAACTGAATTTTCTAAGAAATGTTTAGAAATAATCGAGCAATCAAAATGAAAATTGTCACAGCAATTACAGGTCCCGAAACCTATTGATAGAGGTATCAACCATCGTAATCGGACCATTTTAGATTTTTGCCGCCCAAAAACTTGTGGGCTATAGCACAGTTGATTTTCAATAAAATTGAATTTTCTAAGAAATGTTTAGAAATAATCGAGCAATCAAAATGAAAATTGTCACAGCAATTACAGGTCCCGAAACCTATTGATAGAGGTATCAACCATCGTAATCGGACCATTTTAGATTTTTGCCGCCCAAAAACTTGTGGGCTATAACACAGTTGATTTTCAATAAAATTGAATTTTCTAAGAAATGTTTAAAAATAATCGAGCAATCAAAATGAAAATTGTCACAGCAATTACAGGTCCCGAAACCTATTGATAGAGGTATCAACCATCGTAATCGGATCATTTTAGATTTTTGCCGCGCAAAAACTTGTGGGCTATAGCACAGTTGATTTTCAATAAAATTGAATTTTCTAAGAAATGTTTAGAAATAATCGAGCAATCAAAATGAAAATTGTCACAGCAATTACAGGTCCCGAAACCTATTGATAGAGGTATCAACCATCGTAATCGGACCATTTTAGATTTTTGCCGCCCAAAAACTTGTGGGCTATAGCACAGTTGATTTTCAATAAAATTGAATTTTCTAAGAAATGTTTAGAAATAATCGAGCAATCAAAATGAAAATTGTCACAGCAATTACAGGTCCCGAAACCTATTGATAGAGGTATCAACCATCGTAATCGGACCATTTTAGATTTTTGCCGCCCAAAAACTTGTGGGCTATAGCACAGTTGATTTTCAATAAAATTGAATTTTCTAAGAAATGTTTAGAAATAATCGAGCAATCAAAATGAAAATTGTCACAGCAATTACAGGTCCCGAAACCTATTGATAGAGGTATCAACCATCGTAATCGGACCATTTTAGATTTTTGCCTCCCAAAAACTTGTGGGCTATACACAGTTGATTTTCAATAAAATTGAATTTTCTAAGAAATGTTTAAAAATAATCGAGCAATCAAAATGAAAATTGTCACAGCAATTACAGGTCCCGAAACCTATTGATAGAGGTATCAACCATCGTAATCGGATCATTTTAGATTTTTGCCGCGCAAAAACTTGTGGGCTATAGCACAGTTGATTTTCAATAAAATTGAATTTTCTAAGAAATGTTTAGAAATAATCGAGCAATCAAAATGAAAATTGTCACAGCAATTACAGGTCCCGAAACCTATTGATAGAGGTATCAACCATCGTAATCGGACCATTTTAGATTTTTGCCTCCCAAAAACTTGTGGGCTATAGCACAGTTGATTTTCAATAAAATTGAATTTTCTAAGAAATGTTTAGAAATAATCGAGCAATCAAAATGAAAATTGTCACAGCAATTACAGGTCCCGAAACCTATTGATAGAGGTATCAACCATCGTAATCGGACCATTTTAGATTTTTGCCGCCCAAAAACTTGTGGGCTATAGCACAGTTGATTTTCAATAAAATTGAATTTTCTAAGAAATGTTTAGAAATAATCGAGCAATCAAAATGAAAATTGTCACAGCAATTACAGGTCCCGAAACCTATTGATAGAGGTATCAACCATCGTAATCGGACCATTTTAGATTTTTGCCGCCCAAAAACTTGTGGGCTATCACAGTTGATTTTCAATAAAATTGAATTTTCTAAGAAATGTTTAGAAATAATCGAGCAATCAAAATGAAAATTGTCACAGCAATTACAGGTCCCGAAACCTATTGATAGAGGTATCAACCATCGTAATCGGACCATTTTAGATTTTTGCCGCCCAAAAACTTGTGGGCTATAGCACAGTTGATTTTCAATAAAATTGAATTTTCTAAGAAATGTTTAGAAATAATCGAGCAATCAAAATGAAAATTGTCACAGCAATTACAGGTCCCGAAACCTATTGATAGAGGTATCAACCATCGTAATCGGACCGTTTTAGATTTTTGCCGCCCAAAAACTTGTGGGCTATAGCACAGTTGATTTTCAATAAAATTGAATTTTCTAAGAAATGTTTAGAAATAATCGAGCAATCAAAATGAAAATTGTCACAGCAATTACAGGTCCCGAAACCTATTGATAGAGGTATCAACCATCGTAATCGGACCATTTTAGATTTTTGCCGCCCAAAAACTTGTGGGCTATCACAGTTGATTTTCAATAAAATTGAATTTTCTAAGAAATGTTTAGAAATAATCGAGCAATCAAAATGAAAATTGTCACAGCAATTACAGGTCCCGAAACCTATTGATAGAGGTATCAACCATCGTAATCGGACCATTTTAGATTTTTGCCGCCCAAAAACTTGTGGGCTATAGCACAGTTGATTTTCAATAAAATTGAATTTTCTAAGAAATGTTTAGAAATAATCGAGCAATCAAAATGAAAATTGTCACAGCAATTACAGGTCCCGAAACCTATTGATAGAGGTATCAACCATCGTAATCGGACCATTTTAGATTTTTGCCGCCCAAAAACTTGTGGGCTATAGCACAGTTGATTTTCAATAAAATTGAATTTTCTAAGAAATATTTAGAAATAATCGAGCAATCAAAATGAAAATTGTCACAGCAATTACAGGTCCCGAAACCTATTGATAGAGGTATCAACCATCGTAATCGGACCATTTTAGATTTTTGCCTCCCAAAAACTTGTGTGCTATAGCACAGTTGATTTTCAATAAAATTGAATTTTCTAAGAAATGTTTAGAAATAATCGAGCAATCAAAATGAAAATTGTCACAGCAATTACAGGTCCCGAAACCTATTGATAGAGGTATCAACCATCGTAATCGGACCATTTTAGATTTTTGCCGCCCAAAAACTTGTGGGCTATAGCACAGTTGATTTTCAATAAAATTGAATTTTCTAAGAAATGTTTAGAAATAATCGAGCAATCAAAATGAAAATTGTCACAGCAATTACAGGTCCCGAAACCTATTGATAGAGGTATCAACCATCGTAATCGGACCATTTTAGATTTTTGCCGCCCAAAAACTTGTGGGCTATAACACAGTTGATTTTCAATAAAATTGAATTTTCTAAGAAATGTTTAGAAATAATCGAGCAATCAAAATGAAAATTGTCACAGCAATTACAGGTCCCGAAACCTATTGATAGAGGTATCAACCATCGTAATCGGACCATTTTAGATTTTTGCCGCCCAAAAACTTGTGGGCTATAGCACAGTTGATTTTCAATAAAATTGAATTTTCTAAGAAATATTTAGAAATAATCGAGCAATCAAAATGAAAATTGTCACAGCAATTACAGGTCCCGAAACCTATTGATAGAGGTATCAACCATCGTAATCGGACCATTTTAGATTTTTGCCGCCCAAAAACTTGTGGGCTATCACAGTTGATTTTCAATAAAATTGAATTTTCTAAAAAATGTTTAGAAATAATCGAGCAATCAAAATGAAAATTGTCACAGCAATTACAGGTCCCGAAACCTATTGATAGAGGTATCAACCATCGTAATCGGACCATTTTAGATTTTTGCCGCCCAAAAACTTGTGGGCTATAGCACAGTTGATTTTCAATAAAATTGAATTTTCTAAGAAATGTTTAGAAATAATCGAGCAATCAAAATGAAAATTGTCACAGCAATTACAGGTCCCGAAACCTATTGATAGAGGTATCAACCATCGTAATCGGACCATTTTAGATTTTTGCCGCCCAAAAACTTGTGGGCTATAACACAGTTGATTTTCAATAAAATTGAATTTTCTAAGAAATGTTTAGAAATAATCGAGCAATCAAAATGAAAATTGTCACAGCAATTACAGGTCCCGAAACCTATTGATAGAGGTATCAACCATCGTAATCGGACCATTTTAGATTTTTGCCGCCCAAAAACTTGTGGGCTATACACAGTTGATTTTCAATAAAATTGAATTTTCTAAGAAATGTTTAAAAATAATCGAGCAATCAAAATGAAAATTGTCACAGCAATTACAGGTCCCGAAACCTATTGATAGAGGTATCAACCATCGTAATCGGATCATTTTAGATTTTTGCCGCCCAAAAACTTGTGGGCTATAGCACAGTTGATTTTCAATAAAATTGAATTTTCTAAGAAATGTTTAGAAATAATCGAGCAATCAAAATGAAAATTGTCACAGCAATTACAGGTCCCGAAACCTATTGATAGAGGTATCAACCATCGTAATCGGACCATTTTAGATTTTTGCCGCCCAAAAACTTGTGGGCTATAGCACAGTTGATTTTCAATAAAATTGAATTTTCTAAGAAATGTTTAGAAATAATCGAGCAATCAAAATGAAAATTGTCACAGCAATTACAGGTCCCGAAACCTATTGATAGAGGTATCAACCATCGTAATCGGACCATTTTAGATTTTTGCCGCCCAAAAACTTGTGGGCTATCACAGTTGATTTTCAATAAAATTGAATTTTCTAATAAATGTTTAGAAATAATCGAGCAATCAAAACGAAAATTGTCACAGCAATTACAGGTCCCGAAACCTATTGATAGAGGTATCAACCATCGTAATCGGACCATTTTAGATTTTTGCCGCCCAAAAACTTGTGGGCTATAGCACAGTTGATTTTCAATAAAATTGAATTTTCTAAGAAATATTTAGAAATAATCGAGCAATCAAAATGAAAATTGTCACAGCAATTACAGGTCCCGAAACCTATTGATAGAGGTATCAACCATCGTAATCGGACCATTTTAGATTTTTGCCTCCCAAAAACTTGTGGGCTATAGCACAGTTGATTTTCAATAAAATTGAATTTTCTAAGAAATGTTTAGAAATAATCGAGCAATCAAAATGAAAATTGTCACAGCAATTACAGGTCCCGAAACCTATTGATAGAGGTATCAACCATCGTAATCGGACCATTTTAGATTTTTGCCGCCCAAAAACTTGTGGGCTATAGCACAGTTGATTTTCAATAAAATTGAATTTTCTAAGAAATGTTTAGAAATAATCGAGCAATCAAAATGAAAATTGTCACAGCAATTACAGGTCCCGAAACCTATTGATAGAGGTATCAACCATCGTAATCGGACCATTTTAGATTTTTGCCGCCCAAAAACTTGTGGGCTATAACACAGTTGATTTTCAATAAAATTGAATTTTCTAAGAAATGTTTAGAAATAATCGAGCAATCAAAATGAAAATTGTCACAGCAATTACAGGTCCCGAAACCTATTGATAGAGGTATCAACCATCGTAATCGGACCATTTTAGATTTTTGCCGCCCAAAAACTTGTGGGCTATAGCACAGTTGATTTTCAATAAAATTGAATTTTCTAAGAAATATTTAGAAATAATCGAGCAATCAAAATGAAAATTGTCACAGCAATTACAGGTCCCGAAACCTATTGATAGAGGTATCAACCATCGTAATCGGACCATTTTAGATTTTTGCCGCCCAAAAACTTGTGGGCTATCACAGTTGATTTTCAATAAAATTGAATTTTCTAAAAAATGTTTAGAAATAATCGAGCAATCAAAATGAAAATTGTCACAGCAATTACAGGTCCCGAAACCTATTGATAGAGGTATCAACCATCGTAATCGGACCATTTTAGATTTTTGCCGCCCAAAAACTTGTGGGCTATAGCACAGTTGATTTTCAATAAAATTGAATTTTCTAAGAAATGTTTAGAAATAATCGAGCAATCAAAATGAAAATTGTCACAGCAATTACAGGTCCCGAAACCTATTGATAGAGGTATCAACCATCGTAATCGGACCATTTTAGATTTTTGCCGCCCAAAAACTTGTGGGCTATAACACAGTTGATTTTCAATAAAATTGAATTTTCTAAGAAATATTTAGAAATAATCGAGCAATCAAAATGAAAATTGTCACAGCAATTACAGGTCCCGAAACCTATTGATAGAGGTATCAACCATCGTAATCGGACCATTTTAGATTTTTGCCGCCCAAAAACTTGTGGGCTATACACAGTTGATTTTCAATAAAATTGAATTTTCTAAGAAATGTTTAAAAATAATCGAGCAATCAAAATGAAAATTGTCACAGCAATTACAGGTCCCGAAACCTATTGATAGAGGTATCAACCATCGTAATCGGATCATTTTAGATTTTTGCCGCCCAAAAACTTGTGGGCTATAGCACAGTTGATTTTCAATAAAATTGAATTTTCTAAGAAATGTTTAGAAATAATCGAGCAATCAAAATGAAAATTGTCACAGCAATTACAGGTCCCGAAACCTATTGATAGAGGTATCAACCATCGTAATCGGACCATTTTAGATTTTTGCCGCCCAAAAACTTGTGGGCTATAGCACAGTTGATTTTCAATAAAATTGAATTTTCTAAGAAATGTTTAGAAATAATCGAGCAATCAAAATGAAAATTGTCACAGCAATTACAGGTCCCGAAACCTATTGATAGAGGTATCAACCATCGTAATCGGACCATTTTAGATTTTTGCCGCCCAAAAACTTGTGGGCTATCACAGTTGATTTTCAATAAAATTGAATTTTCTAATAAATGTTTAGAAATAATCGAGCAATCAAAACGAAAATTGTCACAGCAATTACAGGTCCCGAAACCTATTGATAGAGGTATCAACCATCGTAATCGGACCATTTTAGATTTTTGCCGCCCAAAAACTTGTGGGCTATAGCACAGTTGATTTTCAATAAAATTGAATTTTCTAAGAAATATTTAGAAATAATCGAGCAATCAAAATGAAAATTGTCACAGCAATTACAGGTCCCGAAACCTATTGATAGAGGTATCAACCATCGTAATCGGACCATTTTAGATTTTTGCCTCCCAAAAACTTGTGGGCTATAGCACAGTTGATTTTCAATAAAATTGAATTTTCTAAGAAATGTTTAGAAATAATCGAGCAATCAAAATGAAAATTGTCACAGCAATTACAGGTCCCGAAACCTATTGATAGAGGTATCAACCATCGTAATCGGACCATTTTAGATTTTTGCCGCCCAAAAACTTGTGGGCTATAGCACAGTTGATTTTCAATAAAATTGAATTTTCTAAGAAATGTTTAGAAATAATCGAGCAATAAAAATGAAAATTGTCACAGCAATTACAGGTCCCGAAACCTATTGATAGAGGTATCAACCATCGTAATCGGACCATTTTATATTTTTGCCGCCCAAAAACTTGTGGGCTATAGCACAGTTGTTTTCAATAAAATTGAATTTTCTAAGAAATGTTTAGAAATAATCGAGCAATCAAAATGAAAATTGTCACAGCAATTACAGGTCCCGAAACCTATTGATAGAGGTATCAACCATCGTAATCGGACCATTTTAGATTTTTGCCGCCCAAAAACTTGTGGGCTATAGCACAGTTGATTTTCAATAAAATTGAATTTTCTAAGAAATGTTTAGAAATAATCGAGCAATCAAAATGAAAATTGTCACAGCAATTACAGGTCCCGAAACCTATTGATAGAGGTATCAACCATCGTAATCGGACCATTTTAGATTTTTGCCGCCCAAAAACTTGTGGGCTATAGCACAGTTGATTTTCAATAAAATTGAATTTTCTAAGAAATGTTTAGAAATAATCGAGCAATCAAAATGAAAATTGTCACAACAATTACAGGTCCCGAAACCTATTGATAGAGGTATCAACCATCGTAATCGGACCATTTTAGATTTTTGCCGCCCAAAAACTTGTGGGCTGTCACAGTTGATTTTCAATAAAATTGAATTTTCTAAGAAATGTTTAGAAATAATCGAGCAATCAAAATGAAAATTGTCACAGCAATTACAGGTCCCGAAACCTATTGATAGAGGTATCAACCATCGTAATCGGACCATTTTAGATTTTTGCCGCCCAAAAACTTGTGGGCTATAGCACAGTTGATTTTCAATAAAATTGAATTTTCTAAGAAATATTTAGAAATAATCGAGCAATCAAAATGAAAATTGTCACAGCAATTACAGGTCCCGAAACCTATTGATAGAGGTATCAACCATCGTAATCGGACCATTTTAGATTTTTGCCTCCCAAAAACTTGTGGGCTATAGCACAGTTGATTTTCAATAAAATTGAATTTTCTAAGAAATGTTTAGAAATAATCGAGCAATCAAAATGAAAATTGTCACAGCAATTACAGGTCCCGAAACCTATTGATAGAGGTATCAACCATCGTAATCGGACCATTTTAGATTTTTGCCGCCCAAAAACTTGTGGGCTATAGCACAGTTGATTTTCAATAAAATTGAATTTTCTAAGAAATGTTTAGAAATAATCGAGCAATCAAAATGAAAATTGTCACAGCAATTACAGGTCCCGAAACCTATTGATAGAGGTATCAACCATCGTAATCGGACCATTTTAGATTTTTGCCGCCCAAAAACTTGCGGGCTATAGCACAGTTGATTTTCAATAAAATTGAATTTTCTAAGAAATATTTAGAAATAATCGAGCAATCAAAATGAAAATTTTCACAGCAATTACAGGTCCCGAAACCTATTGATAGAGGTATCAACCATCGTAATCGGACCATTTTAGATTTTTGCCGCCCAAAAACTTGTGGGCTATAGCACAGTTGATTTTCAATAAAATTGAATTTTCTAAGAAATATTTAGAAATAATCGAGCAATCAAAATGAAAATTGTCACAGCAATTACAGGTCCCGAAACCTATTGATAGAGGTATCAACCATCGTAATCGGACCATTTTAGATTTTTGCCTCCCAAAAACTTGTGGGCTATAGCACAGTTGATTTTCAATAAAATTGAATTTTCTAAGAAATGTTTAGAAATAATCGAGCAATCAAAATGAAAATTGTCACAGCAATTACAGGTCCCGAAACCTATTGATAGAGGTATCAACCATCGTAATCGGACCATTTTAGATTTTTGCCGCCCAAAAACTTGTGGGCTATAGCACAGTTGATTTTCAATAAAATTGAATTTTCTAAGAAATGTTTAGAAATAATCGAGCAATAAAAATGAAAATTGTCACAGCAATTACAGGTCCCGAAACCTATTGATAGAGGTATCAACCATCGTAATCGGACCATTTTATATTTTTGCCGCCCAAAAACTTGTGGGCTATAGCACAGTTGTTTTCAATAAAATTGAATTTTCTAAGAAATGTTTAGAAATAATCGAGCAATCAAAATGAAAATTGTCACAGCAATTACAGGTCCCGAAACCTATTGATAGAGGTATCAACCATCGTAATCGGACCATTTTAGATTTTTGCCGCCCAAAAACTTGTGGGCTATAGCACAGTTGATTTTCAATAAAATTGAATTTTCTAAGAAATGTTTAGAAATAATCGAGCAATCAAAATGAAAATTGTCACAGCAATTACAGGTCCCGAAACCTATTGATAGAGGTATCAACCATCGTAATCGGACCATTTTAGATTTTTGCCGCCCAAAAACTTGTGGGCTATAGCACAGTTGATTTTCAATAAAATTGAATTTTCTAAGAAATGTTTAGAAATAATCGAGCAATCAAAATGAAAATTGTCACAACAATTACAGGTCCCGAAACCTATTGATAGAGGTATCAACCATCGTAATCGGACCATTTTAGATTTTTGCCGCCCAAAAACTTGTGGGCTGTCACAGTTGATTTTCAATAAAATTGAATTTTCTAAGAAATGTTTAGAAATAATCGAGCAATCAAAATGAAAATTGTCACAGCAATTACAGGTCCCGAAACCTATTGATAGAGGTATCAACCATCGTAATCGGACCATTTTAGATTTTTGCCGCCCAAAAACTTGTGGGCTATAGCACAGTTGATTTTCAATAAAATTGAATTTTCTAAGAAATATTTAGAAATAATCGAGCAATCAAAATGAAAATTGTCACAGCAATTACAGGTCCCGAAACCTATTGATAGAGGTATCAACCATCGTAATCGGACCATTTTAGATTTTTGCCTCCCAAAAACTTGTGGGCTATAGCACAGTTGATTTTCAATAAAATTGAATTTTCTAAGAAATGTTTAGAAATAATCGAGCAATCAAAATGAAAATTGTCACAGCAATTACAGGTCCCGAAACCTATTGATAGAGGTATCAACCATCGTAATCGGACCATTTTAGATTTTTGCCGCCCAAAAACTTGTGGGCTATAGCACAGTTGATTTTCAATAAAATTGAATTTTCTAAGAAATGTTTAGAAATAATCGAGCAATCAAAATGAAAATTGTCACAGCAATTACAGGTCCCGAAACCTATTGATAGAGGTATCAACCATCGTAATCGGACCATTTTAGATTTTTGCCGCCCAAAAACTTGCGGGCTATAGCACAGTTGATTTTCAATAAAATTGAATTTTCTAAGAAATATTTAGAAATAATCGAGCAATCAAAATGAAAATTTTCACAGCAATTACAGGTCCCGAAACCTATTGATAGAGGTATCAACCATCGTAATCGGACCATTTTAGATTTTTGCCGCCCAAAAACTTGTGGGCTATAGCACAGTTGATTTTCAATAAAATTGAATTTTCTAAGAAATATTTAGAAATAATCGAGCAATCAAAATGAAAATTGTCACAGCAATTACAGGTCCCGAAACCTATTGATAGAGGTATCAACCATCGTAATCGGACCATTTTAGATTTTTGCCTCCCAAAAACTTGTGGGCTATAGCACAGTTGATTTTCAATAAAATTGAATTTTCTAAGAAATGTTTAGAAATAATCGAGCAATCAAAATGAAAATTGTCACAGCAATTACAGGTCCCGAAACCTATTGATAGAGGTATCAACCATCGTAATCGGACCATTTTAGATTTTTGCCGCCCAAAAACTTGTGGGCTATAGCACAGTTGATTTTCAATAAAATTGAATTTTCTAAGAAATATTTAGAAATAATCGAGCAATCAAAATGAAAATTTTCACAGCAATTACAGGTCCCGAAACCTATTGATAGAGGTATCAACCATCGTAATCGGACCATTTTAGATTTTTGCCTCCCAAAAACTTGTGGGCTATAGCACAGTTGATTTTCAATCAAATTGAATTTTCTAAGAAATGTTTAGAAATAATCGAGCAATCAAAATGAAAATTGTCACAGCAATTACAGGTCCCGAAACCTATTGATAGAGGTATCAACCATCGTAATCGGACCATTTTAGATTTTTGCCGCCCAAAAACTTGTGGGCTATAGCACAGTTGATTTTCAATAAAATTGAATTTTCTAAGAAATGTTTAGAAATAATCGAGCAATCAAAATGAAAATTGTCACAGCAATTACAGGTCCCGAAACCTATTGATAGAGGTATCAACCATCGTAATCGGACCATTTTAGATTTTTGCCGCCCAAAAACTTGTGGGCTATATCACAGTTGATTTTCAATAAAATTGAATTTTCTAAGAAATATTTAGAAATAATCGAGCAATCAAAATGAAAATTTTCACAGCAATTACAGGTCCCGAAACCTATTGATAGAGGTATCAACCATCGTAATCGGACCATTTTAGATTTTTGCCTCCCAAAAACTTGTGGGCTATAGCACAGTTGATTTTCAATAAAATTGAATTTTCTAAGAAATGTTTAGAAATAATCGAGCAATCAAAATGAAAATTGTCACAGCAATTACAGGTCCCGAAACCTATTGATAGAGGTATCAACCATCGTAATCGGACCATTTTAGATTTTTGCCGCCCAAAAACTTGTGGGCTATAGCACAGTTGATTTTCAATAAAATTGAATTTTCTAAGAAATATTTAGAAATAATCGAGCAATCAAAATGAAAATTGTCACAGCAATTACAGGTCCCGAAACCTATTGATAGAGGTATCAACCATCGTAATCGGACCATTTTAGATTTTTGCCTCCCAAAAACTTGTGGGCTATAGCACAGTTGATTTTCAATAAAATTGAATTTTCTAAGAAATGTTTAGAAATAATCGAGCAATCAAAATGAAAATTGTCACAGCAATTACAGGTCCCGAAACCTATTGATAGAGGTATCAACCATCGTAATCGGACCATTTTAGATTTTTGCCGCCCAAAAACTTGTGGGCTATAGCACAGTTGATTTTCAATAAAATTGAATTTTCTAAGAAATGTTTAGAAATAATCGAGCAATCAAAATGAAAATTTTCACAGCAATTACAGGTCCCGAAACCTATTGATAGAGGTATCAACCATCGTAATCGGACCATTTTAGATTTTTGCCTCCCAAAAACTTGTGGGCTATAGCACAGTTGATTTTCAATCGAATTGAATTTTCTAAGAAATGTTTAGAAATAATCGAGCAATCAAAATGAAAATTGTCACAGCAATTACAGGTCCCGAAACCTATTGATAGAGGTATCAACCATCGTAATCGGACCATTTTAGATTTTTGCCACCCAAAAACTTGTGGGCTATAGCACAGTTGATTTTCAATAAAATTGAATTTTCTAAGAAATGTTTAGAAATAATCGAGCAATCAAAATGAAAATTGTCACAGCAATTACAGGTCCCGAAACCTATTGATAGAGGTATCAACCATCGTAATCGGACCATTTTAGATTTTTGCCGCCCAAAAACTTGTGGGCTATAGCACAGTTGATTTTCAATAAAATTGAATTTTCTAAGAAATGTTTAGAAATAATCGAGCAATCAAAATGAAAATTGTCACAGCAATTACAGGTCCCGAAACCTATTGATAGAGGTATCAACCATCGTAATCGGACCATTTTAGATTTTTGCCACCCAAAAACTTGTGGGCTATAACACAGTTGATTTTCAATAAAATTGAATTTTCTAAGAAATGTTTAGAAATAATCGAGCAATCAAAATGAAAATTGTCACAGCAATTACAGGTCCCGAAACCTATTGATAGAGGTATCAACCATCGTAATCGGACCATTTTAGATTTTTGCCGCCCAAAAACTTGTGGGCTATAGCACAGTTGATTTTCAATAAAATTGAATTTTCTAAGAAATGTTTAGAAATAATCGAGCAATCAAAATGAAAATTTTCACAGCAATTACAGGTCCCGAAACCTATTGATAGAGGTATCAACCATCGTAATCGGACCATTTTAGATTTTTGCCTCCCAAAAACTTGTGGGCTATAGCACAGTTGATTTTCAATCGAATTGAATTTTCTAAGAAATGTTTAGAAATAATCGAGCAATCAAAATGAAAATTGTCACAGCAATTACAGGTCCCGAAACCTATTGATAGAGGTATCAACCATCGTAATCGGACCATTTTAGATTTTTGCCACCCAAAAACTTGTGGGCTATAGCACAGTTGATTTTCAATAAAATTGAATTTTCTAAGAAATGTTTAGAAATAATCGAGCAATCAAAATGAAAATTGTCACAGCAATTACAGGTCCCGAAACCTATTGATAGAGGTATCAACCATCGTAATCGGACCATTTTAGATTTTTGCCGCCCAAAAACTTGTGGGCTATAGCACAGTTGATTTTCAATAAAATTGAATTTTCTAAGAAATGTTTAGAAATAATCGAGCAATCAAAATGAAAATTTTCACAGCAATTACAGGTCCCGAAACCTATTGATAGAGGTATCAACCATCGTAATCGGACCATTTTAGATTTTTGCCTCCCAAAAACTTGTGGGCTATAGCACAGTTGATTTTCAATCGAATTGAATTTTCTAAGAAATGTTTAGAAATAATCGAGCAATCAAAATGAAAATTGTCACAGCAATTACAGGTCCCGAAACCTATTGATAGAGGTATCAACCATCGTAATCGGACCATTTTAGATTTTTGCCGCCCAAAAACTTGTGGGCTATAGCACAGTTGATTTTCAATAAAATTGAATTTTCTAATAAATGTTTAGAAATAATCGAGCAATCAAAATGAAAATTGTCACAGCAATTACAGGTCCCGAAACCTATTGATAGAGGTATCAACCATCGTAATCGGACCATTTTAGATTTTTGCCGCCCAAAAACTTGTGGGCTATAGCACAGTTGATTTTCAATAAAATTGAATTTTCTAAGAAATGTTTAGAAATAATCGAGCAATCAAAATGAAAATTGTCACAGCAATTACAGGTCCCGAAACCTATTGATAGAGGTATCAACCATCGTAATCGGACCATTTTAGATTTTTGCCGCCCAAAAACTTGTGGGCTATAGCACAGTTGATTTTCAATCAAATTGAATTTTCTAAGAAATGTTTAGAAATAATCGAGCAATCAAAATGAAAATTGTCACAGCAATTACAGGTTCCGAAACCTATTGATAGAGGTATCAACCATCGTAATCGGACCATTTTAGATTTTTGCCACCCAAAAACTTGTGGGCTATAGCACAGTTGATTTTCAATAAAATTGAATTTTCTAAGAAATGTTTAGAAATAATCGAGCAATCAAAATGAAAATTGTCACAGCAATTACAGGTCCCGAAACCTATTGATAGAGGTATCAACCATCGTAATCGGACCATTTTAGATTTTTGCCGCCCAAAAACTTGTGGGCTATAGCACAGTTGATTTTCAATAAAATTGAATTTTCTAAGAAATGTTTAGAAATAATCGAGCAATCAAAATGAAAATTGTCACAGCAATTACAGGTCCCGAAACCTATTGATAGAGGTATCAACCATCGTAATCGGACCATTTTAGATTTTTGCCTCCCAAAAACTTGTGGGCTATAGCACAGTTGATTTTCAATCAAATTGAATTTTCTAAGAAATGTTTAGAAATAATCGAGCAATCAAAATGAAAATTGTCACAGCAATTACAGGTCCCGAAACCTATTGATAGAGGTATCAACCATCGTAATCGGACCATTTTAGATTTTTGCCTCCCAAAAACTTGTGGGCTATAGCACAGTTGATTTTCAATAAAATTGAATTTTCTAAGAAATGTTTAGAAATAATCGAGCAATCAAAATGAAAATTGTCACAGCAATTACAGGTCCCGAAACCTATTGATAGAGGTATCAACCATCGTAATCGGACCATTTTAGATTTTTGCCTCCCAAAAACTTGTGGGCTATAGCACAGTTGATTTTCAATAAAATTGAATTTTCTAAGAAATGTTTAGAAATAATCGAGCAATCAAAATGAAAATTGTCACAGCAATTACAGGTCCCGAAACCTATTGATAGAGGTATCAACCATCGTAATCGGACCATTTTAGATTTTTGCCACCCAAAAACTTGTGGGCTATAGCACAGTTGATTTTCAATAAAATTGAATTTTCTAAGAAATGTTTAGAAATAATCGAGCAATCAAAATGAAAATTGTCACAGCAATTACAGGTCCCGAAACCTATTGATAGAGGTATCAACCATCGTAATCGGACCATTTTAGATTTTTGCCGCCCAAAAACTTGTGGGCTATAACACAGTTGATTTTCAATAAAATTGAATTTTCTAAGAAATGTTTAGAAATAATCGAGCAATCAAAATGAAAATTGTCACAGCAATTACAGGTCCCGAAACCTATTGATAGAGGTATCAACCATCGTAATCGGACCATTTTAGATTTTTGCCGCCCAAAAACTTGTGGGCTATAGCACAGTTGATTTTCAATAAAATTGAATTTTCTAAGAAATATTTAGAAATAATCGAGCAATCAAAATGAAAATTTTCACAGCAATTACAGGTCCCGAAACCTATTGATAGAGGTATCAACCATCGTAATCGGACCATTTTAGATTTTTGCCTCCCAAAAACTTGTGGGCTATAGCACAGTTGATTTTCAATCAAATTGAATTTTCTAAGAAATGTTTAGAAATAATCGAGCAATCAAAATGAAAATTGTCACAGCAATTACAGGTCCCGAAACCTATTGATAGAGGTATCAACCATCGTAATCGGACCATTTTAGATTTTTGCCACCCAAAAACTTGTGGGCTATAGCACAGTTGATTTTCAATAAAATTGAATTTTCTAAGAAATGTTTAGAAATAATCGAGCAATCAAAATGAAAATTGTCACAGCAATTACAGGTCCCGAAACCTATTGATAGAGGTATCAACCATCGTAATCGGACCATTTTAGATTTTTGCCGCCCAAAAACTTGTGGGCTATAGCACAGTTGATTTTCAATA
This sequence comes from Tipula vernalis, assembly GCA_958295665.1. Taxonomy (NCBI): domain Eukaryota; kingdom Metazoa; phylum Arthropoda; class Insecta; order Diptera; family Tipulidae; genus Tipula; species Tipula vernalis. Next base: position 77,686,147 of record OY282560.1, on the reverse strand, counting down.
AAATTGAATTTTCTAAGAAATGTTTAGAAATAATCGAGCAATCAAAATGAAAATTGTCACAGCAATTACAGGTCCCGAAACCTATTGATAGAGGTATCAACCATCGTAATCGGACCATTTTAGATTTTTGCCGCCCAAAAACTTGTGGGCTATAGCACAGTTGATTTTCAATAAAATTGAATTTTCTAAGAAATGTTTAGAAATAATCGAGCAATCAAAATGAAAATTGTCACAGCAATTACAGGTCCCGAAACCTATTGATAGAGGTATCAACCATCGTAATCGGACCATTTTAGATTTTTGCCGCCCAAAAACTTGTGGGCTATAGCACAGTTGATTTTCAATAAAATTGAATTTTCTAAGAAATGTTTAGAAATAATCGAGCAATCAAAATGAAAATTTTCACAGCAATTACAGGTCCCGAAACCTATTGATAGAGGTATCAACCATCGTAATCGGACCATTTTTGATTTTTGCCGCCCAAAAACTTGTGGGCTATAGCACAGTTGATTTTCAATAAAATTGAATTTTCTAAGAAATGTTTAGAAATAATCGAGCAATCAAAATGAAAATTGTCACAGCAATTACAGGTCCCGAAACCTATTGATAGAGGTATCAACCATCGTAATCGGACCATTTTAAATTTTTGCCGCCCAAAAACTTGTGGGCTATAGCACAGTTGATTTTCAATAAAATTGAATTTTCTAAGAAATGTTTAGAAATAATCGAGCAATCAAAATGAAAATTGTCACAGCAATTACAGGTCCCGAAACCTATTGATAGAGGTATCAACCATCGTAATCGGACCATTTTAGATTTTTGCCGCCCAAAAACTTGTGGGCTATAGCACAGTTGATTTTCAATAAAATTGAATTTTCTAAGAAATATTTAGAAATAATCGAGCAATCAAAATTAAAATTTTCACAGCAATTACAGGTCCCGAAACCTATTGATAGAGGTATCAACCATCGTAATCGGACCATTTTAGATTTTTGCCTCCCAAAAACTTGTGGGCTATAGCACAGTTGATTTTCAATCAAATTGAATTTTCTAAGAAATGTTTAGAAATAATCGAGCAATCAAAATGAAAATTGTCACAGCAATTACAGGTCCCGAAACCTATTGATAGAGGTATCAACCATCGTAATCGGACCATTTTAGATTTTTGCCACCCAAAAACTTGTGGGCTATAGCACAGTTGATTTTCAATAAAATTGAATTTTCTAAGAAATGTTTAGAAATAATCGAGCAATCAAAATGAAAATTGTCACAGCAATTACAGGTCCCGAAACCTATTGATAGAGGTATCAACCATCGTAATCGGACCATTTTAGATTTTTGCCGCCCAAAAACTTGTGGGCTATAGCACAGTTGATTTTCAATAAAATTGAATTTTCTAAGAAATGTTTAGAAATAATCGAGCAATCAAAATGAAAATTGTCACAGCAATTACAGGTCCCGAAACCTATTGATAGAGGTATCAACAATCGTAATCGGACCATTTTAGATTTTTGCCGCCCAAAAACTTGTGGGCTATAGCACAGTTGATTTTCAATAAAATTGAATTTTCTAAGAAATGTTTAGAAATAATCGAGCAATCAAAATGAAAATTGTCACAGCAATTACAGGTCCCGAAACCTATTGATAGAGGTATCAACCATCGTAATCGGACCATTTTAGATTTTTGCCGCCCAAAAACTTGTGGGCTATAGCACAGTTGATTTTCAATAAAATTGAATTTTCTAAGAAATGTTTAGAAATAATCGAGCAATCAAAATGAAAATTGTCACAGCAATTACAGGTCCCGAAACCTATTGATAGAGGTATCAACCATCGTAATCGGACCATTTTAGATTTTTGCCGCCCAAAAACTTGTGGGCTATAGCACAGTTGATTTTCAATAAAATTGAATTTTCTAAGAAATGTTTAGAAATAATCGAGCAATCAAAATGAAAATTTTCACAGCAATTACAGGTCCCGAAACCTATTGATAGAGGTATCAACCATCGTAATCGGACCATTTTTGATTTTTGCCGCCCAAAAACTTGTGGGCTATAGCACAGTTGATTTTCAATAAAATTGAATTTTCTAAGAAATGTTTAGAAATAATCGAGCAATCAAAATGAAAATTGTCACAGCAATTACAGGTCCCGAAACCTATTGATAGAGGTATCAACCATCGTAATCGGACCATTTTAAATTTTTGCCGCCCAAAAACTTGTGGGCTATAGCACAGTTGATTTTCAATAAAATTGAATTTTCTAAGAAATGTTTAGAAATAATCGAGCAATCAAAATGAAAATTGTCACAGCAATTACAGGTCCCGAAACCTATTGATAGAGGTATCAACCATCGTAATCGGACCATTTTAGATTTTTGCCGCCCAAAAACTTGTGGGCTATAGCACAGTTGATTTTCAATAAAATTGAATTTTCTAAGAAATATTTAGAAATAATCGAGCAATCAAAATGAAAATTGTCACAGCAATTACAGGTCCCGAAACCTATTGATAGAGGTATCAACCATCGTAATCGGACCATTTTAGATTTTTGCCTCCCAAAAACTTGTGGGCTATAGCACAGTTGATTTTCAATCAAATTGAATTTTCTAAGAAATGTTTAGAAATAATCGAGCAATCAAAATGAAAATTGTCACAGCAATTACAGGTCCCGAAACCTATTGATAGAGGTATCAACCATCGTAATCGGACCATTTTAGATTTTTGCCACCCAAAAACTTGTGGGCTATAGCACAGTTGATTTTCAATAAAATTGAATTTTCTAAGAAATGTTTAGAAATAATCGAGCAATCAAAATGAAAATTGTCACAGCAATTACAGGTCCCGAAACCTATTGATAGAGGTATCAACCATCGTAATCGGACCATTTTAGATTTTTGCCGCCCAAAAACTTGTGGGCTATAACACAGTTGATTTTCAATAAAATTGAATTTTCTAAGAAATGTTTAGAAATAATCGAGCAATCAAAATGAAAATTGTCACAGCAATTACAGGTCCCGAAACCTATTGATAGAGGTATCAACCATCGTAATCGGACCATTTTAGATTTTTGCCGCCCAAAAACTTGTGGGCTATAACACAGTTGATTTTCAATAAAATTGAATTTTCTAAGAAATATTTAGAAATAATCGAGCAATCAAAATGAAAATTTTCACAGCAATTACAGGTCCCGAAACCTATTGATAGAGGTATCAACCATCGTAATCGGACCATTTTAGATTTTTGCCGCCCAAAAACTTGTGGGCTATATCACAGTTGATTTTCAATAAAATTGAATTTTCTAATAAATGTTTAGAAATAATCGAGCAATCAAAATGAAAATTGTCACAGCAATTACAGGTCCCGAAACCTATTGATAGAGGTATCAACCATCGTAATCGGACCATTTTAGATTTTTGCCGCCCAAAAACTTGTGGGCTATAGCACAGTTGATTTTCAATAAAATTGAATTTTCTAAGAAATGTTTAGAAATAATCGAGCAATCAAAATGAAAATTGTCACAGCAATTACAGGTCCCGAAACCTATTGATAGAGGTATCAACCATCGTAATCGGACCATTTTAGATTTTTGCCGCCCAAAAATTTGTGGGCTATAGCACAGTTGATTTTCAATAAAATTGAATTTTCTAAGAAATGTTTAGAAATAATCGAGCAATCAAAATGAAAATTGTCACAGCAATTACAGGTCCCGAAACCTATTGATAGAGGTATCAACCATCGTAATCGGACCATTTTAGATTTTTGCCGCCCAAAAACTTGTGGGCTATAGCACAGTTGATTTTCAATAAAATTGAATTTTCTAAGAAATGTTTAGAAATAATCGAGCAATCAAAATGAAAATTGTCACAGCAATTACAGGTTCCGAAACCTATTGATAGAGGTATCAACCATCGTAATCGGACCATTTTTGATTTTTGCCGCCCAAAAACTTGTGGGCTATAGCACAGTTGATTTTCAATCAAATTGAATTTTCTAAGAAATGTTTAGAAATAATCGAGCAATCAAAATGAAAATTGTCACAGCAATTACAGGTCCCGAAACCTATTGATAGAGGTATCAACCATCGTAATCGGACCATTTTTGATTTTTGCCGCCCAAAAACTTGTGGGCTATAGCACAGTTGATTTTCAATAAAATTGAATTTTCTAAGAAATGTTTAGAAATAATCGAGCAATCAAAATGAAAATTGTCACAGCAATTACAGGTCCCGAAACCTATTGATAGAGGTACCAACCATCGTAATCGGACCATTTTTGATTTTTGCCGCCCAAAAACTTGTGGGCTATAGCACAGTTGATTTTCAATCAAATTGAATTTTCTAAGAAATGTTTAGAAATAATCGAGCAATCAAAATGAAAATTGTCACAGCAATTACAGGTCCCGAAACCTATTGATAGAGGTATCAACCATCGTAATCGGACCATTTTAGATTTTTGCCACCCAAAAACTTGTGGGCTATAGCACAGTTGATTTTCAATAAAATTGAATTTTCTAAGAAATGTTTAGAAATAATCGAGCAATCAAAATGAAAATTGTCACAGCAATTACAGGTCCCGAAACCTATTGATAGAGGTATCAACCATCGTAATCGGACCATTTTAGATTTTTGCCGCCCAAAAACTTGTGGGCTATAGCACAGTTGATTTTCAATCAAATTGAATTTTCTAAGAAATGTTTAGAAATAATCGAGCAATCAAAATGAAAATTGTCACAGCAATTACAGGTCCCGAAACCTATTGATAGAGGTATCAACCATCGTAATCGGACCATTTTAGATTTTTGCCACCCAAAAACTTGTGGGCTATAGCACAGTTGATTTACAATAAAATTGAATTTTCTAAGAAATGTTTAGAAATAATCGAGCAATCAAAATGAAAATTGTCACAGCAATTACAGGTCCCGAAACCTATTGATAGAGGTATCAACCATCGTAATCGGACCATTTTAGATTTTTGCCGCCCAAAAACTTGTGGGCTATAGCACAGTTGATTTTCAATAAAATTGAATTTTCTAATAAATGTTTAGAAATAATCGAGCAATCAAAATGAAAATTGTCACAGCAATTACAGGTCCCGAAACCTATTGATAGAGGTATCAACCATCGTAATCGGACCATTTTAGATTTTTGCCGCCCAAAAACTTGTGGGCTATAGCACAGTTGATTTTCAATAAAATTGAATTTTCTAAGAAATGTTTAGAAATAATCGAGCAATCAAAATGAAAATTGTCACAGCAATTACAGGTCCCGAAACCTATTGATAGAGGTATCAACCATCGTAATCGGACCATTTTAGATTTTTGCCTCCCAAAAACTTGTGGGCTATAGCACAGTTGATTTTCAATAAAATTGAATTTTCTAAGAAATGTTTAGAAATAATCGAGCAATCAAAATGAAAATTGTCACAGCAATTACAGGTCCCGAAACCTATTGATAGAGGTATCAACCATCGTAATCGGACCATTTTAGATTTTTGCCACCCAAAAACTTGTGGGCTATAGCACAGTTGATTTTCAATAAAATTGAATTTTCTAAGAAATGTTTAGAAATAATCGAGCAATTAAAATGAAAATTGTCACAGCAATTACAGGTCCCGAAACCTATTGATAGAGGTATCAACCATCGTAATCGGACCATTTTAGATTTTTGCCGCCCAAAAACTTGTGGGCTATAGCACAGTTGATTTTCAATAAAATTGAATTTTCTAAGAAATGTTTAGAAATAATCGAGCAATCAAAATGAAAATTGTCACAGCAATTACAGGTCCCGAAACCTATTGATAGAGGTATCAACCATCGTAATCGGACCATTTTAGATTTTTGCCGCCCAAAAACTTGTGGGCTATAGCACAGTTGATTTTCAATAAAATTGAATTTTCTAAGAAATGTTTAGAAATAATCGAGCAATCAAAATGAAAATTGTCACAGCAATTACAGGTCCCGAAACCTATTGATAGAGGTATCAACCATCGTAATCGGACCATTTTAGATTTTTGCCTCCCAAAAACTTGTGGGCTATAGCACAGTTGATTTTCAATAAAATTGAATTTTCTAAGAAATGTTTAGAAATAATCGAGCAATCAAAATAAAAATTGTCACAGCAATTACAGGTCCCGAAACCTATTGATAGAGGTATCAACCATCGTAATCGGACCATTTTAGATTTTTCCCACCCAAAAACTTGTGGGCTATAGCACAGTTGATTTTCAATAAAATTGAATTTTCTAAGAAATGTTTAGAAATAATCGAGCAATCAAAATGAAAATTGTCACAGCAATTACAGGTCCCGAAACCTATTGATAGAGGTATCAACCATCGTAATCGGACCATTTTAGATTTTTGCCGCCCAAAAACTTGTGGGCTATAGCACAGTTGATTTTCAATAAAATTGAATTTTCTAAGAAATGTTTAGAAATAATCGAGCAATCAAAATGAAAATTGTCACAGCAATTACAGGTCCCGAAACCTATTGATAGAGGTATCAACCATCGTAATCGGACCATTTTAGATTTTTGCCGCCCAAAAACTTGTGGGCTATAGCACAGTTGATTTTCAATAAAATTGAATTTTCTAAGAAATGTTTAGAAATAATCGAGCAATCAAAATGAAAATTGTCACAGCAATTACAGGTCCCGAAACCTATTGATAGAGGTATCAACCATCGTAATCGGACCATTTTAAATTTTTGCCGCCCAAAAACTTGTGGGCTATAACACAGTTGATTTTCAATAAAATTGAATTTTCTAAGAAATGTTTAGAAATAATCGAGCAATCAAAATGAAAATTGTCACAGCAATTACAGGTCCCGAAACCTATTGATAGAGGTATCAACCATCGTAATCGGACCATTTTAAATTTTTGCCGCCCAAAAACTTGTGGGCTATAGCACAGTTGATTTTCAATAAAATTGAATTTTCTAAGAAATGTTTAGAAATAATCGAGCAATCAAAATGAAAATTGTCACAGCAATTACAGGTCCCGAAACCTATTGATAGAGGTATCAACCATCGTAATCGGACCATTTTAGATTTTTGCCACCCAAAAACTTGTGGGCTATAGCACAGTTGATTTTCAATAAAATTGAATTTTCTAAGAAATGTTTAGAAATAATCGAGCAATCAAAATGAAAATTGTCACAGCAATTACAGGTCCCGAAACCTATTGATAGAGGTATCAACCATCGTAATCGGACCATTTTAGATTTTTGCCGCCCAAAAACTTGTGGGCTATAGCACAGTTGATTTTCAATAAAATTGAATTTTCTAAGAAATGTTTAGAAATAATCGAGCAATCAAAATGAAAATTTTCACAGCAATTACAGGTCCCGAAACCTATTGATAGAGGTATCAACCATCGTAATCGGACCATTTTATATTTTTGCCGCCCAAAAACTTGTGGGCTATAACACAGTTGATTTTCCATAAAATTGAATTTTCTAAGAAATGTTTAGAAATAATCGAGCAATCAAAATGAAAATTGTCACAGCAATTACAGGTCCCGAAACCTATTGATAGAGGTATCAACCATCGTAATCGGACCATTTTAGATTTTTGCCGCCCAAAAACTTGTGGGCTATAGCACAGTTGATTTTCAATAAAATTGAATTTTCTAAGAAATGTTTAGAAATAATTGAGCAATCAAAATGAAAATTTTCACAGCAATTACAGGTCCCGAAACCTATTGATAGAGGTATCAACCATCGTAATCGGACCATTTTAAATTTTTGCCGCCCAAAAACTTGTGGGCTATAGCACAGTTGATTTTCAATAAAATTGAATTTTCTAAGAAATGTTTAGAAATAATCGAGCAATCAAAATGAAAATTGTCACAGCAATTACAGGTCCCGAAACCTATTGATAGAGGTATCAACCATCGTAATCGGACCATTTTACATTTTTGCCACCCAAAAACTTGTGGGCTATAGCACAGTTGATTTTCAATAAAATTGAATTTTCTAAGAAATGTTTAGAAATAATCGAGCAATCAAAATGAAAATTGTCACAGCAATTACAGGTCCCGAAACCTATTGATAGAGGTATCAACCATCGTAATCGGACCATTTTAAATTTTTGCCGCCCAAAAACTTGTGGGCTATAGCACAGTTGATTTTCAATAAAATTGAATTTTCTAAGAAATGTTTAGAAATAATCGAGCAATCAAAATGAAAATTGTCACAGCAATTACAGGTCCCGAAACCTATTGATAGAGGTATCAACCATCGTAATCGGACCATTTTAGATTTTTGCCACCCAAAAACTTGTGGGCTATAGCACAGTTGATTTTCAATAAAATTGAATTTTCTAAGAAATGTTTAGAAATAATCGAGCAATCAAAATGAAAATTTTCACAGCAATTACAGGTCCCGAAACCTATTGATAGAGGTATCAACCATCGTAATCGGACCATTTTAAATTTTTGCCGCCCAAAAACTTGTGGGCTATAGCACAGTTGATTTTCAATAAAATTGAATTTTCTAAGAAATGTTTAGAAATAATCGAGCAATCAAAATGAAAATTGTCACAGCAATTACAGGTCCCGAAACCTATTGATAGAGGTATCAACCATCGTAATCGGACCATTTTAAATTTTTGCCGCCCAAAAACTTGTGGGCTATAGCACAGTTGATTTTCAATAAAATTGAATTTTCTAAGAAATGTTTAGAAATAATCGAGCAATCAAAATGAAAATTGTCACAGCAATTACAGGTCCCGAAACCTATTGATAGAGGTATCAACCATCGTAATCGGACCATTTTAGATTTTTGCCACCCAAAAACTTGTGGGCTATAGCACAGTTGATTTTCAATAAAATTGAATTTTCTAAGAAATGTTTAGAAATAATCGAGCAATCAAAATGAAAATTGTCACAGCAATTACAGGTCCCGAAACCTATTGATAGAGGTATCAACCATCGTAATCGGACCATTTTAAATTTTTGCCGCCCAAAAACTTGTGGGCTATAGCACAGTTGATTTTCAATAAAATTGAATTTTCAAAGAAATGTTTAGAAATAATCGAGCAATCAAAATGAAAATTGTCACAGCAATTACAGGTCCCGAAACCTATTGATAGAGGTATCAACCATCGTAATCGGACCATTTTAGATTTTTGCCTCCCAAAAACTTGTGGGCTATAGCACAGTTGATTTTCAATAAAATTGAATTTTCTAAGAAATGTTTAGAAATAATCGAGCAATCAAAATGAAAATTGTCACAGCAATTACAGGTCCCGAAACCTATTGATAGAGGTATCAACCATCGTAATCGGACCATTTTAGATTTTTGCCGCCCAAAAACTTGTGGGCTATAACACAGTTGATTTTCAATAAAATTGAATTTTCTAAGAAATGTTTAGAAATAATCGAGCAATCAAAATGAAAATTGTCACAGCAATTACAGGTCCCGAAACCTATTGATAGAGGTATCAACCATCGTAATCGGACCATTTTTGATTTTTGCCGCCCAAAAACTTGTGGGCTATAGCACAGTTGATTTTTAATAAAATTGAATTTTCTAAGAAATATTTAGAAATAATCGAGCAATCAAAATGAAAATTTTCACAGCAATTACAGGTCCCGAAACCTATTGATAGAGGTATCAACCATCGTAATCGGACCATTTTAGATTTTTGCCTCCCAAAAACTTGTGGGCTATAGCACAGTTGATTTTCAATCAAATTGAATTTTCTAAGAAATGTTTAGAAATAATCGAGCAATCAAAATGAAAATTGTCACAGCAATTACAGGTCCCGAAACCTATTGATAGAGGTATCAACCATCGTAATCTGACCATTTTAGATTTTTGCCGCCCAAAAACTTGTGGGCTATAGCACAGTTGATTTTCAATAAAATTGAATTTTCTAAGAAATGTTTAGAAATAATCGAGCAATCAAAATGAAAATTGTCACAGCAATTACAGGTCCCGAAACCTATTGATAGAGGTATCAACCATCGTAATCGGACCATTTTAGATTTTTGCCGCCCAAAAACTTGTGGGCTATAGCACAGTTGATTTTCAATAAAATTGAATTTTCTAAGAAATGTTTAGAAATAATCGAGCAATCAAAATGAAAATTGTCACAGCAATTACAGGTCCCGAAACCTATTGATAGAGGTATCAACCATCGTAATCGGACCATTTTGTGGGCTATAGCACAGTTGATTTTCAATAAAATTGAATTTTCTAAGAAATGTTTAGAAATAATCGAGCAATCAAAATGAAAATTGTCACAGCAATTACAGGTCCCGAAACCTATTGATAGAGGTATCAACCATCGTAATCGGACCATTTTTGATTTTTGCCGCCCAAAAACTTGTGGGCTATAGCACAGTTGATTTTCAATAAAATTGAATTTTCTAAGAAATGTTTAGAAATAATCGAGCAATCAAAATGAAAATTGTCACAGCAATTACAGGTCCCGAAACCTATTGATAGAGGTATCAACCATCGTAATCGGACCATTTTTGATTTTTGCCGCCCAAAAACTTGTGGGCTATAGCACAGTTGATTTTCAATAAAATTGAATTTTCTAAGAAATGTTTAGAAATAATCGAGCAATCAAAATGAAAATTGTCACAGCAATTACAGGTCCCGAAACCTATTGATAGAGGTATCAACCATCGTAATCGGACCATTTTAGATTTTTGCCACCCAAAAACTTGTGGGCTATAGCACAGTTGATTTTCAATAAAATTGAATTTTCTAAGAAATGTTTAGAAATAATCGAGCAATCAAAATGAAAATTTTCACAGCAATTACAGGTCCCGAAACCTATTGATAGAGGTATCAACCATCGTAATCGGACCATTTTAAATTTTTGCCGCCCAAAAACTTGTGGGCTATAGCACAGTTGATTTTCAATAAAATTGAATTTTCTAAGAAATGTTTAGAAATAATCGAGCAATCAAAATGAAAATTGTCACAGCAATTACAGGTCCCGAAACCTATTGATAGAGGTATCAACCATCGTAATCGGACCATTTTAAATTTTTGCCGCCCAAAAACTTGTGGGCTATAGCACAGTTGATTTTCAATAAAATTGAATTTTCTAAGAAATGTTTAGAAATAATCGAGCAATCAAAATGAAAATTGTCACAGCAATTACAGGTCCCGAAACCTATTGATAGAGGTATCAACCATCGTAATCGGACCATTTTAGATTTTTGCCACCCAAAAACTTGTGGGCTATAGCACAGTTGATTTTCAATAAAATTGAATTTTCTAAGAAATGTTTAGAAATAATCGAGCAATCAAAATGAAAATTGTCACAGCAATTACAGGTCCCGAAACCTATTGATAGAGGTATCAACCATCGTAATCGGACCATTTTAAATTTTTGCCGCCCAAAAACTTGTGGGCTATAGCACAGTTGATTTTCAATAAAATTGAATTTTCTAAGAAATGTTTAGAAATAATCGAGCAATCAAAATGAAAATTGTCACAGCAATTACAGGTCCCGAAACCTATTGATAGAGGTATCAACCATCGTAATCGGACCATTTTAGATTTTTGCCTCCCAAAAACTTGTGGGCTATAGCACAGTTGATTTTCAATAAAATTGAATTTTCTAAGAAATGTTTAGAAATAATCGAGCAATCAAAATGAAAATTGTCACAGCAATTACAGGTCCCGAAACCTATTGATAGAGGTATCAACCATCGTAATCGGACCATTTTAGATTTTTGCCGCCCAAAAACTTGTGGGCTATAACACAGTTGATTTTCAATAAAATTGAATTTTCTAAGAAATGTTTAGAAATAATCGAGCAATCAAAATGAAAATTGTCACAGCAATTACAGGTCCCGAAACCTATTGATAGAGGTATCAACCATCGTAATCGGACCATTTTTGATTTTTGCCGCCCAAAAACTTGTGGGCTATAGCACAGTTGATTTTTAATAAAATTGAATTTTCTAAGAAATATTTAGAAATAATCGAGCAATCAAAATGAAAATTTTCACAGCAATTACAGGTCCCGAAACCTATTGATAGAGGTATCAACCATCGTAATCGGACCATTTTAGATTTTTGCCTCCCAAAAACTTGTGGGCTATAGCACAGTTGATTTTCAATCAAATTGAATTTTCTAAGAAATGTTTAGAAATAATCGAGCAATCAAAATGAAAATTGTCACAGCAATTACAGGTCCCGAAACCTATTGATAGAGGTATCAACCATCGTAATCTGACCATTTTAGATTTTTGCCGCCCAAAAACTTGTGGGCTATAGCACAGTTGATTTTCAATAAAATTGAATTTTCTAAGAAATGTTTAGAAATAATCGAGCAATCAAAATGAAAATTGTCACAGCAATTACAGGTCCCGAAACCTATTGATAGAGGTATCAACCATCGTAATCTGACCATTTTAGATTTTTGCCGCCCAAAAACTTGTGGGCTATAGCACAGTTGATTTTCAATAAAATTGAATTTTCTAAGAAATGTTTAGAAATAATCGAGCAATCAAAATAAAAATTGTCACAGCAATTACAGGTCCCGAAACCTATTGATAGAGGTATCAACCATCGTAATCGGACCATTTTAGATTTTTGCCGCCCAAAAACTTGTGGGCTATAGCACAGTTGATTTTCAATAAAATTGAATTTTCTAAGAAATGTTTAGAAATAATCGAGCAATCAAAATGAAAATTGTCACAGCAATTACAGGTCCCGAAACCTATTGATAGAGGTATCAACCATCGTAATCGGACCATTTTGTGGGCTATAGCACAGTTGATTTTCAATAAAATTGAATTTTCTAAGAAATGTTTAGAAATAATCGAGCAATCAAAATGAAAATTGTCACAGCAATTACAGGTCCCGAAACCTATTGATAGAGGTATCAACCATCGTAATCGGACCATTTTTGATTTTTGCCGCCCAAAAACTTGTGGGCTATAGCACAGTTGATTTTCAATAAAATTGAATTTTCTAAGAAATGTTTAGAAATAATCGAGCAATCAAAATGAAAATTGTCACAGCAATTACAGGTCCCGAAACCTATTGATAGAGGTATCAACCATCGTAATCGGACCATTTTTGATTTTTGCCGCCCAAAAACTTGTGGGCTATAGCACAGTTGATTTTCAATAAAATTGAATTTTCTAAGAAATGTTTAGAAATAATCGAGCAATCAAAATGAAAATTGTCACAGCAATTACATGTCCCGGAACCTATTGATAGAGGTATCAACCATCGTAATCGGACCATTTTTGATTTTTGCCGCCCAAAAACTTGTGGGCTATAGCACAGTTGATTTTCAATAAAATTGAATTTTCTAAGAAATGTTTAGAAATAATCGAGCAATCAAAATGAAAATTGTCACAGCAATTACAGGTCCCGAAACCTATTGATAGAGGTATCAACCATCGTAATCGGACCATTTTTGATTTTTGCCGCCCAAAAACTTGTGGGCTATAGCACAGTTGATTTTCAATAAAATTGAATTTTCTAAGAAATGTTTAGAAATAATCGAGCAATCAAAATGAAAATTGTCACAGCAATTACAGGTCCCGAAACCTATTGATAGAGGTATCAACCATCGTAATCGGACCATTTTAGATTTTTGCCTCCCAAAAACTTGTGGGCTATAGCACAGTTGATTTTCAATCAAATTGAATTTTCTAAGAAATGTTTAGAAATAATCGAGCAATCAAAATGAAAATTGTCACAGCAATTACAGGTCCCGAAACCTATTGATAGAGGTATCAACCATCGTAATCTGACCATTTTAGATTTTTGCCGCCCAAAAACTTGTGGGCTATAGCACAGTTGATTTTCAATAAAATTGAATTTTCTAAGAAATGTTTAGAAATAATCGAGCAATCAAAATAAAAATTGTCACAGCAATTACAGGTCCCGAAACCTATTGATAGAGGTATCAACCATCGTAATCGGACCATTTTAGATTTTTGCCGCCCAAAAACTTGTGGGCTATAGCACAGTTGATTTTCAATAAAATTGAATTTTCTAAGAAATGTTTAGAAATAATCGAGCAATCAAAATGAAAATTGTCACAGCAATTACAGGTCCCGAAACCTATTGATAGAGGTATCAACCATCGTAATCGGACCATTTTGTGGGCTATAGCACAGTTGATTTTCAATAAAATTGAATTTTCTAAGAAATGTTTAGAAATAATCGAGCAATCAAAATGAAAATTGTCACAGCAATTACAGGTCCCGAAACCTATTGATAGAGGTATCAACCATCGTAATCGGACCATTTTTGATTTTTGCCGCCCAAAAACTTGTGGGCTATAGCACAGTTGATTTTCAATAAAATTGAATTTTCTAAGAAATGTTTAGAAATAATCGAGCAATCAAAATGAAAATTGTCACAGCAATTACAGGTCCCGAAACCTATTGATAGAGGTATCAACCATCGTAATCGGACCATTTTTGATTTTTGCCGCCCAAAAACTTGTGGGCTATAGCACAGTTGATTTTCAATAAAATTGAATTTTCTAAGAAATGTTTAGAAATAATCGAGCAATCAAAATGAAAATTGTCACAGCAATTACATGTCCCGGAACCTATTGATAGAGGTATCAACCATCGTAATCGGACCATTTTTGATTTTTGCCGCCCAAAAACTTGTGGGCTATAGCACAGTTGATTTTCAATAAAATTGAATTTTCTAAGAAATGTTTAGAAATAATCGAGCAATCAAAATGAAAATTGTCACAGCAATTACAGGTCCCGAAACCTATTGATAGAGGTATCAACCATCGTAATCGGACCATTTTTGATTTTTGCCGCCCAAAAACTTGTGGGCTATAGCACAGTTGATTTTCAATAAAATTGAATTTTCTAAGAAATGTTTAGAAATAATCGAGCAATCAAAATGAAAATTGTCACAGCAATTACAGGTCCCGAAACCTATTGATAGAGGTATCAACCATCGTAATCGGACCATTTTAGATTTTTGCCGCCCAAAAACTTGTAGGCTATTATAGCACAGTTGATTTTCAATAAAATTGAATTTTCTAATAAATGTTTAGAAATAATCGAGCAATCAAAATGAAAATTGTCACAGCAATTACAGGTCCCGAAACCTATTGATAGAGGTATCAACCATCGTAATCGGACCATTTTAGATTTTTGCCTCCCAAAAACTTGTGGGCTATAGCACAGTTGATTTTCAATCAAATTGAATTTTCTAAGAAATGTTTAGAAATAATCGAGCAATCAAAATGAAAATTGTCACAGCAATTACAGGTCCCGAAACCTATTGATAGAGGTATCAACCATCGTAATCTGACCATTTTAGATTTTTGCCGCCCAAAAACTTGTGGGCTATAGCACAGTTGATTTTCAATAAAATTGAATTTTCTAAGAAATGTTTAGAAATAATCGAGCAATCAAAATAAAAATTGTCACAGCAATTACAGGTCCCGAAACCTATTGATAGAGGTATCAACCATCGTAATCGGACCATTTTAGATTTTTGCCGCCCAAAAACTTGTGGGCTATAGCACAGTTGATTTTCAATAAAATTGAATTTTCTAAGAAATGTTTAGAAATAATCGAGCAATCAAAATGAAAATTGTCACAGCAATTACAGGTCCCGAAACCTATTGATAGAGGTATCAACCATCGTAATCGGACCATTTTGTGGGCTATAGCACAGTTGATTTTCAATAAAATTGAATTTTCTAAGAAATGTTTAGAAATAATCGAGCAATCAAAATGAAAATTGTCACAGCAATTACAGGTCCCGAAACCTATTGATAGAGGTATCAACCATCGTAATCGGACCATTTTTGATTTTTGCCGCCCAAAAACTTGTGGGCTATAGCACAGTTGATTTTCAATAAAATTGAATTTTCTAAGAAATGTTTAGAAATAATCGAGCAATCAAAATGAAAATTGTCACAGCAATTACAGGTCCCGAAACCTATTGATAGAGGTATCAACCATCGTAATCGGACCATTTTTGATTTTTGCCGCCCAAAAACTTGTGGGCTATAGCACAGTTGATTTTCAATAAAATTGAATTTTCTAAGAAATGTTTAGAAATAATCGAGCAATCAAAATGAAAATTGTCACAGCAATTACATGTCCCGGAACCTATTGATAGAGGTATCAACCATCGTAATCGGACCATTTTTGATTTTTGCCGCCCAAAAACTTGTGGGCTATAGCACAGTTGATTTTCAATAAAATTGAATTTTCTAAGAAATGTTTAGAAATAATCGAGCAATCAAAATGAAAATTGTCACAGCAATTACAGGTCCCGAAACCTATTGATAGAGGTATCAACCATCGTAATCGGACCATTTTTGATTTTTGCCGCCCAAAAACTTGTGGGCTATAGCACAGTTGATTTTCAATAAAATTGAATTTTCTAAGAAATGTTTAGAAATAATCGAGCAATCAAAATGAAAATTGTCACAGCAATTACAGGCCCCGAAACCTATTGATAGAGGTATCAACCATCGTAATCGGACCATTTTAGATTTTTGCCGCCCAAAAACTTGTAGGCTATTATAGCACAGTTGATTTTCAATAAAATTGAATTTTCTAATAAATGTTTAGAAATAATCGAGCAATCAAAATGAAAATTGTCACAGCAATTACAGGTCCCGAAACCTATTGATAGAGGTATCAACCATCGTAATCGGACCATTTTAGATTTTTGCCGCCCAAAAACTTGTGGGCTATAGCACAGTTGATTTTCAATAAAATTGAATTTTCTAAGAAATGTTTAGAAATAATCGAGCAATCAAAATAAAAATTGTCACAGCAATTACAGGTCCCGAAACCTATTGATAGAGGTATCAACCATCGTAATCGGACCATTTTAGATTTTTGCCGCCCAAAAACTTGTGGGCTATAGCACAGTTGATTTTCAATAAAATTGAATTTTCTAAGAAATGTTTAGAAATAATCGAGCAATCAAAATGAAAATTGTCACAGCAATTACAGGTCCCGAAACCTATTGATAGAGGTATCAACCATCGTAATCGGACCATTTTAGATTTTTGCCTCCCAAAAACTTGTGGGCTATAGCACAGTTGATTTTCAATAAAATTGAATTTTCTAAGAAATGTTAAGAAATAATCGAGCAATCAAAATGAAAATTGTCACAACAATTACAAGTTCCGAAACCTATTGATAGAGGTATCAACCATCGTAATCGGACCATTTTAGATTTTTGCCGCCCAAAAACTTGTGGGCTATAGCACAGTTGATTTTCAATAAAATTGAATTTTCTAATAAATGTTTAGAAATAATCGAGCAATCAAAATGAAAATTGTCACAGCAATTACAGGTCCCGAAACCTATTGATAGAGGTATCAACCATCGTAATCGGACCATTTTAGATTTTTGCCTCCCAAAAACTTGTGGGCTATAGCACAGTTGATTTTCAATCAAATTGAATTTTCTAAGAAATGTTTAGAAATAATCGAGCAATCAAAATGAAAATTGTCACAGCAATTACAGGTCCCGAAACCTATTGATAGAGGTATCAACCATCGTAATCGGACCATTTTAGATTTTTGCCGCCCAAAAACTTGTAGGCTATTATAGCACAGTTGATTTTCAATAAAATTGAATTTTCTAATAAATGTTTAGAAATAATCGAGCAATCAAAATGAAAATTGTCACAGCAATTACAGGTCCCGAAACCTATTGATAGAGGTATCAACCATCGTAATCGGACCATTTTAGATTTTTGCCTCCCAAAAACTTGTGGGCTATAGCACAGTTGATTTTCAATCAAATTGAATTTTCTAAGAAATGTTTAGAAATAATCGAGCAATCAAAATGAAAATTGTCACAGCAATTACAGGTCCCGAAACCTATTGATAGAGGTATCAACCATCGTAATCTGACCATTTTAGATTTTTGCCGCCCAAAAACTTGTGGGCTATAGCACAGTTGATTTTCAATAAAATTGAATTTTCTAAGAAATGTTTAGAAATAATCGAGCAATCAAAATAAAAATTGTCACAGCAATTACAGGTCCCGAAACCTATTGATAGAGGTATCAACCATCGTAATCGGACCATTTTAGATTTTTGCCGCCCAAAAACTTGTGGGCTATAGCACAGTTGATTTTCAATAAAATTGAATTTTCTAAGAAATGTTTAGAAATAATCGAGCAATCAAAATGAAAATTGTCACAGCAATTACAGGTCCCGAAACCTATTGATAGAGGTATCAACCATCGTAATCGGACCATTTTGTGGGCTATAGCACAGTTGATTTTCAATAAAATTGAATTTTCTAAGAAATGTTTAGAAATAATCGAGCAATCAAAATGAAAATTGTCACAGCAATTACAGGTCCCGAAACCTATTGATAGAGGTATCAACCATCGTAATCGGACCATTTTTGATTTTTGCCGCCCAAAAACTTGTGGGCTATAGCACAGTTGATTTTCAATAAAATTGAATTTTCTAAGAAATGTTTAGAAATAATCGAGCAATCAAAATGAAAATTGTCACAGCAATTACAGGTCCCGAAACCTATTGATAGAGGTATCAACCATCGTAATCGGACCATTTTTGATTTTTGCCGCCCAAAAACTTGTGGGCTATAGCACAGTTGATTTTCAATAAAATTGAATTTTCTAAGAAATGTTTAGAAATAATCGAGCAATCAAAATGAAAATTGTCACAGCAATTACATGTCCCGGAACCTATTGATAGAGGTATCAACCATCGTAATCGGACCATTTTTGATTTTTGCCGCCCAAAAACTTGTGGGCTATAGCACAGTTGATTTTCAATAAAATTGAATTTTCTAAGAAATGTTTAGAAATAATCGAGCAATCAAAATGAAAATTGTCACAGCAATTACAGGTCCCGAAACCTATTGATAGAGGTATCAACCATCGTAATCGGACCATTTTTGATTTTTGCCGCCCAAAAACTTGTGGGCTATAGCACAGTTGATTTTCAATAAAATTGAATTTTCTAAGAAATGTTTAGAAATAATCGAGCAATCAAAATGAAAATTGTCACAGCAATTACAGGTCCCGAAACCTATTGATAGAGGTATCAACCATCGTAATCGGACCATTTTAGATTTTTGCCGCCCAAAAACTTGTAGGCTATTATAGCACAGTTGATTTTCAATAAAATTGAATTTTCTAATAAATGTTTAGAAATAATCGAGCAATCAAAATGAAAATTGTCACAGCAATTACAGGTCCCGAAACCTATTGATAGAGGTATCAACCATCGTAATCGGACCATTTTAGATTTTTGCCGCCCAAAAACTTGTGGGCTATAGCACAGTTGATTTTCAATAAAATTGAATTTTCTAAGAAATGTTTAGAAATAATCGAGCAATCAAAATAAAAATTGTCACAGCAATTACAGGTCCCGAAACCTATTGATAGAGGTATCAACCATCGTAATCGGACCATTTTAGATTTTTGCCGCCCAAAAACTTGTGGGCTATAGCACAGTTGATTTTCAATAAAATTGAATTTTCTAAGAAATGTTTAGAAATAATCGAGCAATCAAAATGAAAATTGTCACAGCAATTACAGGTCCCGAAACCTATTGATAGAGGTATCAACCATCGTAATCGGACCATTTTAGATTTTTGCCTCCCAAAAACTTGTGGGCTATAGCACAGTTGATTTTCAATAAAATTGAATTTTCTAAGAAATGTTAAGAAATAATCGAGCAATCAAAATGAAAATTGTCACAACAATTACAAGTTCCGAAACCTATTGATAGAGGTATCAACCATCGTAATCGGACCATTTTAGATTTTTGCCGCCCAAAAACTTGTGGGCTATAGCACAGTTGATTTTTAATAAAATTGAATTTTCTAAGAAATATTTAGAAATAATCGAGCAATCAAAATGAAAATTTTCACAGCAATTACAGGTCCCGAAACCTATTGATAGAGGTATCAACCATCGTAATCGGACCATTTTAGATTTTTGCCTCCCAAAAACTTGTGGGCTATAGCACAGTTGATTTTCAATCAAATTGAATTTTCTAAGAAATGTTTAGAAATAATCGAGCAATCAAAATAAAAATTGTCACAGCAATTACAGGTCCCGAAACCTATTGATAGAGGTATCAACCATCGTAATCGGACCATTTTAGATTTTTGCCGCCCAAAAACTTGTGGGCTATAGCACAGTTGATTTTCAATAAAATTGAATTTTCTAAGAAATGTTTAGAAATAATCGAGCAATCAAAATGAAAATTGTCACAGCAATTACAGGTCCCGAAACCTATTGATAGAGGTATCAACCATCGTAATCGGACCATTTTGTGGGCTATAGCACAGTTGATTTTCAATAAAATTGAATTTTCTAAGAAATGTTTAGAAATAATCGAGCAATCAAAATGAAAATTGTCACAGCAATTACAGGTCCCGAAACCTATTGATAGAGGTATCAACCATCGTAATCGGACCATTTTTGATTTTTGCCGCCCAAAAACTTGTGGGCTATAGCACAGTTGATTTTCAATAAAATTGAATTTTCTAAGAAATGTTTAGAAATAATCGAGCAATCAAAATGAAAATTGTCACAGCAATTACAGGTCCCGAAACCTATTGATAGAGGTATCAACCATCGTAATCGGACCATTTTTGATTTTTGCCGCCCAAAAACTTGTGGGCTATAGCACAGTTGATTTTCAATAAAATTGAATTTTCTAAGAAATGTTTAGAAATAATCGAGCAATCAAAATGAAAATTGTCACAGCAATTACATGTCCCGGAACCTATTGATAGAGGTATCAACCATCGTAATCGGACCATTTTTGATTTTTGCCGCCCAAAAACTTGTGGGCTATAGCACAGTTGATTTTCAATAAAATTGAATTTTCTAAGAAATGTTTAGAAATAATCGAGCAATCAAAATGAAAATTGTCACAGCAATTACAGGTCCCGAAACCTATTGATAGAGGTATCAACCATCGTAATCGGACCATTTTTGATTTTTGCCGCCCAAAAACTTGTGGGCTATAGCACAGTTGATTTTCAATAAAATTGAATTTTCTAAGAAATGTTTAGAAATAATCGAGCAATCAAAATGAAAATTGTCACAGCAATTACAGGTCCCGAAACCTATTGATAGAGGTATCAACCATCGTAATCGGACCATTTTAGATTTTTGCCGCCCAAAAACTTGTAGGCTATTATAGCACAGTTGATTTTCAATAAAATTGAATTTTCTAATAAATGTTTAGAAATAATCGAGCAATCAAAATGAAAATTGTCACAGCAATTACAGGTCCCGAAACCTATTGATAGAGGTATCAACCATCGTAATCGGACCATTTTAGATTTTTGCCGCCCAAAAACTTGTGGGCTATAGCACAGTTGATTTTCAATAAAATTGAATTTTCTAAGAAATGTTTAGAAATAATCGAGCAATCAAAATAAAAATTGTCACAGCAATTACAGGTCCCGAAACCTATTGATAGAGGTATCAACCATCGTAATCGGACCATTTTAGATTTTTGCCGCCCAAAAACTTGTGGGCTATAGCACAGTTGATTTTCAATAAAATTGAATTTTCTAAGAAATGTTTAGAAATAATCGAGCAATCAAAATGAAAATTGTCACAGCAATTACAGGTCCCGAAACCTATTGATAGAGGTATCAACCATCGTAATCGGACCATTTTAGATTTTTGCCTCCCAAAAACTTGTGGGCTATAGCACAGTTGATTTTCAATAAAATTGAATTTTCTAAGAAATGTTAAGAAATAATCGAGCAATCAAAATGAAAATTGTCACAACAATTACAAGTTCCGAAACCTATTGATAGAGGTATCAACCATCGTAATCGGACCATTTTAGATTTTTGCCGCCCAAAAACTTGTGGGCTATAGCACAGTTGATTTTCAATAAAATTGAATTTTCTAAGAAATGTTTAGAAATAATCGAGCAATCAAAATGAAAATTGTCACAGCAATTACAGGTCCCGAAACCTATTGATAGAGGTATCAACCATCGTAATCGGACCATTTTAGATTTTTGCCGCCCAAAAACTTGTGGGCTATAGCACAGTTGATTTTCAATAAAATTGAATTTTCTAAGAAATGTTTAGAAATAATCGAGCAATCAAAATGAAAATTGTCACAGCAATTACAGGTCCCGAAACCTATTGATAGAGGTATCAACCATCGTAATCGGACCATTTTAGATTTTTGCCTCCCAAAAACTTGTGGGCTATAGCACAGTTGATTTTCAATAAAATTGAATTTTCTAAGAAATGTTTAGAAATAATCGAGCAATCAAAATGAAAATTGTCACAGCAATTACAGGTCCCGAAACCTATTGATAGAGGTATCAACCATCGTAATCGGACCATTTTAGATTTTTGCCGCCCAAAAACTTGTGGGCTATAGCACAGTTGATTTTCAATAAAATTGAATTTTCTAAGAAATGTTTAGAAATAATCGAGCAATCAAAATGAAAATTGTCACAGCAATTACAGGTCCCGAAACCTATTGATAGAGGTATCAACCATCGTAATCGGACCATTTTAGATTTTTGCCGCCCAAAAACTTGTGGGCTATAGCACAGTTGATTTTCAATAAAATTGAATTTTCTAAGAAATATTTAGAAATAATCGAGCAATCAAAATGAAAATTTTCACAGCAATTACAGGTCCCGAAACCTATTGATAGAGGTATCAACCATCGTAATCGGACCATTTTAGATTTTTGCCTCCCAAAAACTTGTGGGCTATAGCACAGTTGATTTTCAATCAAATTGAATTTTCTAAGAAATGTTTAGAAATAATCGAGCAATCAAAATGAAAATTGTCACAGCAATTACAGGTCCCGAAACCTATTGATAGAGGTATCAACCGTCGTAATCGGACCATTTTTGATTTTTGCCGCCCAAAAACTTGTGGGCTATAGCACAGTTGATTTTCAATAAAATTGAATTTTCTAAGAAATGTTTAGAAATAATCGAGCAATCAAAATGAAAATTGTCACAGCAATTACAGGTCCCGAAACCTATTGATAGAGGTATCAACCATCGTAATCGGACCATTTTTGATTTTTGCCGCCCAAAAACTTGTGGGCTATAGCACAGTTGATTTTCAATAAAATTGAATTTTCTAAGAAATGTTTAGAAATAATCGAGCAATCAAAATGAAAATTGTCACAGCAATTACAGGTCCCGAAACCTATTGATAGAGGTATCAACCATCGTAATCGGACCATTTTTGATTTTTGCCGCCCAAAAACTTGTGGGCTATAGCACAGTTGATTTTCAATAAAATTGAATTTTCTAAGAAATGTTTAGAAATAATCGAGCAATCAAAATGAAAATTGTCACAGCAATTACAGGTCCCGAAACCTATTGATAGAGGTATCAACCATCGTAATCGGACCATTTTTGATTTTTGCCGCCCAAAAACTTGTGGGCTATAGCACAGTTGATTTTCAATAAAATTGAATTTTCTAAGAAATGTTTAGAAATAATCGAGCAATCAAAATGAAAATTGTCACAGCAATTACAGGTCCCGAAACCTATTGATAGAGGTATCAACCATCGTAATCGGACCATTTTTGATTTTTGCCGCCCAAAAACTTGTGGGCTATAGCACAGTTGATTTTCAATAAAATTGAATTTTCTAAGAAATGTTTAGAAATAATCGAGCAATCAAAATGAAAATTGTCACAGCAATTACAGGTCCCGAAACCTATTGATAGAGGTATCAACCATCGTAATCGGACCATTTTTGATTTTTGCCGCCCAAAAACTTGTGGGCTATAGCACAGTTGATTTTCAATAAAATTGAATTTTCTAAGAAATGTTTAGAAATAATCGAGCAATCAAAATGAAAATTGTCACAGCAATTACAGGTCCCGAAACCTATTGATAGAGGTATCAACCATCGTAATCGGACCATTTTAGATTTTTGCCGCCCAAAAACTTGTGGGCTATAGCACAGTTGATTTTCAATAAAATTGAATTTTCTAAGAAATGTTTAGAAATAATCGAGCAATCAAAATGAAAATTGTCACAGCAATTACAGGTCCCGAAACCTATTGATAGAGGTATCAACCATCGTAATCGGACCATTTTTGATTTTTGCCGCCCAAAAACTTGTGGGCTATAGCACAGTTGATTTTCAATAAAATTGAATTTTCTAAGAAATGTTTAGAAATAATCGAGCAATCAAAATGAAAATTGTCACAGCAATTACAGGTCCCGAAACCTATTGATAGAGGTATCAACCATCGTAATCGGACCATTTTAGATTTTTGCCGCCCAAAAACTTGTGGGCTATAGCACAGTTGATTTTCAATAAAATTGAATTTTCTAAGAAATGTTTAGAAATAATCGAGCAATCAAAATGAAAATTGTCACAGCAATTACAGGTCCCGAAACCTATTGATAGAGGTATCAACCATCGTAATCGGACCATTTTTGATTTTTGCCGCCCAAAAACTTGTGGGCTATAGCACAGTTGATTTTCAATAAAATTGAATTTTCTAAGAAATGTTTAGAAATAATCGAGCAATCAAAATGAAAATTGTCACAGCAATTACAGGTCCCGAAACCTATTGATAGAGGTATCAACCATCGTAATCGGACCATTTTAGATTTTTGCCGCCCAAAAACTTGTGGGCTATAGCACAGTTGATTTTCAATAAAATTGAATTTTCTAAGAAATGTTTAGAAATAATCGAGCAATCAAAATGAAAATTGTCACAGCAATTACAGGTCCCGAAACCTATTGATAGAAGTATCAACCATCGTAATCGGACCATTTTTGATTTTTGCCGCCCAAAAACTTGTGGGCTATAGCACAGTTGATTTTCAATAAAATTGAATTTTCTAAGAAATGTTTAGAAATAATCGAGCAATCAAAATGAAAATTGTCACAGCAATTACAGGTCCCGAAACCTATTGATAGAGGTATCAACCATCGTAATCGGACCATTTTTGATTTTTGCCGCCCAAAAACTTGTGGGCTATAGCACAGTTGATTTTCAATAAAATTGAATTTTCTAAGAAATGTTTAGAAATAATCGAGCAATCAAAATGAAAATTGTCACAGCAATTACAGGTCCCGAAACCTATTGATAGAGGTATCAACCATCGTAATCGGACCATTTTTGATTTTTGCCGCCCAAAAACTTGTGGGCTATAGCACAGTTGATTTTCAATAAAATTAAATTTTCTAAGAAATGTTTAGAAATAATCGAGCAATCAAAATGAAAATTGTCACAGCAATTACAGGTCCCGAAACCTATTGATAGAGGTATCAACCATCGTAATCGGACCATTTTTGATTTTTGCCGCCCAAAAACTTGTGGGCTATAGCACAGTTGATTTTCAATCAAATTGAATTTTCTAAGAAATGTTTAGAAATAATCGAGCAATCAAAATGAAAATTGTCACAGCAATTACAGGTCCCGAAACCTATTGATAGAGGTATCAACCATCGTAATCGGACCATTTTAGATTTTTGCCGCCCAAAAACTTGTGGGCTATAGCACAGTTGATTTTCAATAAAATTGAATTTTCTAATAAATGTTTAGAAATAATCGAGCAATCAAAATGAAAATTGTCACAGCAATTACAGGTCCCGAAACCTATTGATAGAGGTATCAACCATCGTAATCGGACCATTTTAGATTTTTGCCGCCCAAAAACTTGTGGGCTATAGCACAGTTGATTTTCAATAAAATTGAATTTTCTAAGAAATGTTTAGAAATAATCGAGCAATCAAAATAAAAATTGTCACAGCAATTACAGGTCCCGAAACCTATTGATAGAGGTATCAACCATCGTAATCGGACCATTTTAAATTTTTGCCGCCCAAAAACTTGTGGGCTATAGCACAGTTGATTTTCAATAAAATTGAATTTTCTAAGAAATATTTAGAAATAATCGAGCAATCAAAATGAAAATTTTCACAGCAATTACAGGTCCCGAAACCTATTGATAGAGGTATCAACCATCGTAATCGGACCATTTTAGATTTTTGCCTCCCAAAAACTTGTGGGCTATAGCACAGTTGATTTTCAATCAAATTGAATTTTCTAAGAAATGTTTAGAAATAATCGAGCAATCAAAATGAAAATTGTCACAGCAATTACAGGTCCCGAAACCTATTGATAGAGGTATCAACCATCGTAATCGGACCATTTTTGATTTTTGCCGCCCAAAAACTTGTGGGCTATAGCACAGTTGATTTTCAATAAAATTGAATTTTCTAAGAAATGTTTAGAAATAATCGAGCAATCAAAATGAAAATTGTCACAGCAATTACAGGTCCCGAAACCTATTGATAGAGGTATCAACCATCGTAATCGGACCATTTTAGATTTTTGCCACCCAAAAACTTGTGGGCTATAGCACAGTTGATTTTCAATAAAATTGAATTTTCTAAGAAATGTTTAGAAATAATCGAGCAATCAAAATGAAAATTTTCACAGCAATTACAGGTCCCGAAACCTATTGATAGAGGTATCAACCATCGTAATCGGACCATTTTAGATTTTTGCCTCCCAAAAACTTGTGGGCTATAGCACAGTTGATTTTCAATCAAATTGAATTTTCTAAGAAATGTTTAGAAATAATCGAGCAATCAAAATGAAAATTGTCACAGCAATTACAGGTCCCGAAACCTATTGATAGAGGTATCAACCATCGTAATCGGACCATTTTTGATTTTTGCCGCCCAAAAACTTGTGGGCTATAGCACAGTTGATTTTCAATAAAATTGAATTTTCTAAGAAATGTTTAGAAATAATCGAGCAATCAAAATGAAAATTGTCACAGCAATTACAGGTCCCGAAACCTATTGATAGAGGTATCAACCATCGTAATCGGACCATTTTTGATTTTTGCCGCCCAAAAACTTGTGGGCTATAGCACAGTTGATTTTCAATCAAATTGAATTTTCTAAGAAATGTTTAGAAATAATCGAGCAATCAAAATGAAAATTGTCACAGCAATTACAGGTCCCGAAACCTATTGATAGAGGTATCAACCATCGTAATCGGACCATTTTAGATTTTTGCCTCCCAAAAACTTGTGGGCTATAGCACAGTTGATTTTCAATCAAATTGAATTTTCTAAGAAATGTTTAGAAATAATCGAGCAATCAAAATGAAAATTTTCACAGCAATTACAGGTCCCGAAACCTATTGATAGAGGTATCAACCATCGTAATCGGACCATTTTAGATTTTTGCCTCCCAAAAACTTGTGGGCTATAGCACAGTTGATTTTCAATCAAATTGAATTTTCTAAGAAATGTTTAGAAATAATCGAGCAATCAAAATGAAAATTTTCACAGCAATTACAGGTCCCGAAACCTATTGATAGAGGTATCAACCATCGTAATCGGACCATTTTAGATTTTTGCCTCCCAAAAACTTGTGGGCTATAGCACAGTTGATTTTCAATCAAATTGAATTTTCTAAGAAATGTTTAGAAATAATCGAGCAATCAAAATGAAAATTGTCACAGCAATTACAGGTCCCGAAACCTATTGATAGAGGTATCAACCATCGTAATCGGACCATTTTTGATTTTTGCCGCCCAAAAACTTGTGGGCTATAGCACAGTTGATTTTCAATCAAATTGAATTTTCTAAGAAATGTTTAGAAATAATCGAGCAATCAAAATGAAAATTGTCACAGCAATTACAGGTCCCGAAACCTATTGATAGAGGTATCAACCATCGTAATCGGACCATTTTTGATTTTTGCCGCCCAAAAACTTGTGGGCTATAGCACAGTTGATTTTCAATAAAATTGAATTTTCTAAGAAATGTTTAGAAATAATCGAGCAATCAAAATGAAAATTGTCACAGCAATTACAGGTCCCGAAACCTATTGATAGAGGTATCAACCATCGTAATCGGACCATTTTTGATTTTTGCCGCCCAAAAACTTGTGGGCTATAGCACAGTTGATTTTCAATAAAATTGAATTTTCTAAGAAATGTTTAGAAATAATCGAGCAATCAAAATGAAAATTTTCACAGCAATTACAGGTCCCGAAACCTATTGATAGAGGTATCAACCATCGTAATCGGACCATTTTAGATTTTTGCCTCCCAAAAACTTGTGGGCTATAGCACAGTTGATTTTCAATAAAATTGAATTTTCTAAGAAATGTTTAGAAATAATCGAGCAATCAAAATGAAAATTTTCACAGCAATTACAGGTCCCGAAACCTATTGATAGAGGTATCAACCATCGTAATCGGACCATTTTAGATTTTTGCCTCCCAAAAACTTGTGGGCTATAGCACAGTTGATTTTCAATCAAATTGAATTTTCTAAGAAATGTTTAGAAATAATCGAGCAATCAAAATGAAAATTGTCACAGCAATTAAAGGTCCCGAAACCTATTGATAGAGGTATCAACCATCGTAATCGGACCATTTTTGATTTTTGCCGCCCAAAAACTTGTGGGCTATAGCACAGTTGATTTTCAATAAAATTGAATTTTCTAAGAAATGTTTAGAAATAATCGAGCAATCAAAATGAAAATTGTCACAGCAATTACAGGTCCCGAAACCTATTGATAGAGGTATCAACCATCGTAATCGGACCATTTTTGATTTTTGCCGCCCAAAAACTTGTGGGCTATAGCACAGTTGATTTTCAATAAAATTGAATTTTCTAAGAAATGTTTAGAAATAATCGAGCAATCAAAATGAAAATTGTCACAGCAATTACAGGTCCCGAAACCTATTGATAGAGGTATCAACCATCGTAATCGGACCATTTTTGATTTTTGCCGCCCAAAAACTTGTGGGCTATAGCACAGTTGATTTTCAATCAAATTGAATTTTCTAAGAAATGTTTAGAAATAATCGAGCAATCAAAATGAAAATTGTCACAGCAATTACAGGTCCCGAAACCTATTGATAGAGGTATCAACCATCGTAATCGGACCATTTTTGATTTTTGCCGCCCAAAAACTTGTGGGCTATAGCACAGTTGATTTTCAATAAAATTGAATTTTCTAAGAAATGTTTAGAAATAATCGAGCAATCAAAATGAAAATTGTCACAGCAATTACAGGTCCCGAAACCTATTGATAGAGGTATCAACCATCGTAATCGGACCATTTTTGATTTTTGCCGCCCAAAAACTTGTGGGCTATAGCACAGTTGATTTTCAATAAAATTGAATTTTCTAAGAAATGTTTAGAAATAATCGAGCAATCAAAATGAAAATTGTCACAGCAATTACAGGTCCCGAAACCTATTGATAGAGGTATCAACCATCGTAATCGGACCATTTTTGATTTTTGCCGCCCAAAAACTTGTGGGCTATAGCACAGTTGATTTTCAATAAAATTGAATTTTCTAAGAAATGTTTAGAAATAATCGAGCAATCAAAATGAAAATTGTCACAGCAATTACAGGTCCCGAAACCTATTGATAGAGGTATCAACCATCGTAATCGGACCATTTTTGATTTTTGCCGCCCAAAAACTTGTGGGCTATAGCACAGTTGATTTTCAATAAAATTGAATTTTCTAAGAAATGTTTAGAAATAATCGAGCAATCAAAATGAAAATTGTCACAGCAATTACAGGTCCCGAAACCTATTGATAGAGGTATCAACTATCGTAATCGGACCATTTTTGATTTTTGCCGCCCAAAAACTTGTGGGCTATAGCACAGTTGATTTTCAATAAAATTGAATTTTCTAAGAAATATTTAGAAATAATCGAGCAATCAAAATGAAAATTTTCACAGCAGTTACAGGTCCCGAAACCTATTGATAGAGGTATCAACCATCGTAATCGGATCATTTTAGATTTTTGCCTCCCAAAAACTTGTGGGCTATAGCACAGTTGATTTTCAATCAAATTGAATTTTCTAAGAAATGTTTAGAAATAATCGAGCAATCAAAATGAAAATTGTCACAGCAATTACAGGTCCCGAAACCTATTGATAGAGGTATCAACCATCGTAATCGGACCATTTTTGATTTTTGCCGCCCAAAAACTTGTGGGCTATAGCACAGTTGATTTTCAATAAAATTGAATTTTCTAAGAAATGTTTAGAAATAATCGAGCAATCAAAATGAAAATTGTCACAGCAATTACAGGTCCCGAAACCTATTGATAGAGGTATCAACCATCGTAATCGGACCATTTTAGATTTTTGCCGCCCAAAAACTTGTGGGCTATAGCACAGTTGATTTTCAATAAAATTGAATTTTCTAAGAAATGCTTAGAAATAATCGAGCAATCAAAATGAAAATTGTCACAGCAATTACAGGTCCCGAAACCTATTGATAGAGGTATCAACCATCGTAATCGGACCATTTTTGATTTTTGCCGCCCAAAAACTTGTGGGCTATAGCACAGTTGATTTTCAATAAAATTGAATTTTCTAAGAAATGTTTAGAAATAATCGAGCAATCAAAATGAAAATTGTCACAGCAATTACAGGTCCCGAAACCTATTGATAGAGGTATCAACCATCGTAATCGGACCATTTTTGATTTTTGCCGCCCAAAAACTTGTGGGCTATAGCACAGTTGATTTTCAATAAAATTGAATTTTCTAAGAAATATTTAGAAATAATCGAGCAATCAAAATGAAAATTTTCACAGCAATTACAGGTCCCGAAACCTATTGATAGAGGTATCAACCATCGTAATCGGACCATTTTAGATTTTTGCCTCCCAAAAACTTGTGGGCTATAGCACAGTTGATTTTCAATCAAATTGAATTTTCTAAGAAATGTTTAGAAATAATCGAGCAATCAAAATGAAAATTGTCACAGCAATTACAGGTCCCGAAACCTATTGATAGAGGTATCAACCATCGTAATCGGACCATTTTTGATTTTTGCCGCCCAAAAACTTGTGGGCTATAGCACAGTTGATTTTCAATAAAATTGAATTTTCTAAGAAATGTTTAGAAATAATCGAGCAATCAAAATGAAAATTGTCACAGCAATTACAGGTCCCGAAACCTATTGATAGAGGTATCAACCATCGTAATCGGACCATTTTAGATTTTTGCCGCCCAAAAACTTGTGGGCTATAGCACAGTTGATTTTCAATAAAATTGAATTTTCTAATAAATGTTTAGAAATAATCGAGCAATCAAAATGAAAATTTTCACAGCAATTACAGGTCCCGAAACCTATTGATAGAGGTATCAACCATCGTAATCGGACCATTTTTGATTTTTGCCGCCCAAAAACTTGTGGGCTATAGCACAGTTGATTTTCAATAAAATTGAATTTTCTAAGAAATGTTTAGAAATAATCGAGCAATCAAAATGAAAATTTTCACAGCAATTACAGGTCCCGAAACCTATTGATAGAGGTATCAACCATCGTAATCGGACCATTTTAGATTTTTGCCTCCCAAAAACTTGTGGGCTATAGCACAGTTGATTTTCAATCAAATTGAATTTTCTAAGAAATGTTTAGAAATAATCGAGCAATCAAAATGAAAATTGTCACAGCAATTACAGGTCCCGAAACCTATTGATAGAGGTATCAACCATCGTAATCGGACCATTTTTGATTTTTGCCGCCCAAAAACTTGTGGGCTATAGCACAGTTGATTTTCAATAAAATTGAATTTTCTAAGAAATGTTTAGAAATAATCGAGCAATCAAAATGAAAATTGTCACAGCAATTACAGGTCCCGAAACCTATTGATAGAGGTATCAACCATCGTAATCGGACCATTTTAGATTTTTGCCGCCCAAAAACTTGTGGGCTATAGCACAGTTGATTTTCAATAAAATTGAATTTTCTAAGAAATGCTTAGAAATAATCGAGCAATCAAAATGAAAATTGTCACAGCAATTACAGGTCCCGAAACCTATTGATAGAGGTATCAACCATCGTAATCGGACCATTTTTGATTTTTGCCGCCCAAAAACTTGTGGGCTATAGCACAGTTGATTTTCAATAAAATTGAATTTTCTAAGAAATGTTTAGAAATAATCGAGCAATCAAAATGAAAATTGTCACAGCAATTACAGGTCCCGAAACCTATTGATAGAGGTATCAACCATCGTAATCGGACCATTTTTGATTTTTGCCGCCCAAAAACTTGTGGGCTATAGCACAGTTGATTTTCAATAAAATTGAATTTTCTAAGAAATGTTTAGAAATAATCGAGCAATCAAAATGAAAATTGTCACAGCAATTACAGGTCCCGAAACCTATTGATAGAGGTATCAACCATCGTAATCGGACCATTTTTGATTTTTGCCGCCCAAAAACTTGTGGGCTATAGCACAGTTGATTTTCAATAAAATTGAATTTTCTAAGAAATGTTTAGAAATAATCGAGCAATCAAAATGAAAATTGTCACAGCAATTACAGGTCCCGAAACCTATTGATAGAGGTATCAACCATCGTAATCGGACCATTTTAGATTTTTGCCTCCCAAAAACTTGTGGGCTATAGCACAGTTGATTTTCAATCAAATTGAATTTTCTAAGAAATGTTTAGAAATAATCGAGCAATCAAAATGAAAATTGTCACAGCAATTACAGGTCCCGAAACCTATTGATAGAGGTATCAACCATCGTAATCGGACCATTTTTGATTTTTGCCGCCCAAAAACTTGTGGGCTATAGCACAGTTGATTTTCAATAAAATTGAATTTTCTAAGAAATGTTTAGAAATAATCGAGCAATCAAAATGAAAATTGTCACAGCAATTACAGGTCCCGAAACCTATTGATAGAGGTATCAACCATCGTAATCGGACCATTTTTGATTTTTGCCGCCCAAAAACTTGTGGGCTATAGCACAGTTGATTTTCAATAAAATTGAATTTTCTAAGAAATGTTTAGAAATAATCGAGCAATCAAAA
The DNA here is from genome assembly GCA_958295665.1 of Tipula vernalis. Taxonomy (NCBI): domain Eukaryota; kingdom Metazoa; phylum Arthropoda; class Insecta; order Diptera; family Tipulidae; genus Tipula; species Tipula vernalis. The sequence continues at coordinate 77,653,353 of OY282560.1, read as the reverse complement.
TGAAAATTGTCACAGCAATTACAGGTCCCGAAACCTATTGATAGAGGTATCAACCATCGTAATCGGACCATTTTAGATTTTTGCCGCCCAAAAACTTGTGGGCTATAGCACAGTTGATTTTCAATAAAATTGAATTTTCTAAGAAATGTTTAGAAATAATCGAGCAATCAAAATGAAAATTGTCACAGCAATTACAGGTCCCGAAACCTATTGATAGAGGTATCAACCATCGTAATCGGACCATTTTTGATTTTTGCCGCCCAAAAACTTGTGGGCTATAGCACAGTTGATTTTCAATAAAATTGAATTTTCTAAGAAATGTTTAGAAATAATCGAGCAATCAAAATGAAAATTGTCACAGCAATTACAGGTCCCGAAACCTATTGATAGAGGTATCAACCATCGTTATCGGACCATTTTTGATTTTTGCCGCCCAAAAACTTGTGGGCTATAGCACAGTTGATTTTCAATAAAATTGAATTTTCTAAGAAATGTTTAGAAATAATCGAGCAATCAAAATGAAAATTGTCACAGCAATTACAGGTCCCGAAACCTATTGATAGAGGTATCAACCATCGTAATCGGACCATTTTTGATTTTTGCCGCCCAAAAACTTGTGGGCTATAGCACAGTTGATTTTCAATAAAATTGAATTTTCTAAGAAATGTTTAGAAATAATCGAGCAATCAAAATGAAAATTGTCACAGCAATTACAGGTCCCGAAACCTATTGATAGAGGTATCAACCATCGTAATCGGACCATTTTTGATTTTTGCCGCCCAAAAACTTGTGGGCTATATAACAGTTGATTTTCAATAAAATTGAATTTTCTAAGAAATGTTTAGAAATAATCGAGCAATCAAAATGAAAATTGTCACAGCAATTACAGGTCCCGAAACCTATTGATAGAGGTATCAACCATCGTAATCGGACCATTTTAGATTTTTGCCGCCCAAAAACTTGTGGGCTATAGCACAGTTGATTTTCAATAAAATTGAATTTTCTAAGAAATGTTTAGAAATAATCGAGCAATCAAAATGAAAATTGTCACAGCAATTACAGGTCCCGAAACCTATTGATAGAGGTATCAACCATCGTAATCGGACCATTTTTGATTTTTGCCGCCCAAAAACTTGTGGGCTATAGCACAGTTGATTTTCAATAAAATTGAATTTTCTAAGAAATGTTTAGAAATAATCGAGCAATCAAAATGAAAATTGTCACAGCAATTACAGGTCCCGAAACCTATTGATAGAGGTATCAACCATCGTAATCGGACCATTTTAAATTTTTGCCGCCCAAAAACTTGTGGGCTATAGCACAGTTGATTTTCAATAAAATTGAATTTTCTAAGAAATATTTAGAAATAATCGAGCAATCAAAATGAAAATTTTCACAGCAATTACAGGTTCCGAAACCTATTGATAGAGGTATCAACCATCGTAATCGGACCATTTTAGATTTTTGCCGCCCAAAAACTTGTGGGCTATAGCACAGTTGATTTTAAATAAAATTCAATTTTCTAAGAAATGTTTAGAAATAATCGAGCAATCAAAATGAAAATTGTCACAGCAATTACAGGTCCCGAAACCTATTGATAGAGGTATCAACCATCGTAATCGGACCATTTTAGATTTTTGCCGCCCAAAAACTTGTGGGCTATAGCACAGTTGATTTTCAATAAAATTGAATTTTCTAAGAATTGTTTAGAAATAATCGAGCAATCAAAATGAAAATTGTCACAGCAATTACAGGTCCCGAAACCTATTGATAGAGGTATCAACCATCGTAATTGGACCATTTTAGATTTTTGCCGCCCAAAAACTTGTGGGCTATAGCACAGTTGATTTTCAATAAAATTGAATTTTCTATGAAATGTTTAGAAATAATCGAGCAATCAAAATGAAAATTGTCACAGCAATTACAGGTCCCGAAACCTATTGATAGAGGTATCAACCATCGTAATCGGACCATTTTAGATTTTTGCCGCCCAAAAACTTGTGGGCTATAGCACAGTTGATTTTCAATAAAATTGAATTTTCTAAGAAATGTTTAGAAATAATCGAGCAATCAAAATGAAAATTGTCACAGCAATTACAGGTCCCGAAACCTATTGATAGAGGTATCAACCATCGTAATCGGACCATTTTAGATTTTTGCCGCCCAAAAACTTGTGGGCTATAACACAGTTGATTTTCAATAAAATTGAATTTTCTAAGAAATGTTTAGAAATAATCGAGCAATCAAAATGAAAATTGTCACAGCAATTACAGGTCCCGAAACATATTGATAGAGGTATCAACCATCGTAATCGGACCATTTTAGATTTTTGCCGCCCAAAAACTTGTGGGCTATAGCACAGTTGATTTTCAATAAAATTGAATTTTCTAAGAAATATTTAGAAATAATCGAGCAATCAAAATGAAAATTTTCACAGCAATTACAGGTCCCGAAACCTATTGATAGAGGTATCAACCATCGTAATCGGACCATTTTAGATTTTTGCCGCCCAAAAACTTGTGGGCTATAGCACAGTTGATTTTCAATAAAATTGAATTTTCTAATAAATGTTTAGAAATAATCGAGCAATCAAAATGAAAATTGTCACAGCAATTACAGGTCCCGAAACCTATTGATAGAGGTATCAACCATCGTAATCGGACCATTTTAGATTTTTGCCGCCCAAAAACTTGTGGGCTATAGCACAGTTGATTTTCAATAAAATTGAATTTTCTAAGAAATGTTTAGAAATAATCGAGCAATCAAAATAAAAATTGTCACAGCAATTACAGGTCCCGAAACCTATTGATAGAGGTATCAACCATCGTAATCGGACCATTTTAGATTTTTGCCGCCCAAAAACTTGTGGGCTATAGCACAGTTGATTTTCAATAAAATTGAATTTTCTAAGAAATGTTTAGAAATAATCGAGCAATCAAAATGAAAATTGTCACAGCAATTACAGGTCCCGAAACCTATTGATAGAGGTATCAACCATCGTAATCGGACCATTTTTGATTTTTGCCGCCCAAAAACTTGTGGGCTATAGCACAGTTGATTTTCAATAAAATTGAATTTTCTAAGAAATGTTTAGAAATAATCGAGCAATCAAAATGAAAATTGTCACAGCAATTACAGGTCCCGAAACCTATTGATAGAGGTATCAACCATCGTAATCGGACCATTTTTGATTTTTGCCGCCCAAAAACTTGTGGGCTATAGCACAGTTGATTTTCAATAAAATTGAATTTTCTAAGAAATGTTTAGAAATAATCGAGCAATCAAAATGAAAATTGTCACAGCAATTACAGGTCCCGAAACCTATTGATAGAGGTATCAACCATCGTAATCGGACCATTTTTGATTTTTGCCGCCCAAAAACTTGTGGGCTATAGCACAGTTGATTTTCAATAAAATTGAATTTTCTAAGAAATGTTTAGAAATAATCGAGCAATCAAAATGAAAATTGTCACAGCAATTACAGGTCCCGAAACCTATTGATAGAGGTATCAACCATCGTAATCGGACCATTTTAGATTTTTGCCGCCCAAAAACTTGTGGGCTATAGCACAGTTGATTTTCAATAAAATTGAATTTTCTAAGAAATATTTAGAAATAATCGAGCAATCAAAATGAAAATTTTCACAGCAATTACAGGTCCCGAAACCTATTGATAGAGGTATCAACCATCGTAATCGGACCATTTTAGATTTTTGCCTCCCAAAAACTTGTGGGCTATAGCACAGTTGATTTTCAATCAAATTGAATTTTCTAAGAAATGTTTAGAAATAATCGAGCAATTAAAATGAAAATTGTCACAGCAATTACAGGTCCCGAAACCTATTGATAGAGGTATCAACCATCGTAATCGGACCATTTTAGATTTTTGCCACCCAAAAACTTGTGGGCTATAGCACAGTTGATTTTCAATAAAATTGAATTTTCTAAGAAATGTTTAGAAATAATCGAGCAATCAAAATGAAAATTGTCACAGCAATTACAGGTCCCGAAACCTATTGATAGAGGTATCAACCATCGTAATCGGACCATTTTAGATTTTTGCCGCCCAAAAACTTGTGGGCTATAGCACAGTTGATTTTCAATAAAATTGAATTTTCTAATAAATGTTTAGAAATAATCGAGCAATCAAAATGAAAATTGTCACAGCAATTACAGGTCCCGAAACCTATTGATAGAGGTATCAACCATCGTAATCGGACCATTTTAGATTTTTGCCGCCCAAAAACTTGTGGGCTATAGCACAGTTGATTTTCAATAAAATTGAATTTTCTAAGAAATGTTTAGAAATAATCGAGCAATCAAAATAAAAATTGGCACAGCAATTACAGGTCCCGAAACCTATTGATAGATGTATCAACCATCGTAATCGGACCATTTTAGATTTTTGCCGCCCAAAAACTTGTGGGCTATAGCACAGTTGATTTTCAATAAAATTGAATTTTCTAAGAAATGTTTAGAAATAATCGAGCAATCAAAATGAAAATTGTCACAGCAATTACAGGTCCCGAAACCTATTGATAGAGGTATCAACCATCGTAATCGGACCATTTTTGATTTTTGCCGCCCAAAAACTTGTGGGCTATAGCACAGTTGATTTTCAATAAAATTGAATTTTCTAAGAAATGTTTAGAAATAATCGAGCAATCAAAATGAAAATTGTCACAGCAATTACAGGTCCCGAAACCTATTGATAGAGGTATCAACCATCGTAATCGGACCATTTTTGATTTTTGCCGCCCAAAAACTTGTGGGCTATAGCACAGTTGATTTTCAATAAAATTGAATTTTCTAAGAAATGTTTAGAAATAATCGAGCAATCAAAATGAAAATTGTCACAGCAATTACAGGTCCCGAAACCTATTGATAGAGGTATCAACCATCGTAATCGGACCATTTTTGATTTTTGCCGCCCAAAAACTTGTGGGCTATAGCACAGTTGATTTTCAATAAAATTGAATTTTCTAAGAAATGTTTAGAAATAATCGAGCAATCAAAATGAAAATTGTCACAGCAATTACAGGTCCCGAAACCTATTGATAGAGGTATCAACCATCGTAATCGGACCATTTTTGATTTTTGCCGCCCAAAAACTTGTGGGCTATAGCACAGTTGATTTTCAATAAAATTGAATTTTCTAAGAAATGTTTAGAAATAATCGAGCAATCAAAATGAAAATTGTCACAGCAATTACAGGTCCCGAAACCTATTGATAGAGGTATCAACCATCGTAATCGGACCATTTTAGATTTTTGCCGCCCAAAAACTTGTGGGCTATAGCACAGTTGATTTTCAATAAAATTGAATTTTCTAAGAAATGTTTAGAAATAATCGAGCAATCAAAATGAAAATTGTCACAGCAATTACAGGTCCCGAAACCTATTGATAGAGGTATCAACCATCGTAATCGGACCATTTTTGATTTTTGCCGCCTAAAAACTTGTGGGCTATAGCACAGTTGATTTTCAATAAAATTGAATTTTCTAAGAAATGTTTAGAAATAATCGAGCAATCAAAATGAAAATTGTCACAGCAACTACAGGTCCCGAAACCTATTGATAGAGGTATCAACCATCGTAATCGGACCATTTTAGATTTTTGCCGCCCAAAAACTTGTGGGCTATAGCACAGTTGATTTTCAATAAAATTGAATTTTCTAAGAAATGTTTAGAAATAATCGAGCAATCAAAATAAAAATTGTCACAGCAATTACAGGTCCCGAAACCTATTGATAGAGGTATCAACCATCGTAATCGGACCATTTTAGATTTTTGCCGCCCAAAAACTTGTGGGCTATAGCACAGTTGATTTTCAATAAAATTGAATTTTCTAAGAAATGTTTAGAAATAATCGAGCAATCAAAATGAAAATTGTCACAGCAATTACAGGTCCCGAAACCTATTGATAGAGGTATCAACCATCGTAATCGGACCATTTTTGATTTTTGCCGCCCAAAAACTTGTGGGCTATAGCACAGTTGATTTTCAATAAAATTGAATTTTCTAAGAAATGTTTAGAAATAATCGAGCAATCAAAATGAAAATTGTCACAGCAATTACAGGTCCCGAAACCTATTGATAGAGGTATCAACCATCGTAATCGGACCATTTTAGATTTTTGCCGCCCAAAAACTTGTGGGCTATAGCACAGTTGATTTTCAATCAAATTGAATTTTCTAAGAAATGTTTAGAAATAATCGAGCAATCAAAATGAAAATTGTCACAGCAATTACAGGTCCCGAAACCTATTGATAGAGGTATCAACCATCGTAATCGGACCATTTTTGATTTTTGCCGCCCAAAAACTTGTGGGCTATAGCACAGTTGATTTTCAATAAAATTGAATTTTCTAAGAAATGTTTAGAAATAATCGAGCAATCAAAATGAAAATTGTCACAGCAATTACAGGTCCCGAAACCTATTGATAGAGGTATCAACCATCGTAATCGGACCATTTTTGATTTTTGCCGCCCAAAAACTTGTGGGCTATAGCACAGTTGATTTTCAATAAAATTGAATTTTCTAAGAAATGTTTAGAAATAATCGAGCAATCAAAATGAAAATTGTCACAGCAATTACAGGTCCCGAAACCTATTGATAGAGGTATCAACCATCGTAATCGGACCATTTTTGATTTTTGCCGCCCAAAAACTTGTGGGCTATAGCACAGTTGATTTTCAATAAAATTGAATTTTCTAAGAAATGTTTAGAAATAATCGAGCAATCAAAATGAAAATTGTCACAGCAATTACAGGTCCCGAAACCTATTGATAGAGGTATCAACCATCGTAATCGGACCATTTTAGATTTTTGCCGCCCAAAAACTTGTGGGCTATAGCACAGTTGATTTTCAATAAAATTGAATTTTCTAATAAATGTTTAGAAATAATCGAGCAATCAAAATGAAAATTGTCACAGCAATTACAGGTCCCGAAACCTATTGATAGAGGTATCAACCATCGTAATCGGACCATTTTAGATTTTTGCCGCCCAAAAACTTGTGGGCTATAGCACAGTTGATTTTCAATAAAATTGAATTTTCTAAGAAATGTTTAGAAATAATCGAGCAATCAAAATAAAAATTGTCACAGCAATTACAGGTCCCGAAACCTATTGATAGACGTATCAACCATCGTAATCGGACCATTTTAGATTTTTGCCGTCCAAAAACTTGTGGGCTATAGCACAGTTGATTTTCAATAAAATTGAATTTTCTAAGAAATGTTAAGAAATAATCGAGCAATCAAAATGAAAATTGTCACAGCAATTACAGGTCCCGAAACCTATTGATAGAGGTATCAACCATCGTAATCGGACCATTTTTGATTTTTGCCGCCCAAAAACTTGTGGGCTATAGCACAGTTGATTTTCAATAAAATTGAATTTTCTAATAAATGTTTAGAAATAATCGAGCAATCAAAATGAAAATTGTCACAGCAATTACAGGTCCCGAAACCTATTGATAGAGGTATCAACCATCGTAATCGGACCATTTTAGATTTTTGCCGCCCAAAAACTTGTGGGCTATAGCACAGTTGATTTTCAATAAAATTGAATTTTCTAAGAAATGTTTAGAAATAATCGAGCAATCAAAATAAAAATTGTCACAGCAATTACAGGTCCCGAAACCTATTGATAGAGGTATCAACCATCGTAATCGGACCATTTTAGATTTTTGCCGCCCAAAAACTAGTGGGCTATAGCACAGTTGATTTTCAATAAAATTGAATTTTCTAAGAAATGTTTAGAAATAATCGAGCAATCAAAATGAAAATTGTCACAGCAATTACAGGTCCCGAAACCTATTGATAGAGGTATCAACCATCGTAATCGGACCATTTTTGATTTTTGCCGCCCAAAAACTTGTGGGCTATAGCACAGTTGATTTTCAATAAAATTGAATTTTCTAAGAAATGTTTAGAAATAATCGAGCAATCAAAATGAAAATTGTCACAGCAATTACAGGTCCCGAAACCTATTGATAGAGGTATCAACCATCGTAATCGGACCATTTTAGATTTTTGCCGCCCAAAAACTTGTGGGCTATAGCACAGTTGATTTTCAATAAAATTGAATTTTCTAAGAAATGTTTAGAAATAATCGAGCAATCAAAATGAAAATTGTCACAGCAATTACAGGTCCCGAAACCTATTGATAGAGGTATCAACCATCGTAATCGGACCATTTTTGATTTTTGCCGCCCAAAAACTTGTGGGCTATAGCACAGTTGATTTTCAATAAAATTGAATTTTCTAAGAAATGTTTAGAAATAATCGAGCAATCAAAATGAAAATTGTCACAGCAATTACAGGTCCCGAAACCTATTGATAGAGGTATCAACCATCGTAATCGGACCATTTTTGATTTTTGCCGCCCAAAAACTTGTGGGCTATAGCACAGTTGATTTTCAATAAGATTGAATTTTCTAAGAAATGTTTAGAAATAATCGAGCAATCAAAATGAAAATTGTCACAGCAATTACAGGTCCCGAAACCTATTGATAGAGGTATCAACCATCGTAATCGGACCATTTTAGATTTTTGCCGCCCAAAAACTTGTGGGCTATAGCACAGTTGATTTTCAATAAAATTGAATTTTCTAATAAATGTTTAGAAATAATCGAGCAATCAAAATGAAAATTGTCACAGCAATTACAGGTCCCGAAACCTATTGATAGAGGTATCAACCATCGTAATCGGACCATTTTAGATTTTTGCCGCCCAAAAACTTGTGGGCTATAGCACAGTTGATTTTCAATAAAATTGAATTTTCTAAGAAATGTTTAGAAATAATCGAGCAATCAAAATGAAAATTGTCACAGCAATTACAGGTCCCGAAACCTATTGATAGAGGTATCAACCATCGTAATCGGGCCATTTTAGATTTTTGCCGCCCAAAAACTTGTGGGCTATAGCACAGTTGATTTTCAATAAAATTGAATTTTCTAAGAAATGTTTAGAAATAATCGAGCAATCAAAATGAAAATTGTCACAGCAATTACAGGTCCCGAAACCTATTGATAGAGGTATCAACCATCGTAATCGGGCCATTTTAGATTTTTGCCGCCCAAAAACTTGTGGGCTATAGCACAGTTGATTTTCAATAAAATTGAATTTTCTAAGAAATGTTTAGAAATAATCGAGCAATCAAAATAAAAATTGTCACAGCAATTACAGGTCCCGAAACCTATTGATAGACGTATCAACCATCGTAATCGGACCATTTTAGATTTTTGCCGCCCAAAAACTTGTGGGCTATAGCACAGTTGATTTTCAATAAAATTGAATTTTCTAAGAAATGTTAAGAAATAATCGAGCAATCAAAATGAAAATTGTCACAGCAATTACAGGTCCCGAAACCTATTGATAGAGGTATCAACCATCGTAATCGGACCATTTTAGATTTTTGCCTCCCAAAAACTTGTGGGCTATAGCACAGTTGATTTTCAATAAAATTGAATTTTCTAAGAAATGTTTAGAAATAATCGAGCAATCAAAATGAAAATTGTCACAGCAATTACAGGTCCCGAAACCTATTGATAGAGGTATCAACCATCGTAATCGGACCATTTTAGATTTTTGCCACCCAAAAACTTGTGGGCTATAGCACAGTTGATTTTCAATAAAATTGAATTTTCTAAGAAATGTTTAGAAATAATCGAGCAATCAAAATGAAAATTGTCACAGCAATTACAGGTCCCGAAACCTATTGATAGAGGTATCAACCATCGTAATCGGACCATTTTAGATTTTTGCCGCCCAAAAACTTGTGGGCTATAGCACAGTTGATTTTCAATAAAATTGAATTTTCTAAGAAATGTTTAGAAATAATCGAGCAATCAAAATGAAAATTGTCACAGCAATTACAGGTCCCGAAACCTATTGATAGAGGTATCAACCATCGTAATCGGACCATTTTTGATTTTTGCCGCCCAAAAACTTGTGGGCTATAGCACAGTTGATTTTCAATAAAATTGAATTTTCTAAGAAATGTTTAGAAATAATCGAGCAACCAAAATGAAAATTGTCACAGCAATTACAGGTCCCGAAACCTATTGATAGAGGTATCAACCATCGTAATCGGACCATTTTAAATTTTTGCCGCCCAAAATCTTGTGGGCTATAGCACAGTTGATTTTCAATAAAATTGAATTTTCTAAGAAATGTTTAGAAATAATCGAGCAATCAAAATGAAAATTGTCACAGCAATTACAGGTCCCGAAACCTATTGATAGAGGTATCAACCATCGTAATCGGGCCATTTTAGATTTTTGCCGCCCAAAAACTTGTGGGCTATAGCACAGTTGATTTTCAATAAAATTGAATTTTCTAAGAAATGTTTAGAAATAATCGAGCAATCAAAATGAAAATTGTCACAGCAATTACAGGTCCCGAAACCTATTGATAGAGGTATCAACCATCGTAATCGGACCATTTTTGATTTTTGCCGCCCAAAAACTTGTGGGCTATAGCACAGTTGATTTTCAATAAAATTGAATTTTCTAAGAAATGTTTAGAAATAATCGAGCAATCAAAATGAAAATTGTCACAGCAATTACAGGTCCCGAAACCTATTGATAGAGGTATCAACCATCGTAATCGGACCATTTTAGATTTTTGCCACCCAAAAACTTGTGGGCTATAGCACAGTTGATTTTCAATAAAATTGAATTTTCTAAGAAATGTTTAGAAATAATCGAGCAATCAAAATGAAAATTGTCACAGCAATTACAGGTCCCGAAACCTATTGATAGAGGTATCAACCATCGTAATCGGACCATTTTAGATTTTTGCCGCCCAAAAACTTGTGGGCTATAACACAGTTGATTTTCAATAAAATTGAATTTTCTAAGAAATGTTTAGAAATAATCGAGCAATGAAAATAAAAATTGTCACAGCAATTACAGGTCCCGAAACCTATTGATAGAGGTATCAACCATCGTAATCGGACCATTTTAGATTTTTGCCGCCCAAAAACTTGTGGGCTATAGCACAGTTGATTTTCAATAAAATTGAATTTTCTAAGAAATATTTAGAAATAATCGAGCAATCAAAATGAAAATTTTCACAGCAATTACAGGTCCCGAAACCTATTGATAGAGGTATCAACCATCGTAATCGGACCATTTTAGATTTTTGCCTCCCAAAAACTTGTGGGCTATAGCACAGTTGATTTTCAATCAAATTGAATTTTCTAAGAAATGTTTAGAAATAATCGAGCAATCAAAATGAAAATTTTCACAGCAATTACAGGTCCCGAAACCTATTGATAGAGGTATCAACCATCGTAATCGGACCATTTTAGATTTTTGCCACCCAAAAACTTGTGGGCTATAGCACAGTTGATTTTCAATAAAATTGAATTTTCTAAGAAATGTTTAGAAATAATCGAGCAATCAAAATGAAAATTGTCACAGCAATTACAGGTCCCGAAACCTATTGATAGAGGTATCAACCATCGTAATCGGACCATTTTAGATTTTTGCCACCCAAAAACTTGTGGGCTATAGCACAGTTGATTTTCAATAAAATTGAATTTTCTAAGAAATGTTTAGAAATAATCGAGCAATCAAAATGAAAATTGTCACAGCAATTACAGGTCCCGAAACCTATTGATAGAGGTATCAACCATCGTAATCGGACCATTTTAGATTTTTGCCGCCCAAAAACTTGTGGGCTATAGCACAGTTGATTTTCAATAAAATTGAATTTTCTAAGAAATGTTTAGAAATAATCGAGCAATCAAAATGAAAATTGTCACAGCAATTACAGGTCCCGAAACCTATTGATAGAGGTATCAACCATCGTAATCGGACCATTTTAGATTTTTGCCACCCAAAAACTTGTGGGCTATAGCACAGTTGATTTTCAATAAAATTGAATTTTCTAAGAAATGTTTAGAAATAATCGAGCAATCAAAATGAAAATTGTCACAGCAATTACAGGTCCCGAAACCTATTGATAGAGGTTTCAACCATCGTAATCGGACCATTTTTGATTTTTGCCGCCCAAAAACTTGTGGGCTATAGCACAGTTGATTTTCAATAAAATTGAATTTTCTAAGAAATGTTTAGAAATAATCGAGCAATCAAAATGAAAATTGTCACAGCAATTACAGGTCCCGAAACCTATTGATAGAGGTATCAACCATCGTAATCGGACCATTTTAGATTTTTGCCGCCCAAAAACTTGTGGGCTATAGCACAGTTGATTTTCAATAAAATTGAATTTTCTAAGAAATGTTTAGAAATAATCGAGCAATCAAAATGAAAATTGTCACAGCAATTACAGGTCCCGAAACCTATTGATAGAGGTATCAACCATCGTAATCGGACCATTTTTGATTTTTGCCGCCCAAAAACTTGTGGGCTATAGCACAGTTGATTTTCAATAAAATTGAATTTTCTAAGAAATGTTTAGAAATAATCGAGCAACCAAAATGAAAATTGTCACAGCAATTACAGGTCCCGAAACCTATTGATAGAGGTATCAACCATCGTAATCGGACCATTTTAAATTTTTGCCGCCCAAAAACTTGTGGGCTATAGCACAGTTGATTTTCAATAAAATTGAATTTTCTAAGAAATGTTTAGAAATAATCGAGCAATCAAAATGAAAATTGTCACAGCAATTACAGGTCCCGAAACCTATTGATAGAGGTATCAACCATCGTAATCGGGCCATTTTAGATTTTTGCCGCCCAAAAACTTGTGGGCTATAGCACAGTTGATTTTCAATAAAATTGAATTTTCTAAGAAATATTTAGAAATAATCGAGCAATCAAAATGAAAATTGTCACAGCAATTACAGGTCCCGAAACCTATTGATAGAGGTATCAACCATCGTAATCGGACCATTTTTGATTTTTGCCGCCCAAAAACTTGTGGGCTATAGCACAGTTGATTTTCAATAAAATTAAATTTTCTAAGAAATGTTTAGAAATAATCGAGCAATCAAAATGAAAATTGTCACAGCAATTACAGGTCCCGAAACCTATTGATAGAGGTATCAACCATCGTAATCGGACCATTTTTGATTTTTGCCGCCCAAAAACTTGTGGGCTATAGCACAGTTGATTTTCAATAAAATTGAATTTTCTAAGAAATGTTTAGAAATAATCGAGCAATCAAAATGAAAATTGTCACAGCAATTACAGGTCCCGAAACCTATTGATAGAGGTATCAACCATCGTAATCGGACCATTTTAGATTTTTGCCACCCAAAAACTTGTGGGCTATAGCACAGTTGATTTTCAATAAAATTGAATTTTCTAAGAAATGTTTAGAAATAATCGAGCAATCAAAATGAAAATTGTCACAGCAATTACAGGTCCCGAAACCTATTGATAGAGGTATCAACCATCGTAATCGGACCATTTTAGATTTTTGCCGCCCAAAAACTTGTGGGCTATAACACAGTTGATTTTCAATAAAATTGAATTTTCTAAGAAATGTTTAGAAATAATCGAGCAATGAAAATAAAAATTGTCACAGCAATTACAGGTCCCGAAACCTATTGATAGAGGTATCAACCATCGTAATCGGACCATTTTAGATTTTTGCCGCCCAAAAACTTGTGGGCTATAACACAGTTGATTTTCAATAAAATTGAATTTTCTAAGAAATATTTAGAAATAATCGAGCAATCAAAATGAAAATTTTCACAGCAATTACAGGTCCCGAAACCTATTGATAGAGGTATCAACCATCGTAATCGGACCATTTTAGATTTTTGCCTCCCAAAAACTTGTGGGCTATAGCACAGTTGATTTTCAATCAAATTGAATTTTCTAAGAAATGTTTAGAAATAATCGAGCAATCAAAATGAAAATTTTCACAGCAATTACAGGTCCCGAAACCTATTGATAGAGGTATCAACCATCGTAATCGGACCATTTTAGATTTTTGCCGCCCAAAAACTTGTGGGCTATAGCACAGTTGATTTTCAATAAATTTGAATTTTCTAAGAAATGTTTAGAAATAATCGAGCAATCAAAATGAAAATTGTCACAGCAATTACAGGTCCCGAAACCTATTGATAGAGGTATCAACCATCGTAATCGGACCATTTTAGATTTTTGCCGCCCAAAAACTTGTGGGCTATACCACAGTTGATTTTCAATAAAATTGAATTTTCTAATAAATGTTTAGAAATAATCGAGCAATCAAAATGAAAATTGTCACAGCAATTACAGGTCCCGAAACCTATTGATAGAGGTATCAACCATCGTAATCGGACCATTTTAGATTTTTGCCGCCCAAAAACTTGTGGGCTATAGCACAGTTGATTTTCAATAAAATTGAATTTTCTAAGAAATGTTTAGAAATAATCGAGCAATCAAAATAAAAATTGTCACAGCAATTACAGGTCCCGAAACCTATTGATAGAGGTATCAACCATCGTAATCGGACCATTTTAGATTTTTGCCGCCCAAAAACTTGTGGGCTATAGCACAGTTGATTTTCAATAAAATTGAATTTTCTAAGAAATGTTTAGAAATAATCGAGCAATCAAAATGAAAATTGTCACAGCAATTACAGGTCCCGAAACCTATTGATAGAGGTATCAACCATCGTAATCGGACCATTTTTGATTTTTGCCGCCCAAAAACTTGTGGGCTATAGCACAGTTGATTTTCAATAAAATTGAATTTTCTAAGAAATGTTTAGAAATAATCGAGCAATCAAAATGAAAATTGTCACAGCAATTACAGGTCCCGAAACCTATTGATAGAGGTATCAACCATCGTAATCGGACCATTTTTGATTTTTGCCGCCCAAAAACTTGTGGGCTATAGCACAGTTGATTTTCAATAAAATTGAATTTTCTAAGAAATGTTTAGAAATAATCGAGCAATCAAAATGAAAATTGTCACAGCAATTACAGGTCCCGAAACCTATTGATAGAGGTATCAACCATCATAATCGGACCATTTTTGATTTTTGCCGCCCAAAAACTTGTGGGCTATAGCACAGTTGATTTTCAATAAAATTGAATTTTCTAAGAAATGTTTAGAAATAATCGAGCAATCAAAATGAAAATTGTCACAGCAATTACAGGTCCCGAAACCTATTGATAGAGGTATCAACCATCGTAATCGGACCATTTTTGATTTTTGCCGCCCAAAAACTTGTGGGCTATAGCACAGTTGATTTTCAATAAAATTGAATTTTCTAAGAAATGTTTAGAAATAATCGAGCAATCAAAATAAAAATTGTCACAGCAATTACAGGTCCCGAAACCTATTGATAGAGGTATCAACCATCGTAATCGGACCATTTTTGATTTTTGCCGCCCAAAAACTTGTGGGCTATAGCACAGTTGATTTTCAATAAAATTGAATTTTCTAAGAAATGTTTAGAAATAATCGAGCAATCAAAATGAAAATTGTCACAGCAATTACAGGTCCCGAAACCTATTGATAGAGGTATCAATCATCGTAATCGGACCATTTTTGATTTTTGCCGCCCAAAAACTTGTGGGCTATAGCACAGTTGATTTTCAATAAAATTGAATTTTCTAAGAAATGTTTAGAAATAATCGAGCAATCAAAATGAAAATTGTCACAGCAATTACAGGTCCCGAAACCTATTGATAGAGGTATCAACCATCGTAATCGGACCATTTTAGATTTTTGCCGCCCAAAAACTTGTGGGCTATAGCACAGTTGATTTTCAATAAAATTGAATTTTCTAATAAATGTTTAGAAATAATCGAGCAATCAAAATGAAAATTGTCACAGCAATTACAGGTCCCGAAACCTATTGATAGAGGTATCAACCATCGTAATCGGACCATTTTTGATTTTTGCCGCCCAAAAACTTGTGGGCTATAGCACAGTTGATTTTCAATAAAATTGAATTTTCTAAGAAATATTTAGAAATAATCGAGCAATCAAAATGAAAATTGTCACAGCAATTACAGGTCCCGAAACCTATTGATAGAGGTATCAACCATCGTAATCGGACCATTTTTGATTTTTGCCGCCCAAAAACTTGTGGGCTATAGCACAGTTGATTTTCAATAAAATTGAATTTTCTAAGAAATGTTTAGAAATAATCGAGCAATCAAAATGAAAATTGTCACAGCAATTACAGGTCCCGAAACCTATTAATAGAGGTATCAACCATCGTAATCGGACCATTTTAGATTTTTGCCGCCCAAAAACTTGTGGGCTATAGCACAGTTGATTTTCAATAAAATTGAATTTTCTAAGAAATGTTTAGAAATAATCGAGCAATCAAAATAAAAATTGTCACAGCAATTACAGGTCCCGAAACCTATTGATAGAGGTATCAACCATTGTAATCGGACCATTTTAGATTTTTGCCGCCCAAAAACTTGTGGGCTATAGCACAGTTGATTTTCAATAAAATTGAATTTTCTAAGAAATGTTTAGAAATAATCGAGCAATCAAAATGAAAATTGTCACAGCAATTACAGGTCCCGAAACCTATTGATAGAGGTATCAACCATCGTAATCGGACCATTTTAGATTTTTGCCGCCCAAAAACTTGTGGGCTATAGCACAGTTGATTTTCAATAATATTGAATTTTCTAAGAAATGTTTAGAAATAATCGAGCAATCAAAATGAAAATTGTCACAGCAATTACAGGTCCCGAAACCTATTGATAGAGGTATCAACCATCGTAATCGGACCATTTTAGATTTTTGCCGCCCAAAAACTTGTGGGCTATAGCACAGTTGATTTTCAATAAAATTGAATTTTCTAAGAAATGTTTAGAAATAATCGAGCAATCAAAATGAAAATTGTCACAGCAATTACAGGTCCCGAAACCTATTGATAGAGGTATCAACCATCGTAATCGGACCATTTTTGATTTTTGCCGCCCAAAAACTTGTGGGCTATAGCACAGTTGATTTTCAATAAAATTGAATTTTCTAAGAAATGTTTAGAAATAATCGAGCAATCAAAATGAAAATTGTCACAGCAATTACAGGTCCCGAAACCTATTGATAGAGGTATCAACCATCGTAATCGGACCATTTTTGATTTTTGCCGCCCAAAAACTTGTGGGCTATAGCACTGTTGATTTTCAATAAAATTGAATTTTCTAAGAAATGTTTAGAAATAATCGAGCAATCAAAATGAAAATTGTCACAGCAATTACAGGTCCCGAAACCTATTGATAGAGGTATCAACCATCGTAATCGGACCATTTTAGATTTTTGCCGCCCAAAAACTTGTGGGCTATAGCACAGTTGATTTTCAATAAAATTGAATTTTCTAAGAAATGTTTAGAAATAATCGAGCAATCAAACTAAAAATTGTCACAGCAATTACAGGTCCCGAAACCTATTGATAGAGGTATCAACCATCGTAATCGGACCATTTTAGATTTTTGCCGCCCAAAAACTTGTGGGCTATAGCACAGTTGATTTTCAATAAAACTGAATTTTTGAAGAAATGTTCAGAAATAATCGAGCAATCAAAATGAAAATTGTCACAGCAATTACAGGTCCCGAAACCTATTGATAGAGGTATCAACCATCGTAATCGGACCATTTTTGATTTTTGCCGCCCAAAAACTTGTGGGCTATAGCACAGTTGATTTTCAATAAAATTGAATTTTCTAAGAAATGTTTAGAAATAATCGAGCAATCAAAATGAAAATTGTCACAGCAATTACAGGTCCCGAAACCTATTGATAGAGGTATCAACCATCGTAATCGGACCATTTTTGATTTTTGCCGCCCAAAAACTTGTGGGCTATAGCACAGTTGATTTTCAATAAAATTGAATTTTCTAAGAAATGTTTAGAAATAATCGAGCAATCAAAATGAAAATTGTCACAGCAATTACAGGTCCCGAAACCTATTGATAGAGGTATCAACCATCGTAATCGGACCATTTTAGATTTTTGCCGCCCAAAAACTTGTGGGCTATAGCACAGTTGATTTTCAATAAAATTGAATTTTCTAAGAAATGTTTAGAAATAATCGAGCAATCAAACTAAAAATTGTCACAGCAATTACAGGTCCCGAAACCTATTGATAGAGGTATCAACCATCGTAATCGGACCATTTTAGATTTTTGCCGCCCAAAAACTTGTGGGCTATAGCACAGTTGATTTTCAATAAAATTGAATTTTCTAAGAAATGTTCAGAAATAATCGAGCAATCAAAATGAAAATTGTCACAGCAATTACAGGTCCCGAAACCTATTGATAGAGGTATCAACCATCGTAATCGGACCATTTTAGATTTTTGCCTCCCAAAAACTTGTGGGCTATAGCACAGTTGATTTTCAATAAAATTGAATTTTCTAAGAAATGGTTAGAAATAATCGAGCAATCAAAATGAAAATTGTCACAGCAATTACAGGTCCCGAAACCTATTGATAGAGGTATCAACCATCGTAATCGGACCATTTTAGATTTTTGCCACCCAAAAACTTGTGGGCTATAGCACAGTTGATTTTCAATAAAATTGAATTTTCTAAGAAATGTTTAGAAATAATCGAGCAATCAAAATAAAAATTGTCACAGCAATTACAGGTCCCGAAACCTATTGATAGAGGTATCAACCATCGTAATCGGACCATTTTAGATTTTTGCCGCCCAAAAACTTGTGGGCTATAACACAGTTGATTTTCAATAAAATTGAATTTTCTAAGAAATGTTTAGAAATAATCGAGCAATCAAAATGAAAATTGTCACAGCAATTACAGGTCCCGAAACCTATTGATAGAGGTATCAACCATCGTAATCGGACCATTTTAGATTTTTGCCGCCCAAAAACTTGTGGGCTATAGCACAGTTGATTTTCAATAAAATTGAATTTTCTAAGAAATATTTAGAAATAATCGAGCAATCAAAATGAAAATTTTCACAGCAATTACAGGTCCCGAAACCTATTGATAGAGGGATCAACCATCGTAATCGGACCATTTTAGATTTTTGCCTCCCAAAAACTTGTGGGCTATAGCACAGTTGATTTTCAATCAAATTGAATTTTCTAAGAAATGTTTAGAAATAATCGAGCAATCAAAATGAAAATTGTCACAGCAATTACAGGTCCCGAAACCTATTGATAGAGGTATCAACCATCGTAATCGGACCATTTTTGATTTTTGCCGCCCAAAAACTTGTGGGCTATAGCACAGTTGATTTTCAATAAAATTGAATTTTCTAAGAAATGTTTAGAAATAATCGAGCAATCAAAATGAAAATTGTCACAGCAATTACAGGTCCCGAAACCTATTGATAGAGGTATCAACCATCGTAATCGGACCATTTTAGATTTTTGCCACCCAAAAACTTGTGGGCTATAGCACAGTTGATTTTCAATAAAATTGAATTTTCTAAGAAATGTTTAGAAATAATCGAGCAATCAAAATGAAAATTGTCACAGCAATTACAGGTCCCGAAACCTATTGATAGAGGTATCAACGATCGTAATCGGACCATTTTAGATTTTTGCCGCCCAAAAACTTGTGGGCTATAACACAGTTGATTTTCAATAAAATTGAATTTTCTAAGAAATGTTTAGAAATAATCGAGCAATCAAAATGAAAATTGTCACAGCAATTACAGGTCCCGAAACCTATTGATAGAGGTATCAACCATCGTAATCGGACCATTTTAGATTTTTGCCACCCAAAAACTTGTGGGCTATAGCACAGTTGATTTTCAATAAAATTGAATTTTCTAAGAAATGTTTAGAAATAATCGAGCAATCAAAATGAAAATTGTCACAGCAATTACAGGTCCCGAAACCTATTGATAGAGGTATCAACCATCGTAATCGGACCATTTTAGATTTTTGCCACCCAAAAACTTGTGGGCTATAGCACAGTTGATTTTCAATAAAATTGAATTTTCTAAGAAATGTTTAGAAATAATCGAGCAATCAAAATGAAAATTGTCACAGCAATTACAGGTCCCGAAACCTATTGATAGAGGTATCAACCATCGTAATCGGACCATTTTAGATTTTTGCCGCCCAAAACTTGTGGGCTATAGCACAGTTGATTTTCAATAAAATTGAATTTTCTAATAAATGTTTAGAAATAATCGAGCAATCAAAATGAAAATTGTCACAGCAATTACAGGTCCCGAAACCTATTGATAGAGGTATCAACCATCGTAATCGGACCATTTTAGATTTTTGCCGCCCAAAAACTTGTGGGCTATAGCACAGTTGATTTTCAATAAAATTGAATTTTCTAAGAAATGTTTAGAAATAATCGAGCAATCAAAATGAAAATTGTCACAGCAATTACAGGTCCCGAAACCTATTGATAGAGGTATCAACCATCGTAATCGGACCATTTTTGATTTTTGCCGCCCAAAAACTTGTGGGCTATAGCACAGTTGATTTTCAATAAAATTGAATTTTCTAAGAAATGTTTAGAAATAATCGAGCAATCAAAATGAAAATTGTCACAGCAATTACAGGTCCCGAAACCTATTGATAGAGGTATCAACCATCGTAATCGGACCATTTTTGATTTTTGCCGCCCAAAAACTTGTGGGCTATAGCACAGTTGATTTTCAATAAAATTGAATTTTCTAAGAAATGTTTAGAAATAATCGAGCAATCAAAATGAAAATTGTCACAGCAATTACAGGTCCCGAAACCTATTGATAGAGGTATCAACCATCGTAATCGGACCATTTTAGATTTTTGCCACCCAAAAACTTGTGGGCTATAGCACAGTTGATTTTCAATAAAATTGAATTTTCTAAGAAATGTTTAGAAATAATCGAGCAATCAAAATGAAAATTGTCACAGCAATTACAGGTCCCGAAACCTATTGATAGAGGTATCAACCATCGTAATCGGACCATTTTAGATTTTTGCCGCCCAAAAACTTGTGGGCTATAGCACAGTTGATTTTCAATAAAATTGAATTTTCTAATAAATGTTTAGAAATAATCGAGCAATCAAAATGAAAATTGTCACAGCAATTACAGGTCCCGAAACCTATTGATAGAGGTATCAACCATCGTAATCGGACCATTTTAGATTTTTGCCGCCCAAAAACTTGTGGGCTATAGCACAGTTGATTTTCAATAAAATTGAATTTTCTAAGAAATGTTTAGAAATAATCGAGCAATCAAAATGAAAATTGTCACAGCAATTACAGGTCCCGAAACCTATTGATAGAGGTATCAACCATCGTAATCGGACCATTTTTGATTTTTGCCGCCCAAAAACTTGTGGGCTATAGCACAGTTGATTTTCAATAAAATTGAATTTTCTAAGAAATGTTTAGAAATAATCGAGCAATCAAAATGAAAATTGTCACAGCAATTACAGGTCCCGAAACCTATTGATAGAGGTATCAACCATCGTAATCGGACCATTTTTGATTTTTGCCGCCCAAAAACTTGTGGGCTATAGCACAGTTGATTTTCAATAAAATTGAATTTTCTAAGAAATGTTTAGAAATAATCGAGCAATCAAAATGAAAATTGTCACAGCAATTACAGGTCCCGAAACCTATTGATAGAGGTATCAACCATCGTAATCGGACCATTTTTGATTTTTGCCGCCCAACAACTTGTGGGCTATAGCACAGTTGATTTTCAATAAAATTGAATTTTCTAAGAAATGTTTAGAAATAATCGAGCAATCAAAATGAAAATTGTCACAGCAATTACAGGTCCCGAAACCTATTGATAGAGGTATCAACCATCGTAATCGGACCATTTTTGATTTTTGCCGCCCAAAAACTTGTGGGCTATAGCACAGTTGATTTTCAATAAAATTGAATTTTCTAAGAAATGTTTAGAAATAATCGAGCAATCAAAATGAAAATTGTCACAGCAATTACAGGTCCCGAAACCTATTGATAGAGGTATCAACCATCGTAATCGGACCATTTTAGATTTTTGCCGCCCAAAAACTTGTGGGCTATAGCACAGTTGATTTTCAATAAAATTGAATTTTCTAAGAAATGTTTAGAAATAATCGAGCAATCAAAATGAAAATTTTCACAGCAATTACAGGTCCCGAAACCTATTGATAGAGGTATCAACCATTGTAATCGGACCATTTTTGATTTTGGCCGCCCAAAAACTTGTGGGCTATAGCACAGTTGATTTTCAATAAAATTGAATTTTCTAAGAAATGTTTAGAAATAATCGAGCAATCAAAATGAAAATTGTCACAGCAATTACAGGTCCCGAAACCTATTGATAGAGGTATCAACCATCGTAATCGGACCATTTTAGATTTTTGCCACCCAAAAACTTGTGGGCTATAGCACAGTTGATTTTCAATAAAATTGAATTTTCTAAGAAATGTTTAGAAATAATCGAGCAATCAAAATGAAAATTGTCACAGCAATTACAGGTCCCGAAACCTATTGATAGAGGTATCAACCATCGTAATCGGACCATTTTAGATTTTTGCCGCCCAAAAACTTGTGGGCTATAGCACAGTTGATTTTCAATAAAATTGAATTTTCTAATAAATGTTTAGAAATAATCGAGCAATCAAAATGAAAATTGTCACAGCAATTACAGGTCCCGAAACCTATTGATAGAGGTATCAACCATCGTAATCGGACCATTTTAGATTTTTGACACCCAAAAACTTGTGGGCTATAGCACAGTTGATTTTCAATAAAATTGAATTTTCTAAGAAATGTTTAGAAATAATCGAGCAATCAAAATGAAAATTGTCACATCAATTACAGGTCCCGAAACCTATTGATAGAGGTATCAACCATCGTAATCGGACCATTTTAGATTTTTGCCGCCCAAAAACTTGTGGGCTATAGCACAGTTGATTTTCAATAAAATTGAATTTTCTAAGAAATGTTTAGAAATAATCGAGCAATCAAAATGAAAATTGTCACAGCAATTACAGGTCCCGAAACCTATTGATAGAGGTATCAACCATCGTAATCGGACCATTTTTGATTTTTGCCGCCCAAAAACTTGTGGGCTATAGCACAGTTGATTTTCAATAAAATTGAATTTTCTAAGAAATGTTTAGAAATAATCGAGCAATCAAAATGAAAATTGTCACAGCAATTACAGGTCCCGAAACCTATTGATAGAGGTATCAACCATCGTAATCGGACCATTTTAGATTTTTGCCGCCCAAAAACTTGTGGGCTATAGCACAGTTGATTTTCAATAAAATTGAATTTTCTAAGAAATGTTTAGAAATAATCGAGCAATCAAAATGAAAATTGTCACAGCAATTACAGGTCCCGAAACCTATTGATAGAGGTATCAACCATAGTAATCGGACCATTTTTGATTTTTGCCGCCCAAAAACTTGTGGGCTATAGCACAGTTGATTTTCAATAAAATTGAATTTTCTAAGAAATGTTTAGAAATAATCGAGCAATCAAAATGAAAATTGTCACAGCAATTACAGGTCCCGAAACCTATTGATAGAGGTATCAACCATCGTAATCGGACCATTTTAGATTTTTGCCGCCCAAAAACTTGTGGGCTATAACACAGTTGATTTTCAATAAAATTGAATTTTCTAAGAAATGTTTAGAAATAATCGAGCAATCAAAATGAAAATTGTCACAGCAATTACAGGTCCCGAAACCTATTGATAGAGGTATCAACCATCGTAATCGGACCATTTTAGATTTTTGCCGCCCAAAAACTTGTGGGCTATAGCACAGTTGATTTTCAATAAAATTGAATTTTCTAAGAAATGTTTAGAAATAATCGAGCAATCAAAATGAAAATTTTCACAGCAATTACAGGTCCCGAAACCTATTGATAGAGGTATCAACCATCGTAATCGGACCATTTTAGATTTTTGAGGCCCAAAAACTTGTGGGCTATAGCACAGTTGATTTTCAATAAAATTGAATTTTCTAAGAAATGTTTAGAAATAATCGAGCAATCAAAATGAAAATTGTCACAGCAATTACAGGTCCCGAAACCTATTGATAGAGGTATCAACCATCGTAATCGGACCATTTTAGATTTTTGCCGCCCAAAAACTTGTGGGCTATAGCACAGTTGATTTTCAATAAAATTGAATTTTCTAAGAAATGTTTAGAAATAATCGAGCAATCAAAATGAAAATTGTCACAGCAATTACAGGTCCCGAAACCTATTGATAGAGGTATCAACCATCGTAATCGGACCATTTTTGATTTTTGCCGCCCAAAAACTTGTGGGCTATAGCACAGTTGATTTTCAATAAAATTGAATTTTCTAAGAAATGTTTAGAAATAATCGAGCAATCAAAATGAAAATTGTCACAGCAATTACAGGTCCCGAAACCTATTGATAGAGGTATCAACCATCGTAATCGGACCATTTTAGATTTTTGCCGCCCAAAAACTTGTGGGCTATAACACAGTTGATTTTCAATAAAATTGAATTTTCTAAGAAATGTTTAGAAATAATCGAGCAATCAAAATGAAAATTGTCACAGCAATTACAGGTCCCGAAACCTATTGATAGAGGTATCAACCATCGTAATCGGACCATTTTAGATTTTTGCCGCCCAAAAACTTGTGGGCTATAGCACAGTTGATTTTCAATAAAATTGAATTTTCTAAGAAATATTTAGAAATAATCGAGCAATCAAAATGAAAATTTTCACAGCAATTACAGGTCCCGAAACCTATTGATAGAGGTATCAACCATCGTAATCGGACCATTTTAGATTTTTGCCTCCCAAAAACTTGTGGGCTATAGCACAGTTGATTTTCAATAAAATTGAATTTTCTAAGAAATGTTTAGAAATAATCGAGCAATCAAAATAAAAATTGTCACAGTAATTACAGGTCCCGAAACCTATTGATAGAGGTATCAACCATCGTAATCGGACCATTTTAGATTTTTGCCGCCCAAAAACTTGTGGGCTATAGCACAGTTGATTTTCAATAAAATTGAATTTTCTAATAAATGTTTAGAAATAATCGAGCAATCAAAATAAAAATTTTCACAGCAATTACAGGTCCCGAAACCTATTGATAGAGGTATCAACCATCGTAATCGGACCATTTTTGATTTTTGCCTCCCAAAAACTTGTGGGCTATAGCACAGTTGATTTTCAATAAAATTGAATTTTCTAAGAAATGTTTAGAAATAATCGAGCAATCAAAATGAAAATTGTCACAGCAATTACAGGTCCCGAAACCTATTGATAGAGGTATCAACCATCGTAATCGGACCATTTTAGATTTTTGCCGCCCAAAAACTTGTGGGCTATAACACAGTTGATTTTCAATAAAATTGAATTTTCTAAGAAATGTTTAGAAATAATCGAGCAATCAAAATGAAAATTGTCACAGCAATTACAGGTCCCGAAACCTATTGATAGAGGTATCAACCATCGTAATCGGACCATTTTAGATTTTTGCCACCCAAAAACTTGTGGGCTATAGCACAGTTGATTTTCAATAAAATTGAATTTTCTAAGAAATGTTTAGAAATAATCGAGCAATCAAAATGAAAATTGTCACAGCAATTACAGGTCCCGAAACCTATTGATAGAGGTATCAACCATCGTAATCGGACCATTTTAGATTTTTGCCGCCCAAAAACTTGTGGGCTATAGCACAGTTGATTTTCAATAAAATTGAATTTTCTAAGAAATGTTTAGAAATAATCGAGCAATCAAAATGAAAATTGTCACAGCAATTACAGGTCCCGAAACCTATTGATAGAGGTATCAACCATCGTAATCGGACCATTTTAGATTTTTGCCGCCCAAAAACTTGTGGGCTATAGCACAGTTGATTTTCAATAAAGTTGAATTTTCTAAGAAATGTTTAGAAATAATCGAGCAATCAAAATAAAAATTTTCACAGCAATTACAGGTCCCGAAACCTATTGATAGAGGTATCAACCATCGTAATCGGACCATTTTAGATTTTTGCCGCCCAAAAACTTGTGGGCTATAGCACAGTTGATTTTCAATAAAATTGAATTTTCTAAGAAATGTTTAGAAATAATCGAGCAATCAAAATAAAAATTGTCACAGCAATTACAGGTCCCGAAACCTATTGATAGAGGTATCAACCATCGTAATCGGACCATTTTAGATTTTTGCCGCCCAAAAACTTGTGGGCTATAGCACAGTTGATTTTCAATAAAATTGAATTTTCTAAGAAATGTTTAGAAATAATCGAGCGATCAAAATGAAAATTGTCACAGCAATTACAGGTCCCGAAACCTATTGATAGAGGTATCAACCATCGTAATCGGACCATTTTTGATTTTTGCCTCCCAAAAACTTGTGGGCTATATAGCACAGTTGATTTTCAATAAAATTGAATTTTCTAAGAAATGTTTAGAAATAATCGAGCAATCAAAATGAAAATTGTCACAGCAATTACAGGTCCCGAAACCTATTGATAGAGGTATCAACCATCGTAATCGGACCATTTTAGATTTTTGCCACCCAAAAACTTGTGGGCTATAGCACAGTTGATTTTCAATAAAATTGAATTTTCTAAGAAATGTTTAGAAATAATCGAGCAATCAAAATGAAAATTGTCACAGCAATTACAGGTCCCGAAACCTATTGATAGAGGTATCAACCATCGTAATCGGACCATTTTAGATTTTTGCCGCCCAAAAACTTGTGGGCTATAGCACAGTTGATTTTCAATAAAATTGAATTTTCTAAGAAATGTTTAGAAATAATCGAGCAATCAAAATGAAAATTGTCACAGCAATTACAGGTCCCGAAACCTATTGATAGAGGTATCAACCATCGTAATCGGACCATTTTTGATTTTTGCCGCCCAAAAACTTGTGGGCTATAGCACAGTTGATTTTCAATAAAATTGAATTTTCTAAGAAATGTTTAGAAATAATCGAGCAATCAAAATGAAAATTGTCACAGCAATTACAGGTCCCGAAACCTATTGATAGAGGTATCAACCATCGTAATCGGACCATTTTAAATTTTTGCCGAACAAAAACTTGTGGGCTATAGCACAGTTGATTTTCAATAAAATTGAATTTTCTAAGAAATGTTTAGAAATAATCGAGCAATCAAAATGAAAATTGTCACAGCAATTACAGGTCCCGAAACCTATTGATAGAGGTATCAACCATCGTAATCGGACCATTTTAGATTTTTGCCGCCCAAAAACTTGTGGGCTATAGCACAGTTGATTTTCAATAAAATTGAATTTTCTAAGAAATGTTTAGAAATAATCGAGCAATCAAAATGAAAATTGTCACAGCAATTACAGGTCCCGAAACCTATTGATAGAGGTATCAACCATCGTAATCGGACCATTTTAAATTTTTGCCGCCCAAAAACTTGTGGGCTATAGCACAGTTGATTTTCAATAAAATTGAATTTTCTAAGAAATATTTAGAAATAATCGAGCAATCAAAATGAAAATTGTCACAGCAATTACAGGTCCCGAAACCTATTGATAGAGGTATCAACCATCGTAATCGGACCATTTTTGATTTTTGCCGCCCAAAAACTTGTGGGCTATAGCACAGTTGATTTTCAATAAAATTGAATTTTCTAAGAAATGTTTAGAAATAATCGAGCAATCAAAATGAAAATTGTCACAGCAATTACAGGTCCCGAAACCTATTGATAGAGGTATCAACCATCGTAATCGGACCATTTTTGATTTTTGCCGCCCAAAAACTTATGGGCTATAACACAGTTGATTTTCAATAAAATTGAATTTTCTAAGAAATGTTTAGAAATAATCGAGCAATCAAAATGAAAATTGTCACAGCAATTACAGGTCCCGAAACCTATTGATAGAGGTATCAACCATCGTAATCGGACCATTTTAGATTTTTGCCGCCCAAAAACTTGTGGGCTATACCACAGTTGATTTTCAATAAAATTGAATTTTCTAAGAAATGTTTAGAAATAATCGAGCAATCAAAATGAAAATTGTCACAGCAATTACAGGTCCCGAAACCTATTGATAAAGGTATCAACCATCGTAATCGGACCATTTTAGATTTTTGCCGCCCAAAAACTTGTGGGCTATAGCACAGTTGATTTTCAATAAAATTGAATTTTCTAAGAAATATTTAGAAATAATCGAGCAATCAAAATAAAAATTTTCACAGCAATTACAGGTCCCGAAACCTATTGATAGAGGTATCAACCATCGTAATCGGACCATTTTAGATTTTTGCCACCCAAAAACTTGTGGGCTATAGCACAGTTGATTTTCAATAAAATTGAATTTTCTAAGAAATGTTTAGAAATAATCGAGCAATCAAAATGAAAATTGTCACAGCAATTACAGGTCCCGAAACCTATTGATAGAGGTATCAACCATCGTAATCGGACCATTTTAGATTTTTGCCGCCCAAAAACTTGTGGGCTATAGCACAGTTGATTTTCAATAAAATTGAATTTTCTAAGAAATGTTTAGAAATAATCGAGCAATCAAAATGAAAATTGTCACAGCAATTACAGGTCCCGAAACCTATTGATAGAGGTATCAACCATCGTAATCGGACCATTTTAAATTTTTGCCGCCCAAAAACTTGTGGGGTATAGCACAGTTGATTTTCAATAAAATTGAATTTTCTAAGAAATGTTTAGAAATAATCGAGCAATCAAAATGAAAATTGTCACAGCAATTACAGGTCCCGAAACCTATTTGATAGAGGTATCAACCATCGTAATCGGACCATTTTAGATTTTTGCCACCCAAAAACTTGTGGGCTATAGCACAGTTGATTTTCAATAAAATTGAATTTTCTAAGAAATGTTTAGAAATAATCGAGCAATCAAAATGAAAATTGTCACAGCAATTACAGGTCCCGAAACCTATTGATAGAGGTATCAACCATCGTAATCGGACCATTTTTGATTTTTGCCGCCCAAAAACTTGTGGGCTATAGCACAGTTGATTTTCAATAAAATTGAATTTTCTAAGAAATGTTTAGAAATAATCGAGCAATCAAAATGAAAATTGTCACAGCAATTACAGGTCCCGAAACCTATTGATAGAGGTATCAACCATCGTAATCGGACCATTTTAGATTTTTGCCTCCCAAAAACTTGTGGGCTATAGCACAGTTGATTTTCAATCAAATTGAATTTTCTAAGAAATGTTTAGAAATAATCGAGCAATCAAAATGAAAATTGTCACAGCAATTACAGGTCCCGAAACCTATTGATAGAGGTATCAACCATCGTAATCGGACCATTTTAGATTTTTGCCACCCAAAAACTTGTGGGCTATAGCACAGTTGATTTTCAATAAAATTGAATTTTCTAAGAAATGTTTAGAAATAATCGAGCAATCAAAATGAAAATTGTCACAGCAATTACAGGTCCCGAAACCTATTGATAGAGGTATCAACCATCGTAATCGGACCATTTTTGATTTTTGCCGCCCAAAAACTTGTGGGCTATAGCACAGTTGATTTTCAATAAAATTGAATTTTCTAAGAAATATTTAGAAATAATCGAGCAATCAAAATGAAAATTTTCACAGCAATTACAGGTCCCGAAACCTATTGATAGAGGTATCAACCATCGTAATCGGACCATTTTAGATTTTTGCCTCCCAAAAACTTGTGGGCTATAGCACAGTTGATTTTCAATCAAATTGAATTTTCTAAGAAATGTTTAGAAATAATCGAGCAATCAAAATGAAAATTGTCACAGCAATTACAGGTCCCGAAACCTATTGATAGAGGTATCAACCATCGTAATCGGACCATTTTAGATTTTTGAAACCCAAAAACTTGTGGGCTATAGCACAGTTGATTTTCAATAAAATTGAATTTTCTAAGAAATGTTTAGAAATAATCGAGCAATCAAAATAAAAATTGTCACAGCAATTACAGGTCCCGAAACCTATTGATAGAGGTATCAACCATCGTAATCGGACCATTTTAGATTTTTGCCACCCAAAAACTTGTGGGCTATAGCACAGTTGATTTTCAATAAAATTGAATTTTCTAAGAAATGTTTAGAAATAATCGAGCAATCAAAATGAAAATTGTCACAGCAATTACAGGTCCCGAAACCTATTGATAGAGGTATCAACCATCGTAATCGGACCATTTTAGATTTTTGCCGCCCAAAAACTTGTGGGCTATAGCACAGTTGATTTTCAATCAAATTGAATTTTCTAAGAAATGTCTAGAAAGATTCGAGCAATCAAAATGAAAATTGTCACAGCAATTACAGGTCCCGAAACCTATTGATAGAGGTATCAACCATCGTAATCGGACCATTTTAGATTTTTGCCACCCAAAAACTTGTGGGCTATAGCACAGTTGATTTTCAATAAAATTGAATTTTCTAAGAAATGTTTAGAAATAATCGAGCAATCAAAATGAAAATTGTCACAGCAATTACAGGTCCCGAAACCTATTGATAGAGGTATCAACCATCGTAATCGGACCATTTTAGATTTTTGCCGCCCAAAAACTTGTGGGCTATAGCACAGTTGATTTTCAATAAAATTGAATTTTCTAAGAAATGTTTAGAAATAATCGAGCAATCAAAATGAAAATTGTCACAGCAATTACAGGTCCCGAAACCTATTGATAGAGGTATCAACCATCGTAATCGGAGCATTTTAGATTTTTGCCGCCCAAAAACTTGTGGGCTATAGCACAGTTGATTTTCAATAAAATTAAATTTTCTAAGAAATGTTTAGAAATAATCGAGCAATCAAAATGAAAATTGTCACAGCAATTACAGGTCCCGAAACCTATTGATAGAGGTATCAACCATCGTAATCGGACCATTTTAGATTTTTGCCGCCCAAAAACTTGTGGGCTATAGCACAGTTGATTTTCAATAAAATTGAATTTTCTAAGAAATGTTTAGAAATAATCGAGCAATCAAAATGAAAATTGTCACAGCAATTACAGGTCCCGAAACCTATTGATAGAGGTATCAACCATCGTAATCGGACCATTTTAGATTTTTGCCTCCCAAAAACTTGTGGGCTATAGCACAGTTGATTTTCAATCAAATTGAATTTTCTAAGAAATGTTTAGAAATAATCGAGCAATCAAAATGAAAATTGTCACAGCAATTACAGGTCCCGAAACCTATTGATAGAGGTATCAACCATCGTAATCGGACCATTTTAGATTTTTGCCGCCCAAAAACTTGTGGGCTATAACACAGTTGATTTTCAATAAAATTGAATTTTCTAAGAAATATTTAGAAATAATCGAGCAATCAAAATGAAAATTTTCACAGCAATTACAGGTCCCGAAACCTATTGATAGAGGTATCAACCATCGTAATCGGACCATTTTAGATTTTTGCCTCCCAAAAACTTGTGGGCTATAGCACAGTTGATTTTCAAAATTGAATTTTCTAAGAAATGTTTAGAAATAATCGAGCAATCAAAATGAAAATTGTCACAGCAATTACAGGTCCCGAAACCTATTGATAGAGGTATCAACCATCGTAATCGGACCATTTTTGATTTTTGCCGCCCAGAAACTTGTGGGCTATAGCACAGTTGATTTTCAATAAAATTGAATTTTCTAAGAAATATTTAGAAATAATCGAGCAATCAAAATGAAAATTTTCACAGCAATTACAGGTCCCGAAACCTATTGATAGAGGTATCAACCATCGTAATCGGACCATTTTAGATTTTTGCCTCCCAAAAACTTGTGGGCTATAGCACAGTTGATTTTCAATAAAATTGAATTTTCTAAGAAATGTTTAGAAATAATCGAGCAATCAAAATGAAAATTGTCACAGCAATTACAGGTCCCGAAACCTATTGATAGAGGTATCAACCATCGTAATCGGACCATTTTAGATTTTTGCCGCCCAAAAACTTGTGGGCTATAGCACAGTTGATTTTCAATAAAATTGAATTTTCTAAGAAATATTTAGAAATAATCGAGCAATCAAAATGAAAATTTTCACAGCAATTACAGGTCCCGAAACCTATTGATAGAGGTATCAACCATCGTAATCGGACCATTTTAGATTTTTGCCTCCCAAAAACTTGTGGGCTATAGCACAGTTGATTTTCAATCAAATTGAATTTTCTAAGAAATGTTTAGAAATAATCGAGCAATCAAAATGAAAATTGTCACAGCAATTACAGGTCCCGAAACCTATTGATAGAGGTATCAACCATCGTAATCGGACCATTTTAGATTTTTGCCGCCCAAAAACTTGTGGGCTATAGCACAGTTGATTTTCAATAAAATTGAATTTTCTAAGAAATATTTAGAAATAATCGAGCAATCAAAATGAAAATTTTCACAGCAATTACAGGTCCCGAAACCTATTGATAGAGGTATCAACCATCGTAATCGGACCATTTTAGATTTTTGCCTCCCAAAAACTTGTGGGCTATAGCACAGTTGATTTTCAATCAAATTGAATTTTCTAAGAAATGTTTAGAAATAATCGAGCAATCAAAATGAAAATTGTCACAGCAATTACAGGTCCCGAAACCTATTGATAGAGGTATCAACCATCGTAATCGGACCATTTTAGATTTTTGCCACCCAAAAACTTGTGGGCTATAGCACAGTTGATTTTCAATAAAATTGAATTTTCTAAGAAATGTTTAGAAATAATCGAGCAATCAAAATGAAAATTGTCACAGCAATTACAGGTCCCGAAACCTATTGATAGAGGTATCAACCATCGTAATCGGACCATTTTAGATTTTTGCCGCCCAAAAACTTGTGGGCTATAGCACAGTTGATTTTCAATAAAATTGAATTTTCTAAGAAATATTTAGAAATAATCGAGCAATCAAAATG
This sequence comes from Tipula vernalis, assembly GCA_958295665.1. Taxonomy (NCBI): domain Eukaryota; kingdom Metazoa; phylum Arthropoda; class Insecta; order Diptera; family Tipulidae; genus Tipula; species Tipula vernalis. The sequence goes on along the minus strand of OY282560.1, from coordinate 77,620,655 downwards.
AAAATTTTCACAGCAATTACAGGTCCCGAAACCTATTGATAGAGGTATCAACCATCGTAATCGGACCATTTTAGATTTTTGCCTCCCAAAAACTTGTGGGCTATAGCACAGTTGATTTTCAATCAAATTGAATTTTCTAAGAAATGTTTAGAAATAATCGAGCAATCAAAATGAAAATTGTCACAGCAATTACAGGTCCCGAAACCTATTGATAGAGGTATCAACCATCGTAATCGGACCATTTTAGATTTTTGCCGCCCAACAACTTGTGGGCTATAACACAGTTGATTTTCAATAAAATTGAATTTTCTAAGAAATATTTAGAAATAATCGAGCAATCAAAATGAAAATTTTCACAGCAATTACAGGTCCCGAAACCTATTGATAGAGGTATCAACCATCGTAATCGGACCATTTTAGATTTTTGCCTCCCAAAAACTTGTGGGCTATAGCACAGTTGATTTTCAATCAAATTGAATTTTCTAAGAAATGTTTAGAAATAATCGAGCAATCAAAATGAAAATTGTCACAGCAATTACAGGTCCCGAAACCTATTGATAGAGGTATCAACCATCGTAATCGGACCATTTTAGATTTTTGCCACCCAAAAACATGTGGGCTATAGCACAGTTGATTTTCAATAAAATTGAATTTTCTAAGAAATGTTTAGAAATAATCGAGCAATCAAAATGAAAATTGTCACAGCAATTACAGGTCCCGAAACCTATTGATAGAGGTATCAACCATCGTAATCGGACCATTTTTGATTTTTGCCGCCCAAAAACTTGTGGGCTATAGCACAGTTGATTTTCAATAAAATTGAATTTTCTAAGAAATGTTTAGAAATAATCGAGCAATCAAAATAAAAATTTTCACAGCAATTACAGGTCCCGAAACCTATTGATAGAGGTATCAACCATCGTAATCGGACCATTTTAGATTTTTGCCACCCAAAAACTTGTGGGCTATAGCACAGTTGATTTTCAATCAAATTGAATTTTCTAAGAAATGTCTAGAAATATTCGAGCAATCAAAATGAAAATTGTCACAGCAATTACAGGTCCCGAAACCTATTGATAGAGGTATCAACCATCGTAATCGGACCATTTTAGATTTTTGCCGCCCAAAAACTTGTGGGCTATAGCACAGTTGATTTTCAATCAAATTGAATTTTCTAAGAAATGTTTAGAAATAATCGAGCAATCAAAATGAAAATTGTCACAGCAATTACAGGTCCCGAAACCTATTGATAGAGGTATCAACCATCGTAATCGGACCATTTTAGATTTTTGCCACCCAAAAACTTGTGGGCTATAGCACAGTTGATTTTCAATAAAATTGAATTTTCTAAGAAATGTTTAGAAATAATCGAGCAATCAAAATGAAAATTGTCACAGCAATTACAGGTCCCGAAACCTATTGATAGAGGTATCAACCATCGTAATCGGACCATTTTAGATTTTTGCCGCCCAAAAACTTGTGGGCTATAGCACAGTTGATTTTCAATAAAATTGAATTTTCTAAGAAATGTTTAGAAATAATCGAGCAATCAAAATGAAAATTGTCACAGCAATTACAGGTCCCGAAACCTATTGATAGAGGTATCAACCATCGTAATCGGACCATTTTAGATTTTTGCCGCCCAAAAACTTGTGGGCTATAGCACAGTTGATTTTCAATAAAATTGAATTTTCTAAGAAATGTTTAGAAATAATCGAGCAATCAAAATGAAAATTGTCACAGCAATTACAGGTCCCGAAACCTATTGATAGAGGTATCAACCATCGTAATCGGACCATTTTAGATTTTTGCCTCCCAAAAACTTGTGGGCTATAGCACAGTTGATTTTCAATAAAATTGAATTTTCTAAGAAATGTTTAGAAATAATCGAGCAATCAAAATGAAAATTGTCACAGCAATTACAGGTCCCGAAACCTATTGATAGAGGTATCAACCATCGTAATCGGACCATTTTAGATTTTTGCCGCCCAAAAACTTGTGGGCTATAGCACAGTTGATTTTCAATAAAATTGAATTTTCTAAGAAATATTTAGAAATAATCGAGCAATCAAAATGAAAATTTTCACAGCAATTACAGGTCCCGAAACCTATTGATAGAGGTATCAACCATCGTAATCGGACCATTTTAGATTTTTGCCGCCCAAAAACTTGTGGGCTATAACACAGTTGATTTTCAATAAAATTGAATTTTCTAAGAAATATTTAGAAATAATCGAGCAATCAAAATGAAAATTGTCACAGCAATTACAGGTCCCGAAACCTATTGATAGAGGTATCAACCATCGTAATCGGACCATTTTAGATTTTTGCCTCCCAAAAACTTGTGGGCTATAGCACAGTTGATTTTCAATCAAATTGAATTTTCTAAGAAATGTTTAGAAATAATCGAGCAATCAAAATGAAAATTGTCACAGCAATTACAGGTCCCGAAACCTATTGATAGAGGTATCAACCATCGTAATCGGACCATTTTAGATTTTTGCCACCCAAAAACTTGTGGGCTATAGCACAGTTGATTTTCAATAAAATTGAATTTTCTAAGAAATGTTTAGAAATAATCGAGCAATCAAAATGAAAATTGTCACAGCAATTACAGGTCCCGAAACCTATTGATAGAGGTATCAACCATCGTAATCGGACCATTTTTGATTTTTGCCGCCCAAAAACTTGTGGGCTATAGCACAGTTGATTTTCAATAAAATTGAATTTTCTAAGAAATGTTTAGAAATAATCGAGCAATCAAAATGAAAATTGTCACAGCAATTACAGGTCCCGAAACCTATTGATAGAGGTATCAACCATCGTAATCGGACCATTTTTGATTTTTGCCGCCCAAAAACTTGTGGGCTATAGCACAGTTGATTTTCAATAAAATTGAATTTTCTAAGAAATATTTAGAAATAATCGAGCAATCAAAATGAAAATTTTCACAGCAATTACAGGTCCCGAAACCTATTGATAGAGGTATCAACCATCGTAATCGGACCATTTTAGATTTTTGCCTCCCAAAAACTTGTGGGCTATAGCACAGTTGATTTTCAATAAAATTGAATTTTCTAAGAAATGTTTAGAAATAATCGAGCAATCAAAATGAAAATTGTCACAGCAATTACAGGTCCCGAAACCTATTGATAGAGGTATCAACCATCGTAATCGGACCATTTTAGATTTTTGCCGCCCAAAAACTTGTGGGCTATAGCACAGTTGATTTTCAATAAAATTGAATTTTCTAAGAAATATTTAGAAATAATCGAGCAATCAAAATGAAAATTTTCACAGCAATTACAGGTCCCGAAACCTATTGATAGAGGTATCAACCATCGTAATCGGACCATTTTAGATTTTTGCCTCCCAAAAACTTGTGGGCTATAGCACAGTTGATTTTCAATCAAATTGAATTTTCTAAGAAATGTTTAGAAATAATCGAGCAATCAAAATGAAAATTGTCACAGCAATTACAGGTCCCGAAACCTATTGATAGAGGTATCAACCATCGTAATCGGACCATTTTAGATTTTTGCCGCCCAAAAACTTGTGGGCTATAGCACAGTTGATTTTCAATAAAATTGAATTTTCTAAGAAATATTTAGAAATAATCGAGCAATCAAAATGAAAATTTTCACAGCAATTACAGGTCCCGAAACCTATTGATAGAGGTATCAACCATCGTAATCGGACCATTTTAGATTTTTGCCTCCCAAAAACTTGTGGGCTATAGCACAGTTGATTTTCAATCAAATTGAATTTTCTAAGAAATGTTTAGAAATAATCGAGCAATCAAAATGAAAATTGTCACAGCAATTACAGGTCCCGAAACCTATTGATAGAGGTATCAACCATCGTAATCGGACCATTTTAGATTTTTGCCACCCAAAAACTTGTGGGCTATAGCACAGTTGATTTTCAATAAAATTGAATTTTCTAAGAAATGTTTAGAAATAATCGAGCAATCAAAATGAAAATTGTCACAGCAATTACAGGTCCCGAAACCTATTGATAGAGGTATCAACCATCGTAATCGGACCATTTTTGATTTTTGCCGCCCAAAAACTTGTGGGCTATAGCACAGTTGATTTTCAATCAAATTGAATTTTCTAAGAAATGTTTAGAAATAATCGAGCAATCAAAATGAAAATTGTCACAGCAATTACAGGTCCCGAAACCTATTGATAGAGGTATCAACCATCGTAATCGGACCATTTTTGATTTTTGCCGCCTAAAAACTTGTGGGCTATAGCACAGTTGATTTTCAATAAAATTGAATTTTCTAAGAAATGTTTAGAAATAATCGAGCAATCAAAATGAAAATTGTCACAGCAATTACAGGTCCCGAAACCTATTGATAGAGGTATCAACCATCGTAATCGGACCATTTTTGATTTTTGCCGCCCAAAAACTTGTGGGCTATAGCACAGTTGATTTTCAATAAAATTGAATTTTCTAAGAAATATTTAGAAATAATCGAGCAATCAAAATGAAAATTTTCACAGCAATTACAGGTCCCGAAACCTATTGATAGAGGTATCAACCATCGTAATCGGACCATTTTAGATTTTTGCCTCCCAAAAACTTGTGGGCTATAGCACAGTTGATTTTCAATCAAATTGAATTTTCTAAGAAATGTTTAGAAATAATCGAGCAATCAAAATGAAAATTGTCACAGCAATTACAGGTCCCGAAACCTATTGATAGAGGTATCAACCATCGTAATCGGACCATTTTAGATTTTTGCCACCCAAAAACTTGTGGGCTATAGCACAGTTGATTTTCAATAAAATTGAATTTTCTAAGAAATGTTTAGAAATAATCGAGCAATCAAAATGAAAATTGTCACAGCAATTACAGGTCCCGAAACCTATTGATAGAGGTATCAACCATCGTAATCGGACCATTTTTGATTTTTGCCGCCCAAAAACTTGTGGGCTATAGCACAGTTGATTTTCAATAAAATTGAATTTTCTAAGAAATGTTTAGAAATAATCGAGCAATCAAAATAAAAATTTTCACAGCAATTACAGGTCCCGAAACCTATTGATAGAGGTATCAACCATCGTAATCGGACCATTTTAGATTTTTGCCACCCAAAAACTTGTGGGCTATAGCACAGTTGATTTTCAATCAAATTGAATTTTCTAAGAAATGTCTAGAAATATTCGAGCAATCAAAATGAAAATTGTCACAGCAATTACAGGTCCCGAAACCTATTGATAGAGGTATCAACCATCGTAATCGGACCATTTTTGATTTTTGCCGCCCAAAAACTTGTGGGCTATAGCACAGTTGATTTTCAATCAAATTGAATTTTCTAAGAAATATTTAGAAATAATCGAGCAATCAAAATGAAAATTTTCACAGCAATTACAGGTCCCGAAACCTATTGATAGAGGTATCAACCATCGTAATCGGACCATTTTAGATTTTTGCCTCCCAAAAACTTGTGGGCTATAGCACAGTTGATTTTCAATCAAATTGAATTTTCTAAGAAATGTTTAGAAATAATCGAGCAATCAAAATGAAAATTGTCACAGCAATTACAGGTCCCGAAACCTATTGATAGAGGTATCAACCATCGTAATCGGACCATTTTAGATTTTTGCCACCCAAAAACTTGTGGGCTATAGCACAGTTGATTTTCAATAAAATTGAATTTTCTAAGAAATGTTTAGAAATAATCGAGCAATCAAAATGAAAATTGTCACAGCAATTACAGGTCCCGAAACCTATTGATAGAGGTATCAACCATCGTAATCGGACCATTTTTGATTTTTGCCGCCCAAAAACTTGTGGGCTATAGCACAGTTGATTTTCAATAAAATTGAATTTTCTAAGAAATGTTTAGAAATAATCGAGCAATCAAAATAAAAATTTTCACAGCAATTACAGGTCCCGAAACCTATTGATAGAGGTATCAACCATCGTAATCGGACCATTTTAGATTTTTGCCACCCAAAAACTTGTGGGCTATAGCACAGTTGATTTTCAATCAAATTGAATTTTCTAAGAAATGTCTAGAAATATTCGAGCAATCAAAATGAAAATTGTCACAGCAATTACAGGTCCCGAAACCTATTGATAGAGGTATCAACCATCGTAATCGGACCATTTTAGATTTTTGCCGCCCAAAAACTTGTGGGCTATAGCACAGTTGATTTTCAATAAAATTGAATTTTCTAAGAAATGTTTAGAAATAATCGAGCAATCAAAATGAAAATTTTCACAGCAATTACAGGTCCCGAAACCTATTGATAGAGGTATCAACCATCGTAATCGGACCATTTTAGATTTTTGCCTCCCAAAAACTTGTGGGCTATAGCACAGTTGATTTTCAATCAAATTGAATTTTCTAAGAAATGTTTAGAAATAATCGAGCAATCAAAATGAAAATTGTCACAGCAATTACAGGTCCCGAAACCTATTGATAGAGGTATCAACCATCGTAATCGGACCATTTTAGATTTTTGCCTCCCAAAAACTTGTGGGCTATAGCACAGTTGATTTTCAATAAAATTGAATTTTCTAAGAAATGTTTAGAAATAATCGAGCAATCAAAATGAAAATTGTCACAGCAATTACAGGTCCCGAAACCTATTGATAGAGGTATCAACCATCGTAATCGGACCATTTTAGATTTTTGCCGCCCAAAAACTTGTGGGCTATAGCACAGTTGATTTTCAATAAAATTGAATTTTCTAAGAAATATTTAGAAATAATCGAGCAATCAAAATGAAAATTTTCACAGCAATTACAGGTCCCGAAACCTATTGATAGAGGTATCAACCATCGTAATCGGACCATTTTAGATTTTTGCCGCCCAAAAACTTGTGGGCTATAGCACAGTTGATTTTCAATCAAATTGAATTTTCTAAGAAATATTTAGAAATAATCGAGCAATCAAAATGAAAATTGTCACAGCAATTACAGGTCCCGAAACCTATTGATAGAGGTATCAACCATCGTAATCGGACCATTTTAGATTTTTGCCTCCCAAAAACTTGTGGGGCTATAGCACAGTTGATTTTCAATCAAATTGAATTTTCTAAGAAATGTTTAGAAATAATCGAGCAATCAAAATGAAAATTGTCACAGCAATTACAGGTCCCGAAACCTATTGATAGAGGTATCAACCATCGTAATCGGACCATTTTAGATTTTTGCCACCCAAAAACTTGTGGGCTATAGCACAGTTGATTTTCAATAAAATTGAATTTTCTAAGAAATGTTTAGAAATAATCGAGCAATCAAAATGAAAATTGTCACAGCAATTACAGGTCCCGAAACCTATTGATAGAGGTATCAACCATCGTAATCGGACCATTTTTGATTTTTGCCGCCCAAAAACTTGTGGGCTATAGCACAGTTGATTTTCAATCAAATTGAATTTTCTAAGAAATGTTTAGAAATAATCGAGCAATCAAAATGAAAATTGTCACAGCAATTACAGGTCCCGAAACCTATTGATAGAGGTATCAACCATCGTAATCGGACCATTTTAGATTTTTGCCACCCAAAAACTTGTGGGCTATAGCACAGTTGATTTTCAATAAAATTGAATTTTCTAAGAAATGTTTAGAAATAATCGAGCAATCAAAATGAAAATTGTCACAGCAATTACAGGTCCCGAAACCTATTGATAGAGGTATCAACCATCGTAATCGGACCATTTTAGATTTTTGCCGCCCAAAAACTTGTGGGCTATAGCACAGTTGATTTTCAATAAAATTGAATTTTCTAAGAAATGTTTAGAAATAATCGAGCAATCAAAATGAAAATTGTCACAGCAATTACAGGTCCCGAAACCTATTGATAGAGGTATCAACCATCGTAATCGGACCATTTTTGATTTTTGCCGCCCAAAAACTTGTGGGCTATAGCACAGTTGATTTTCAATAAAATTGAATTTTCTAAGAAATATTTAGAAATAATCGAGCAATCAAAATGAAAATTTTCACAGCAATTACAGGTCCCGAAACCTATTGATAGAGGTATCAACCATCGTAATCGGACCATTTTAGATTTTTGCCTCCCAAAAACTTGTGGGCTATAGCACAGTTGATTTTCAATCAAATTGAATTTTCTAAGAAATGTTTAGAAATAATCGAGCAATCAAAATGAAAATTGTCACAGCAATTACAGGTCCCGAAACCTATTGATAGAGGTATCAACCATCGTAATCGGACCATTTTAGATTTTTGCCTCCCAAAAACTTGTGGGCTATAGCACAGTTGATTTTCAATAAAATTGAATTTTCTAAGAAATGTTTAGAAATAATCGAGCAATCAAAATGAAAATTGTCACAGCAATTACAGGTCCCGAAACCTATTGATAGAGGTATCAACCATCGTAATCGGACCATTTTAGATTTTTGCCGCCCAAAAACTTGTGGGCTATAGCACAGTTGATTTTCAATCAAATTGAATTTTCTAAGAAATGTTTAGAAATAATCGAGCAATCAAAATGAAAATTGTCACAGCAATTACAGGTCCCGAAACCTATTGATAGAGGTATCAACCATCGTAATCGGACCATTTTAGATTTTTGCCACCCAAAAACTTGTGGGCTATAGCACAGTTGATTTTCAATAAAATTGAATTTTCTAAGAAATGTTTAGAAATAATCGAGCAATCAAAATGAAAATTGTCACAGCAATTACAGGTCCCGAAACCTATTGATAGAGGTATCAACCATCGTAATCGGACCATTTTTGATTTTTGCCGCCCAAAAACTTGTGGGCTATAGCACAGTTGATTTTCAATAAAATTGAATTTTCTAAGAAATGTTTAGAAATAATCGAGCAATCAAAATGAAAATTGTCACAGCAATTACAGGTCCCGAAACCTATTGATAGAGGTATCAACCATCGTAATCGGACCATTTTTGATTTTTGCCGCCCAAAAACTTGTGGGCTATAGCACAGTTGATTTTCAATAAAATTGAATTTTCTAAGAAATGTTTAGAAATAATCGAGCAATCAAAATGAAAATTGTCACAGCAATTAAAGGTCCCGAAACCTATTGATAGAGGTATCAACCATCGTAATCGGACCATTTTAGATTTTTGCCGCCCAAAAACTTGTGGGCTATAGCACAGCTGATTTTCAATAAAATTGAATTTTCTAAGAAATGTTTAGAAATAATCGAGCAATCAAAATGAAAATTGTCACAGCAATTACAGGTCCCGAAACCTATTGATAGAGGTATCAACCATCGTAATCGGACCATTTTTGATTTTTGCCGCCCAAAAACTTGTGGGCTATAGCACAGTTGATTTTCAATAAAATTGAATTTTCTAAGAAATGTTTAGAAATAATCGAGCAATCAAAATGAAAATTGTCACAGCAATTACAGGTCCCGAAACCTATTGATAGAGGTATCAACCATCGTAATCGGACCATTTTTGATTTTTGCCGCCCAAAAACTTGTGGGCTATAGCACAGTTGATTTTCAATAAAATTGAATTTTCTAAGAAATGTTTAGAAATAATCGAGCAATCAAAATGAAAATTGTCACAGCAATTACAGGTCCCGAAACCTATTGATAGAGGTATCAACCATCGTAATCGGACCATTTTAGATTTTTGCCGCCCAAAAACTTGTGGGCTATAGCACAGTTGATTTTCAATAAAATTGAATTTTCTAAGAAATGTTTAGAAATAATCGAGCAATCAAAATGAAAATTGTCACAGCAATTACAGGTCCCGAAACCTATTGATAGAGGTATCAACCATCGTAATCGGACCATTTTAGATTTTTGCCGCCCAAAAACTTGTGGGCTATAGCACAGTTGATTTTCAATAAAATTGAATTTTCTAAGAAATGTTTAGAAATAATCGAGCAATCAAAATGAAAATTGTCACAGCAATTACAGGTCCCGAAACCTATTGATAGAGGTATCAACCATCGTAATCGGACCATTTTTGATTTTTGCCGCCCAAAAACTTGTGGGCTATAGCACAGTTGATTTTCAATAAAATTGAATTTTCTAAGAAATGTTTAGAAATAATCGAGCAATCAAAATGAAAATTGTCACAGCAATTACAGGTCCCGAAACCTATTGATAGAGGTATCAACCATCGTAATCGGACCATTTTTAATTTTTGCCGCCCAAAAACTTGTGGGCTATAGCACAGTTGATTTTCAATAAAATTGAATTTTCTAAGAAATGTTTAGAAATAATCGAGCAATCAAAATGAAAATTGTCACAGCAATTACAGGTCCCGAAACCTATTGATAGAGGTATCAACCATCGTAATCGGACCATTTTAGATTTTTGCCACCCAAAAACTTGTGGGCTATAGCACAGTTGATTTTCAATAAAATTGAATTTTCTAAGAAATGTTTAGAAATAATCGAGCAATCAAAATGAAAATTGTCACAGCAATTACAGGTCCCGAAACCTATTGATAGAGGTATCAACCATCGTAATCGGACCATTTTAGATTTTTGCCGCCCAAAAACTTGTGGGCTATAGCACAGTTGATTTTCAATAAAATTGAATTTTCTAAGAAATGTTTAGAAATAATCGAGCAATCAAAATGAAAATTGTCACAGCAATTACAGGTCCCGAAACCTATTGATAGAGGTATCAACCATCGTAATCGGACCATTTTTGAATTTTGCCGCCCAAAAACTTGTGGGCTATAGCACAGTTGATTTTCAATAAAATTGAATTTTCTAAGAAATGTTTAGAAATAATCGAGCAATCAAAATGAAAATTGTCACAGCAATTACAGGTCCCGAAACCTATTGATAGAGGTATTAACCATCGTAATCGGACCATTTTAGATTTTTGCCGCCCAAAAACTTGTGGGCTATAGCACAGTTGATTTTCAATAAAATTGAATTTTCTAAGAAATGTTTAGAAATAATCGAGCAATCAAAATGAAAATTGTCACAGCAATTACAGGTCCCGAAACCTATTGATAGAGGTATCAACCATCGTAATCGGACCATTTTTGATTTTTGCCGCCCAAAAACTTGTGGGCTATAGCACAGTTGATTTTCAATAAAATTGAATTTTCTAAGAAATGTTTAGAAATAATCGAGCAATCAAAATGAAAATTGTCACAGCAATTACAGGTCCCAAAACCTATTGATAGAGGTATCAACCATCGTAATCGGACCATTTTTGATTTTTGCCGCCCAAAAACTTGTGGGCTATAGCACAGTTGATTTTCAATAAAATTGAATTTTCTAAGAAATGTTTAGAAATAATCGAGCAATCAAAATGAAAATTGTCACAGCAATTACAGGTCCCGAAACCTATTGATAGAGGTATCAACCATCGTAATCGGACCATTTTAGATTTTTGCCGCCCAAAAACTTGTGGGCTATAGCACAGTTGATTTTCAATAAAATTGAATTTTCTAAGAAATGTTTAGAAATAATCGAGCAATCAAAATGAAAATTGTCACAGCAATTACAGGTCCCGAAACCTATTGATAGAGGTATCAACCATCGTAATCGGACCATTTTAGATTTTTGCCGCCCAAAAACTTGTGGGCTATAGCACAGTTGATTTTCAATAAAATTGAATTTTCTAAGAAATGTTTAGAAATAACCGAGCAATCAAAATGAAAATTGTCACAGCAATTACAGGTCCCGAAACCTATTGATAGAGGTATCAACCATCGTAATCGGACCATTTTTGATTTTTGCCGCCCAAAAACTTGTGGGCTATAGCACAGTTGATTTTCAATAAAATTGAATTTTCTAAGAAATGTTTAGAAATAATCGAGCAATCAAAATGAAAATTGTCACAGCAATTACAGGTCCCGAAACCTATTGATAGAGGTATCAACCATCGTAATCGGACCATTTTAGATTTTTGCCGCCCAAAAACTTGTGGGCTATAGCACAGTTGATTTTCAATAAAATTGAATTTTCTAAGAAATATTTAGAAATAATCGAGCAATCAAAATGAAAATTTTCACAGCAATTACAGGTCCCGAAACCTATTGATAGAGGTATCAACCATCGTAATCGGACCATTTTAGATTTTTGCCTCCCAAAAACTTGTGGGCTATAGCACAGTTGATTTTCAATCAAATTGAATTTTCTAAGAAATGTTTAGAAATAATCGAGCAATCAAAATGAAAATTGTCACAGCAATTACAGGTCCCGAAACCTATTGATAGAGGTATCAACCATCGTAATCGGACCATTTTAGATTTTTGCCGCCCAAAAACTTGTGGGCTATAACACAGTTGATTTTCAATAAAATTGAATTTTCTAAGAAATGTTTAGAAATAATCGAGCAATCAAAATGAAAATTGTCACAGCAATTACAGGTCCCGAAACCTATTGATAGAGGTATCAACCATCGTAATCGGACCATTTTAGATTTTTGCCGCCCAAAAACTTGTGGGCTATAACACAGTTGATTTTCAATAAAATTGAATTTTCTAAGAAATGTTTAGAAATAATCGAGCAATCAAAATGAAAATTGTCACAGCAATTACAGGTCCCGAAACCTATTGATAGAGGTATCAACCATCGTAATCGGACCATTTTAGATTTTTGCCACCCAAAAACTTGTGGGCTATAGCACAGTTGATTTTCAATAAAATTGAATTTTCTAAGAAATGTTTAGAAATAATCGAGCAATCAAAATGAAAATTGTCACAGCAATTACAGGTCCCGAAACCTATTGATAGAGGTATCAACCATCGTAATCGGACCATTTTAGATTTTTGCCGCCCAAAAACTTGTGGGCTATAGCACAGTTGATTTTCAATAAAATTGAATTTTCTAAGAAATGTTTAGAAATAATCGAGCAATCAAAATGAAAATTGTCACAGCAATTACAGGTCCCGAAACCTATTGATAGAGGTATCAACCATCGTAATCGGACCATTTTAGATTTTTGCCGCCCAAAAACTTGTGGGCTATAGCACAGTTGATTTTCAATAAAATTGAATTTTCTAAGAAATGTTTAGAAATAATCGAGCAATCAAAATAAAAATTGTCACAGCAATTACAGGTCCCGAAACCTATTGATAGAGGTATCAACCATCGTAATCGGACCATTTTAGATTTTTGCCGCCCAAAAACTTGTGGGCTATAGCACAGTTGATTTTCAATAAAATTGAATTTTCTAAGAAATGTTTAGAAATAATCGAGCAATCAAAATGAAAATTGTCACAGCAATTACAGGTCCCGAAACCTATGGATAGAGGTATCAACCATCGTAATCGGACCATTTTAGATTTTTGCCTCCCAAAAACTTGTGGGCTATAGCACAGTTGATTTTCAATAAAATTGAATTTTCTAAGAAATGTTTAGAAATAATCGAGCAATCAAAATGAAAATTGTCACAGCAATTACAGGTCCCGAAACCTATTGATAGAGGTATCAACCATCGTAATCGGACCATTTTAGATTTTGGCCGAACAAAAACTTGTGGGCTATAGCACAGTTGATTTTCAATAAAATTGAATTTTCTAAGAAATGTTTAGAAATAATCGAGCAATCAAAATGAAAATTGTCACAGCAATTACAGGTCCCGAAACCTATTGATAGAGGTATCAACCATCGTAATCGGACCATTTTAGATTTTTGCCACCCAAAAACTTGTGGGCTATAGCACAGTTGATTTTCAATAAAATTGAATTTTCTAAGAAATGTTTAGAAATAATCGAGCAATCAAAATAAAAATTGTCACAGCAATTACAGGTCCCGAAACCTATTGATAGAGGTATCAACCATCGTAATCGGACCATTTTAGATTTTTGCCACCCAAAAACTTGTGGGCTATAGCACAGTTGATTTTCAATAAAATTGAATTTTCTAAGAAATGTTTAGAAATAATCGAGCAATCAAAATAAAAATTGTCACAGCAATTACAGGTCCCGAAACCTATTGATAGAGGTATCAACCATCGTAATCGGACCATTTTAGATTTTTGCCACCCAAAAACTTGTGGGCTATAGCACAGTTGATTTTCAATAAAATTGAATTTTCTAAGAAATATTTAGAAATAATCGAGCAATCAAAATGAAAATTGTCACAGCAATTACAGGTCCCGAAACCTATTGATAGAGGTATCAACCATCGTAATCGGACCATTTTAGATTTTTGCCACCCAAAAACTTGTGGGCTATAGCACAGTTGATTTTCAATAAAATTGAATTTTCTAAGAAATGTTTAGAAATAATCGAGCAATCAAAATGAAAATTGTCACAGCAATTACAGGTCCCGAAACCTATTGATAGAGGTATCAACCATCGTAATCGGACCATTTTAGATTTTTGCCACCCAAAAACTTGTGGGCTATAGCACAGTTGATTTTCAATAAAATTGAATTTTCTAAGAAATGTTTAGAAATAATCGAGCAATCAAAATAAAAATTGTCACAGCAATTACAGGTCCCGAAACCTATTGATAGAGGTATCAACCATCGTAATCGGACCATTTTAGATTTTTGCCACCCAAAAACTTGTGGGCTATAGCACAGTTGATTTTCAATAAAATTGAATTTTCTAAGAAATATTTAGAAATAATCGAGCAATCAAAATGAAAATTTTCACAGCAATTACAGGTCCCGAAACCTATTGATAGAGGTATCAACCATCGTAATCGGACCATTTTAGATTTTTGCCTCCCAAAAACTTGTGGGCTATAGCACAGTTGATTTTCAATCAAATTGAATTTTCTAAGAAATGTTTAGAAATAATCGAGCAATCAAAATAAAAATTGTCACAGCAATTACAGGTCCCGAAACCTATTGATAGAGGTATCAACCATCGTAATCGGACCATTTTAGATTTTTGCCACCCAAAAACTTGTGGGCTATAGCACAGTTGATTTTCAATAAAATTGAATTTTCTAAGAAATGTTTAGAAATAATCGAGCAATCAAAATGAAAATTGTCACAGCAATTACAGGTCCCGAAACCTATTGATAGAGGTATCAACCATCGTAATCGGACCATTTTAGATTTTTGCCGCCCAAAAACTTGTGGGCTATAGCACAGTTGATTTTCAATAAAATTGAATTTTCTAAGAAATATTTAGAAATAATCGAGCAATCAAAATGAAAATTTTCACAGCAATTACAGGTCCCGAAACCTATTGATAGAGGTATCAACCATCGTAATCGGACCATTTTTGATTTTTGCCTCCCAAAAACTTGTGGGCTATAGCACAGTTGATTTTCAATCAAATTGAATTTTCTAAGAAATGTTTAGAAATAATCGAGCAATCAAAATGAAAATTGTCACAGCAATTACAGGTCCCGAAACCTATTGATAGAGGTATCAACCATCGTAATCGGACCATTTTAGATTTTTGCCACCCAAAAACTTGTGGGCTATAGCACAGTTGATTTTCAATAAAATTGAATTTTCTAATAAATGTTTAGAAATAATCGAGCAATCAAAATGAAAATTGTCACAGCAATTACAGGTCCCGAAACCTATTGATAGAGGTATCAACCATCGTAATCGGACCATTTTAGATTTTTGCCGCCCAAAAACTTGTGGGCTATAGCACAGTTGATTTTCAATAAAATTGAATTTTCTAAGAAATGTTTAGAAATAATCGAGCAATCAAAATGAAAATTGTCACAGCAATTACAGGTCCCGAAACCTATTGATAGAGGTATCAACCATCGTAATCGGACCATTTTAGATTTTTGCCGCCCAAAAACTTGTGGGCTATAGCACAGTTGATTTTCAATAAAATTGAATTTTCTAAGAAATGTTTAGAAATAATCGAGCAATCAAAATAAAAATTGTCACATCAATTACAGGTCCCGAAACCTATTGATAGAGGTATCAACCATCGTAATCGGACCATTTTAGATTTTTGCCACCCAAAAACTTGTGGGCTATAGCACAGTTGATTTTCAATAAAATTGAATTTTCTAAGAAATATTTAGAAATAATCGAGCAATCAAAATGAAAATTTTCACAGCAATTACAGGTCCCGAAACCTATTGATAGAGGTATCAACCATCGTAATCGGACCATTTTAGATTTTTGCCTCCCAAAAACTTGTGGGCTATAGCACAGTTGATTTTCAATAAAATTGAATTTTCTAAGAAATGTTTAGAAATAATCGAGCAATCAAAATGAAAATTGTCACAGCAATTACAGGTCCCGAAACCTATTGATAGAGGTATCAACCATCGTAATCGGACCATTTTAGATTTTTGCCGCCCAAAAACTTGTGGGCTATAGCACAGTTGATTTTCAATAAAATTGAATTTTCTAAGAAATATTTAGAAATAATCGAGCAATCAAAATGAAAATTTTCACAGCAATTACAGGTCCCGAAACCTATTGATAGAGGTATCAACCATCGTAATCGGACCATTTTAGATTTTTGACACCCAAAAACTTGTGGGCTATAGCACAGTTGATTTTCAATCAAATTGAATTTTCTAAGAAATGTTTAGAAATAATCGAGCAATCAAAATGAAAATTGTCACAGCAATTACAGGTCCCGAAACCTATTGATAGAGGTATCATCCATCGTAATCGGACCATTTTAGATTTTTGCCACCCAAAAACTTGTGGGCTATAGCACAGTTGATTTTCAATAAAATTGAATTTTCTAAGAAATGTTTAGAAATAATCGAGCAATCAAAATAAAAATTGTCACAGCAATTACAGGTCCCGAAACCTATTGATAGAGGTATCAACCATCGTAATCGGACCATTTTAGATTTTTGCCGCCCAAAAACTTGTGGGCTATAGCACAGTTGATTTTCAATAAAATTGAATTTTCTAATAAATGTTTAGAAATAATCGAGCAATCAAAATGAAAATTGTCACAGCAATTACAGGTCCCGAAACCTATTGATAGAGGTATCAACCATCGTAATCGGACCATTTTAGATTTTTGCCACCCAAAAACTTGTGGGCTATAGCACAGTTGATTTTCAATAAAATTGAATTTTCTAAGAAATGTTTAGAAATAATCGAGCAATCAAAATGAAAATTGTCACAGCAATTACAGGTCCCGAAACCTATTGATAGAGGTATCAACCATCGTAATCGGACCATTTTAGATTTTTGCCACCCAAAAACTTGTGGGCTATAGCACAGTTGATTTTCAATAAAATTGAATTTTCTAAGAAATATTTAGAAATAATCGAGCAATCAAAATGAAAATTGTCACAGCTATTACAGGTCCCGAAACCTATTGATAGAGGTATCAACCATCGTAATCGGACCATTTTAGATTTTTGCCACCCAAAAACTTGTGGGCTATAGCACAGTTGATTTTCAATAAAATTGAATTTTCTAAGAAATGTTTAGAAATAATCGAGCAATCAAAATAAAAATTGTCACAGCAATTACAGGTCCCGAAACCTATTGATAGAGGTATCAACCATCGTAATCGGACCATTTTAGATTTTTGCCACCCAAAAACTTGTGGGCTATAGCACAGTTGATTTTCAATAAAATTGAATTTTCTAAGAAATATTTAGAAATAATCGAGCAATCAAAATGAAAATTGTCACAGCAATTACAGGTCCCGAAACCTATTGATAGAGGTATCAACCATCGTAATCGGACCATTTTAGATTTTTGCCACCCAAAAACTTGTGGGCTATAGCACAGTTGATTTTCAATAAAATTGAATTTTCTAAGAAATGTTTAGAAATAATCGAGCAATCAAAATGAAAATTGTCACAGCAATTACAGGTCCCGAAACCTATTGATAGAGGTATCAACCATCGTAATCGGACCATTTTAGATTTTTGCCACCCAAAAACTTGTGGGCTATAGCACAGTTGATTTTCAATAAAATTGAATTTTCTAAGAAATGTTTAGAAATAATCGAGCAATCAAAATAAAAATTGTCACAGCAATTACAGGTCCCGAAACCTATTGATAGAGGTATCAACCATCGTAATCGGACCATTTTAGATTTTTGCCACCCAAAAACTTGTGGGCTATAGCACAGTTGATTTTCAATAAAATTGAATTTTCTAAGAAATATTTAGAAATAATCGAGCAATCAAAATGAAAATTTTCACAGCAATTACAGGTCCCGAAACCTATTGATAGAGGTATCAACCATCGTAATCGGACCATTTTAGATTTTTGCCGCCCAAAAACTTGTGGGCTATAGCACAGTTGATTTTCAATAAAATTGAATTTTCTAAGAAATGTTTAGAAATAATCGAGCAATCAAAATAAAAATTGTCACAGCAATTACAGGTCCCGAAACCTATTGATAGAGGTATCAACCATCGTAATCGGACCATTTTAGATTTTTGCCACCCAAAAACTTGTGGGCTATAGCACAGTTGATTTTCAATAAAATTGAATTTTCTAAGAAATATTTAGAAATAATCGAGCAATCAAAATGAAAATTGTCACAGCAATTACAGGTCCCGAAACCTATTGATAGAGGTATCAACCATCGTAATCGGACCATTTTAGATTTTTGCCGCCCAAAAACTTGTGGGCTATAGCACAGTTGATTTTCAATAAAATTGAATTTTCTAATAAATGTTTAGAAATAATCGAGCAATCAAAATGAAAATTGTCACAGCAATTACAGGTCCCGAAACCTATTGATAGAGGTATCAACCATCGTAATCGGACCATTTTAGATTTTTGCCACCCAAAAACTTGTGGGCTATAGCACAGTTGATTTTCAATAAAATTGAATTTTCTAAGAAATGTTTAGAAATAATCGAGCAATCAAAATGAAAATTGTCACAGCAATTACAGGTCCCGAAACCTATTGATAGAGGTATCAACCATCGTAATCGGACCATTTTAGATTTTTGCCACCCAAAAACTTGTGGGCTATAGCACAGTTGATTTTCAATAAAATTGAATTTTCTAAGAAATGTTTAGAAATAATCGAGCAATCAAAATAAAAATTGTCACAGCAATTACAGGTCCCGAAACCTATTGATAGAGGTATCAACCATCGTAATCGGACCATTTTAGATTTTTGCCACCCAAAAACTTGTGGGCTATAGCACAGTTGATTTTCAATAAAATTGAATTTTCTAAGAAATATTTAGAAATAATCGAGCAATCAAAATGAAAATTGTCACAGCAATTACAGGTCCCGAAACCTATTGATAGAGGTATCAACCATCGTAATCGGACCATTTTAGATTTTTGCCACCCAAAAACTTGTGGGCTATAGCACAGTTGATTTTCAATAAAATTGAATTTTCTAAGAAATGTTTAGAAATAATCGAGCAATCAAAATGAAAATTGTCACAGCAATTACAGGTCCCGAAACCTATTGATAGAGGTATCAACCATCGTAATCGGACCATTTTAGATTTTTGCCACCCAAAAACTTGTGGGCTATAGCACAGTTGATTTTCAATAAAATTGAATTTTCTAAGAAATGTTTAGAAATAATCGAGCAATCAAAATAAAAATTGTCACAGCAATTACAGGTCCCGAAACCTATTGATAGAGGTATCAACCATCGTAATCGGACCATTTTAGATTTTTGCCACCCAAAAACTTGTGGGCTATAGCACAGTTGATTTTCAATAAAATTGAATTTTCTAAGAAATATTTAGAAATAATCGAGCAATCAAAATGAAAATTTTCACAGCAATTACAGGTCCCGAAACCTATTGATAGAGGTATCAACCATCGTAATCGGACCATTTTAGATTTTTGCCTCCCAAAAACTTGTGGGCTATAGCACAGTTGATTTTCAATCAAATTGAATTTTCTAAGAAATGTTTAGAAATAATCGAGCAATCAAAATGAAAATTGTCACAGCAATTACAGGTCCCGAAACCTATTGATAGAGGTATCAACCATCGTAATCGGACCATTTTAGATTTTTGCCACCCAAAAACTTGTGGGCTATAGCACAGTTGATTTTCAATAAAATTGAATTTTCTCAAAAATGTTTAGAAATAATCGAGCAATCAAAATGAAAATTGTCACAGCAATTACAGGTCCCGAAACCTATTGATAGAGGTATCAACCATCGTAATCGGACCATTTTAGATTTTTGCCGCCCAAAAACTTGTGGGCTATAGCACAGTTGATTTTCAATAAAATTGAATTTTCTAAGAAATATTTAGAAATAATCGAGCAATCAAAATGAAAATTTTCACAGCAATTACAGGTCCCGAAACCTATTGATAGAGGTATCAACCATCGTAATCGGACCATTTTTGATTTTTGCCTCCCAAAAACTTGTGGGCTATAGCACAGTTGATTTTCAATCAAATTGAATTTTCTAAGAAATGTTTAGAAATAATCGAGCAATCAAAATGAAAATTGTCACAGCAATTACAGGTCCCGAAACCTATTGATAGAGGTATCAACCATCGTAATCGGACCATTTTAGATTTTTGCCACCCAAAAACTTGTGGGCTATAGCACAGTTGATTTTCAATAAAATTGAATTTTCTAAGAAATGTTTAGAAATAATCGAGCAATCAAAATGAAAATTGTCACAGCAATTACAGGTCCCGAAACCTATTGATAGAGGTATCAACCATCGTAATCGGACCATTTTAGATTTTTGCCGCCCAAAAACTTGTGGGCTATAGCACAGTTGATTTTCAATAAAATTGAATTTTCTAAGAAATATTTAGAAATAATCGAGGAATCAAAATGAAAATTGTCACAGCTATTACAGGTCCCGAAACCTATTGATAGAGGTATCAACCATCGTAATCGGACCATTTTAGATTTTTGCCACCCAAAAACTTGTGGGCTATAGCACAGTTGATTTTCAATAAAATTGAATTTTCTAAGAAATGTTTAGAAATAATCGAGCAATCAAAATAAAAATTGTCACAGCAATTACAGGTCCCGAAACCTATTGATAGAGGTATCAACCATCGTAATCGGACCATTTTAGATTTTTGCCACCCAAAAACTTGTGGGCTATAGCACAGTTGATTTTCAATAAAATTGAATTTTCTAAGAAATATTTAGAAATAATCGAGCAATCAAAATGAAAATTGTCACAGCAATTACAGGTCCCGAAACCTATTGATAGAGGTATCAACCATCGTAATCGGACCATTTTAGATTTTTGCCACCCAAAAACTTGTGGGCTATAGCACAGTTGATTTTCAATAAAATTGAATTTTCTAAGAAATGTTTAGAAATAATCGAGCAATCAAAATGAAAATTGTCACAGCAATTACAGGTCCCGAAACCTATTGATAGAGGTATCAACCATCGTAATCGGACCATTTTAGATTTTTGCCACCCAAAAACTTGTGGGCTATAGCACAGTTGATTTTCAATAAAATTGAATTTTCTAAGAAATGTTTAGAAATAATCGAGCAATCAAAATAAAAATTGTCACAGCAATTACAGGTCCCGAAACCTATTGATAGAGGTATCAACCATCGTAATCGGACCATTTTAGATTTTTGCCACCCAAAAACTTGTGGGCTATAGCACAGTTGATTTTCAATAAAATTGAATTTTCTAAGAAATATTTAGAAATAATCGAGCAATCAAAATGAAAATTTTCACAGCAATTACAGGTCCCGAAACCTATTGATAGAGGTATCAACCATCGTAATCGGACCATTTTAGATTTTTGCCTCCCAAAAACTTGTGGGCTATAGCACAGTTGATTTTCAATCAAATTGAATTTTCTAAGAAATGTTTAGAAATAATCGAGCAATCAAAATGAAAATTGTCACAGCAATTACAGGTCCCGAAACCTATTGATAGAGGTATCAACCATCGTAATCGGACCATTTTAGATTTTTGCCACCCAAAAACTTGTGGGCTATAGCACAGTTGATTTTCAATAAAATTGAATTTTCTAAGAAATGTTTAGAAATAATCGAGCAATCAAAATGAAAATTGTCACAGCAATTACAGGTCCCGAAACCTATTGATAGAGGTATCAACCATCGTAATCGGACCATTTTAGATTTTTGCCGCCCAAAAACTTGTGGGCTATAGCACAGTTGATTTTCAATAAAATTGAATTTTCTAAGAAATATTTAGAAATAATCGAGCAATCAAAATGAAAATTTTCACAGCAATTACAGGTCCCGAAACCTATTGATAGAGGTATCAACCATCGTAATCGGACCATTTTTGATTTTTGCCTCCCAAAAACTTGTGGGCTATAGCACAGTTGATTTTCAATCAAATTGAATTTTCTAAGAAATGTTTAGAAATAATCGAGCAATCAAAATGAAAATTGTCACAGCAATTACAGGTCCCGAAACCTATTGATAGAGGTATCAACCATCGTAATCGGACCATTTTAGATTTTTGCCACCCAAAAACTTGTGGGCTATAGCACAGTTGATTTTCAATAAAATTGAATTTTCTAAGAAATGTTTAGAAATAATCGAGCAATCAAAATGAAAATTGTCACAGCAATTACAGGTCCCGAAACCTATTGATAGAGGTATCAACCATCGTAATCGGACCATTTTAGATTTTTGCCGCCCAAAAACTTGTGGGCTATAGCACAGTTGATTTTCAATAAAATTGAATTTTCTAAGAAATGTTTAGAAATAATCGAGCAATCAAAATGAAAATTGTCACAGCAATTACAGGTCCCGAAACCTATTGATAGAGGTATCAACCATCGTAATCGGACCATTTTAGATTTTTGCCTCCCAAAAACTTGTGGGCTATAGCACAGTTGATTTTCAATAAAATTGAATTTTCTAAGAAATGTTTAGAAATAATCGAGCAATCAAAATAAAAATTGTCACATCAATTACAGGTCCCGAAACCTATTGATAGAGGTATCAACCATCGTAATCGGACCATTTTAGATTTTTGCCACCCAAAAACTTGTGGGCTATAGCACAGTTGATTTTCAATAAAATTGAATTTTCTAAGAAATATTTAGAAATAATCGAGCAATCAAAATGAAAATTTTCACAGCAATTACAGGTCCCGAAACCTATTGATAGAGGTATCAACCATCGTAATCGGACCATTTTAGATTTTTGCCTCCCAAAAACTTGTGGGCTATAGCACAGTTGATTTTCAATAAAATTGAATTTTCTAAGAAATGTTTAGAAATAATCGAGCAATCAAAATGAAAATTGTCACAGCAATTACAGGTCCCGAAACCTATTGATAGAGGTATCAACCATCGTAATCGGACCATTTTAGATTTTTGCCACCCAAAAACTTGTGGGCTATAGCACAGTTGATTTTCAATAAAATTGAATTTTCTAAGAAATGTTTAGAAATAATCGAGCAATCAAAATGAAAATTGTCACAGCAATTACAGGTCCCGAAACCTATTGATAGAGGTATCAACCATCGTAATCGGACCATTTTAGATTTTTGCCACCCAAAAACTTGTGGGCTATAGCACAGTTGATTTTCAATAAAATTGAATTTTCTAATAAATGTTTAGAAATAATCGAGCAATCAAAATGAAAATTGTCACAGCAATTACAGGTCCCGAAACCTATTGATAGAGGTATCAACCATCGTAATCGGACCATTTTAGATTTTTGCCACCCAAAAACTTGTGGGCTATAGCACAGTTGATTTTCAATAAAATTGAATTTTCTAAGAAATGTTTAGAAATAATCGAGCAATCAAAATAAAAATTGTCACAGCAATTACAGGTCCCGAAACCTATTGATAGAGGTATCAACCATCGTAATCGGACCATTTTAGATTTTTGCCACCCAAAAACTTGTGGGCTATAGCACAGTTGATTTTCAATAAAATTGAATTTTCTAAGAAATATTTAGAAATAATCGAGCAATCAAAATGAAAATTGTCACAGCAATTACAGGTCCCGAAACCTATTGATAGAGGTATCAACCATCGTAATCGGACCATTTTAGATTTTTGCCGCCCAAAAACTTGTGGGCTATAGCACAGTTGATTTTCAATAAAATTGAATTTTCTAATAAATGTTTAGAAATAATCGAGCAATCAAAATGAAAATTGTCACAGCAATTACAGGTCCCGAAACCTATTGATAGAGGTATCAACCATCGTAATCGGACCATTTTAGATTTTTGCCACCCAAAAACTTGTGGGCTATAGCACAGTTGATTTTCAATAAAATTGAATTTTCTAAGAAATGTTTAGAAATAATCGAGCAATCAAAATGAAAATTGTCACAGCAATTACAGGTCCCGAAACCTATTGATAGAGGTATCAACCATCGTAATCGGACCATTTTAGATTTTTGCCACCCAAAAACTTGTGGGCTATAGCACAGTTGATTTTCAATAAAATTGAATTTTCTAAGAAATATTTAGAAATAATCGAGCAATCAAAATGAAAATTGTCACAGCTATTACAGGTCCCGAAACCTATTGATAGAGGTATCAACCATCGTAATCGGACCATTTTAGATTTTTGCCACCCAAAAACTTGTGGGCTATAGCACAGTTGATTTTCAATAAAATTGAATTTTCTAAGAAATATTTAGAAATAATCGAGCAATCAAAATGAAAATTGTCACAGCAATTACAGGTCCCGAAACCTATTGATAGAGGTATCAACCATCGTAATCGGACCATTTTAGATTTTTGCCACCCAAAAACTTGTGGGCTATAGCACAGTTGATTTTCAATAAAATTGAATTTTCTAAGAAATGTTTAGAAATAATCGAGCAATCAAAATGAAAATTGTCACAGCAATTACAGGTCCCGAAACCTATTGATAGAGGTATCAACCATCGTAATCGGACCATTTTAGATTTTTGCCACCCAAAAACTTGTGGGCTATAGCACAGTTGATTTTCAATAAAATTGAATTTTCTAAGAAATGTTTAGAAATAATCGAGCAATCAAAATAAAAATTGTCACAGCAATTACAGGTCCCGAAACCTATTGATAGAGGTATCAACCATCGTAATCGGACCATTTTAGATTTTTGCCACCCAAAAACTTGTGGGCTATAGCACAGTTGATTTTCAATAAAATTGAATTTTCTAAGAAATATTTAGAAATAATCGAGCAATCAAAATGAAAATTGTCACAGCAATTACAGGTCCCGAAACCTATTGATAGAGGTATCAACCATCGTAATCGGACCATTTTAGATTTTTGCCTCCCAAAAACTTGTGGGCTATAGCACAGTTGATTTTCAATCAAATTGAATTTTCTAAGAAATGTTTAGAAATAATCGAGCAATCAAAATGAAAATTGTCACAGCAATTACAGGTCCCGAAACCTATTGATAGAGGTATCAACCATCGTAATCGGACCATTTTAGATTTTTGCCACCCAAAAACTTGTGGGCTATAGCACAGTTGATTTTCAATAAAATTGAATTTTCTAAGAAATGTTTAGAAATAATCGAGCAATCAAAATGAAAATTGTCACAGCAATTACAGGTCCCGAAACCTATTGATAGAGGTATCAACCATCGTAATCGGACCATTTTAGATTTTTGCCGCCCAAAAACTTGTGGGCTATAGCACAGTTGATTTTCAATAAAATTGAATTTTCTAAGAAATATTTAGAAATAATCGAGCAATCAAAATGAAAATTTTCACAGCAATTACAGGTCCCGAAACCTATTGATAGAGGTATCAACCATCGTAATCGGACCATTTTTGATTTTTGCCTCCCAAAAACTTGTGGGCTATAGCACAGTTGATTTTCAATCAAATTGAATTTTCTAAGAAATGTTTAGAAATAATCGAGCAATCAAAATGAAAATTGTCACAGCAATTACAGGTCCCGAAACCTATTGATAGAGGTATCAACCATCGTAATCGGACCATTTTAGATTTTTGCCACCCAAAAATTTGTGGGCTATAGCACAGTTGATTTTCAATAAAATTGAATTTTCTAAGAAATGTTTAGAAATAATCGAGCAATCAAAATGAAAATTGTCACAGCAATTACAGGTCCCGAAACCTATTGATAGAGGTATCAACCATCGTAATCGGACCATTTTAGATTTTTGCCGCCCAAAAACTTGTGGGCTATAGCACAGTTGATTTTCAATAAAATTGAATTTTCTAAGAAATGTTTAGAAATAATCGAGCAATCAAAATGAAAATTGTCACAGCAATTACAGGTCCCGAAACCTATTGATAGAGGTATCAACCATCGTAATCGGACCATTTTAGATTTTTGCCTCCCAAAAACTTGTGGGCTATAGCACAGTTGATTTTCAATAAAATTGAATTTTCTAAGAAATGTTTAGAAATAATCGAGCAATCAAAATAAAAATTGTCACATCAATTACAGGTCCCGAAACCTATTGATAGAGGTATCAACCATCGTAATCGGACCATTTTAGATTTTTGCCACCCAAAAACTTGTGGGCTATAGCACAGTTGATTTTCAATAAAATTGAATTTTCTAAGAAATATTTAGAAATAATCGAGCAATCAAAATGAAAATTGTCACAGCAATTACAGGTCCCGAAACCTATTGATAGAGGTATCAACCATCGTAATCGGACCATTTTAGATTTTTGCCTCCCAAAAACTTGTGGGCTATAGCACAGTTGATTTTCAATAAAATTGAATTTTCTAAGAAATGTTTAGAAATAATCGAGCAATCAAAATGAAAATTGTCACAGCAATTACAGGTCCCGAAACCTATTGATAGAGGTATCAACCATCGTAATCGGACCATTTTAGATTTTTGCCGCCCAAAAACTTGTGGGCTATAGCACAGTTGATTTTCAATAAAATTGAATTTTCTAAGAAATATTTAGAAATAATCGAGCAATCAAAATGAAAATTTTCACAGCAATTACAGGTCCCGAAACCTATTGATAGAGGTATCAACCATCGTAATCGGACCATTTTAGATTTTTGACACCCAAAAACTTGTGGGCTATAGCACAGTTGATTTTCAATCAAATTGAATTTTCTAAGAAATGTTTAGAAATAATCGAGCAATCAAAATGAAAATTGTCACAGCAATTACAGGTCCCGAAACCTATTGATAGAGGTATCATCCATCGTAATCGGACCATTTTAGATTTTTGCCACCCAAAAACTTGTGGGCTATAGCACAGTTGATTTTCAATAAAATTGAATTTTCTAAGAAATGTTTAGAAATAATCGAGCAATCAAAATGAAAATTGTCACAGCAATTACAGGTCCCGAAACCTATTGATAGAGGTATCAACCATCGTAATCGGACCATTTTAGATTTTTGCCGCCCAAAAACTTGTGGGCTATAGCACAGTTGATTTTCAATAAAATTGAATTTTCTAATAAATGTTTAGAAATAATCGAGCAATCAAAATGAAAATTGTCACAGCAATTACAGGTCCCGAAACCTATTGATAGAGGTATCAACCATCGTAATCGGACCATTTTAGATTTTTGCCACCCAAAAACTTGTGGGCTATAGCACAGTTGATTTTCAATAAAATTGAATTTTCTAAGAAATGTTTAGAAATAATCGAGCAATCAAAATGAAAATTGTCACAGCAATTACAGGTCCCGAAACCTATTGATAGAGGTATCAACCATCGTAATCGGACCATTTTAGATTTTTGCCACCCAAAAACTTGTGGGCTATAGCACAGTTGATTTTCAATAAAATTGAATTTTCTAAGAAATGTTTAGAAATAATCGAGCAATCAAAATGAAAATTGTCACAGCAATTACAGGTCCCGAAACCTATTGATAGAGGTATCAACCATCGTAATCGGACCATTTTAGATTTTTGCCACCCAAAAACTTGTGGGCTATAGCACAGTTGATTTTCAATAAAATTGAATTTTCTAAGAAATATTTAGAAATAATCGAGCAATCAAAATGAAAATTGTCACAGCAATTACAGGTCCCGAAACCTATTGATAGAGGTATCAACCATCGTAATCGGACCATTTTAGATTTTTGCCACCCAAAAACTTGTGGGCTATAGCACAGTTGATTTTCAATAAAATTGAATTTTCTAAGAAATGTTTAGAAATAATCGAGCAATCAAAATGAAAATTGTCACAGCAATTACAGGTCCCGAAACCTATTGATAGAGGTATCAACCATCGTAATCGGACCATTTTAGATTTTTGCCACCCAAAAACTTGTGGGCTATAGCACAGTTGATTTTCAATAAAATTGAATTTTCTAAGAAATGTTTAGAAATAATCGAGCAATCAAAATAAAAATTGTCACAGCAATTACAGGTCCCGAAACCTATTGATAGAGGTATCAACCATCGTAATCGGACCATTTTAGATTTTTGCCACCCAAAAACTTGTGGGCTATAGCACAGTTGATTTTCAATAAAATTGAATTTTCTAAGAAATGTTTAGAAATAATCGAGCAATCAAAATGAAAATTGTCACAGCAATTACAGGTCCCGAAACCTATTGATAGAGGTATCAACCATCGTAATCGGACCATTTTTGATTTTTGCCTCCCAAAAACTTGTGGGCTATAGCACAGTTGATTTTCAATCAAATTGAATTTTCTAAGAAATGTTTAGAAATAATCGAGCAATCAAAATGAAAATTGTCACAGCAATTACAGGTCCCGAAACCTATTGATAGAGGTATCAACCATCGTAATCGGACCATTTTAGATTTTTGCCACCCAAAAACTTGTGGGCTATAGCACAGTTGATTTTCAATAAAATTGAATTTTCTAAGAAATGTTTAGAAATAATCGAGCAATCAAAATGAAAATTGTCACAGCAATTACAGGTCCCGAAACCTATTGATAGAGGTATCAACCATCGTAATCGGACCATTTTAGATTTTTGCCGCCCAAAAACTTGTGGGCTATAGCACAGTTGATTTTCAATAAAATTGAATTTTCTAAGAAATGTTTAGAAATAATCGAGCAATCAAAATGAAAATTGTCACAGCAATTACAGGTCCCGAAACCTATTGATAGAGGTATCAACCATCGTAATCGGACCATTTTAGATTTTTGCCTCCCAAAAACTTGTGGGCTATAGCCCAGTTGATTTTCAATAAAATTGAATTTTCTAAGAAATGTTTAGAAATAATCGAGCAATCAAAATAAAAATTGTCACATCAATTACAGGTCCCGAAACCTATTGATAGAGGTATCAACCATCGTAATCGGACCATTTTAGATTTTTGCCACCCAAAAACTTGTGGGCTATAGCACAGTTGATTTTCAATAAAATTGAATTTTCTAAGAAATATTTAGAAATAATCGAGCAATCAAAATGAAAATTGTCACAGCAATTACAGGTCCCGAAACCTATTGATAGAGGTATCAACCATCGTAATCGGACCATTTTAGATTTTTGCCTCCCAAAAACTTGTGGGCTATAGCACAGTTGATTTTCAATAAAATTGAATTTTCTAAGAAATGTTTAGAAATAATCGAGCAATCAAAATGAAAATTGTCACAGCAATTACAGGTCCCGAAACCTATTGATAGAGGTATCAACCATCGTAATCGGACCATTTTAGATTTTTGCCGCCCAAAAACTTGTGGGCTATAGCACAGTTGATTTTCAATAAAATTGAATTTTCTAAGAAATATTTAGAAATAATCGAGCAATCAAAATGAAAATTTTCACAGCAATTACAGGTCCCGAAACCTATTGATAGAGGTATCAACCATCGTAATCGGACCATTTTAGATTTTTGACACCCAAAAACTTGTGGGCTATAGCACAGTTGATTTTCAATCAAATTGAATTTTCTAAGAAATGTTTAGAAATAATCGAGCAATCAAAATGAAAATTGTCACAGCAATTACAGGTCCCGAAACCTATTGATAGAGGTATCATCCATCGTAATCGGACCATTTTAGATTTTTGCCACCCAAAAACTTGTGGGCTATAGCACAGTTGATTTTCAATAAAATTGAATTTTCTAAGAAATGTTTAGAAATAATCGAGCAATCAAAATGAAAATTGTCACAGCAATTACAGGTCCCGAAACCTATTGATAGAGGTATCAACCATCGTAATCGGACCATTTTAGATTTTTGCCGCCCAAAAACTTGTGGGCTATAGCACAGTTGATTTTCAATAAAATTGAATTTTCTAATAAATGTTTAGAAATAATCGAGCAATCAAAATGAAAATTGTCACAGCAATTACAGGTCCCGAAACCTATTGATAGAGGTATCAACCATCGTAATCGGACCATTTTAGATTTTTGCCACCCAAAAACTTGTGGGCTATAGCACAGTTGATTTTCAATAAAATTGAATTTTCTAAGAAATGTTTAGAAATAATCGAGCAATCAAAATGAAAATTGTCACAGCAATTACAGGTCCCGAAACCTATTGATAGAGGTATCAACCATCGTAATCGGACCATTTTAGATTTTTGCCACCCAAAAACTTGTGGGCTATAGCACAGTTGATTTTCAATAAAATTGAATTTTCTAAGAAATGTTTAGAAATAATCGAGCAATCAAAATGAAAATTGTCACAGCAATTACAGGTCCCGAAACCTATTGATAGAGGTATCAACCATCGTAATCGGACCATTTTAGATTTTTGCCACCCAAAAACTTGTGGGCTATAGCACAGTTGATTTTCAATAAAATTGAATTTTCTAAGAAATATTTAGAAATAATCGAGCAATCAAAATGAAAATTGTCACAGCAATTACAGGTCCCGAAACCTATTGATAGAGGTATCAACCATCGTAATCGGACCATTTTAGATTTTTGCCACCCAAAAACTTGTGGGCTATAGCACAGTTGATTTTCAATAAAATTGAATTTTCTAAGAAATGTTTAGAAATAATCGAGCAATCAAAATGAAAATTGTCACAGCAATTACAGGTCCCGAAACCTATTGATAGAGGTATCAACCATCGTAATCGGACCATTTTAGATTTTTGCCACCCAAAAACTTGTGGGCTATAGCACAGTTGATTTTCAATAAAATTGAATTTTCTAAGAAATGTTTAGAAATAATCGAGCAATCAAAATAAAAATTGTCACAGCAATTACAGGTCCCGAAACCTATTGATAGAGGTATCAACCATCGTAATCGGACCATTTTAGATTTTTGCCACCCAAAAACTTGTGGGCTATAGCACAGTTGATTTTCAATAAAATTGAATTTTCTAAGAAATGTTTAGAAATAATCGAGCAATCAAAATGAAAATTGTCACAGCAATTACAGGTCCCGAAACCTATTGATAGAGGTATCAACCATCGTAATCGGACCATTTTAGATTTTTGCCGCCCAAAAACTTGTGGGCTATAGCACAGTTGATTTTCAATAAAATTGAATTTTCTAAGAAATATTTAGAAATAATCGAGCAATCAAAATGAAAATTTTCACAGCAATTACAGGTCCCGAAACCTATTGATAGAGGTATCAACCATCGTAATCGGACCATTTTTGATTTTTGCCTCCCAAAAACTTGTGGGCTATAGCACAGTTGATTTTCAATCAAATTGAATTTTCTAAGAAATGTTTAGAAATAATCGAGCAATCAAAATGAAAATTGTCACAGCAATTACAGGTCCCGAAACCTATTGATAGAGGTATCAACCATCGTAATCGGACCATTTTAGATTTTTGCCACCCAAAAACTTGTGGGCTATAGCACAGTTGATTTTCAATAAAATTGAATTTTCTAAGAAATGTTTAGAAATAATCGAGCAATCAAAATGAAAATTGTCACAGCAATTACAGGTCCCGAAACCTATTGATAGAGGTATCAACCATCGTAATCGGACCATTTTAGATTTTTGCCGCCCAAAAACTTGTGGGCTATAGCACAGTTGATTTTCAATAAAATTGAATTTTCTAATAAATGTTTAGAAATAATCGAGCAATCAAAATGAAAATTGTCACAGCAATTACAGGTCCCGAAACCTATTGATAGAGGTATCAACCATCGTAATCGGACCATTTTAGATTTTTGCCACCCAAAAACTTGTGGGCTATAGCACAGTTGATTTTCAATAAAATTGAATTTTCTAAGAAATGTTTAGAAATAATCGAGCAATCAAAATGAAAATTGTCACAGCAATTACAGGTCCCGAAACCTATTGATAGAGGTATCAACCATCGTAATCGGGACATTTTAGATGTTTGCCACCCAAAAACTTGTGGGCTATAGCACAGTTGATTTTCAATAAAATTGAATTTTCTAAGAAATGTTTAGAAATAATCGAGCAATCAAAATAAAAATTGTCACAGCAATTACAGGTCCCGAAACCTATTGATAGAGGTATCAACCATCGTAATCGGACCATTTTAGATTTTTGCCACCCAAAAACTTGTGGGCTATAGCACAGTTGATTTTCAATAAAATTGAATTTTCTAAGAAATATTTAGAAATAATCGAGCAATCAAAATGAAAATTTTCACAGCAATTACAGGTCCCGAAACCTATTGATAGAGGTATCAACCATCGTAATCGGACCATTTTAGATTTTTGCCTCCCAAAAACTTGTGGGCTATAGCACAGTTGATTTTCAATCAAATTGAATTTTTTAAGAAATGTTTAGAAATAATCGAGCAATCAAAATGAAAATTGTCACAGCAATTACAGGTCCCGAAACCTATTGATAGAGGTATCAACCATCGTAATCGGACCATTTTAGATTTTTGCCGCCCAAAAACTTGTGGGCTATAGCACAGTTGATTTTCAATAAAATTGAATTTTCTAAGAAATGTTTAGAAATAATCGAGCAATCAAAATGAAAATTGTCACAGCAATTACAGGTCCCGAAACCTATTGATAGAGGTATCAACCATCGTAATCGGACCATTTTAGATTTTTGCCACCCTAAAACTTGTGGGCTATAGCACAGTTGATTTTCAATAAAATTGAATTTTCTAAGAAATATTTAGAAATAATCGAGCAATCAAAATGAAAATTGTCACAGCAATTACAGGTCCCGAAACCTATTGATAGAGGTATCAACCATCGTAATCGGACCATTTTAGATTTTTGCCACCCAAAAACTTGTGGGCTATAGCACAGTTGATTTTCAATAAAATTGAATTTTCTAAGAAATGTTTAGAAATAATCGAGCAATCAAAATGAAAATTGTCACAGCAATTACAGGTCCCGAAACCTATTGATAGAGGTATCAACCATCGTAATCGGACCATTTTAGATTTTTGCCACCCAAAAACTTGTGGGCTATAGCACAGTTGATTTTCAATAAAATTGAATTTTCTAAGAAATGTTTAGAAATAATCGAGCAATCAAAATAAAAATTGTCACAGCAATTACAGGTCCCGAAACCTATTGATAGAGGTATCAACCATCGTAATCGGACCATTTTAGATTTTTGCCGCCCAAAAACTTGTGGGCTATAGCACAGTTGATTTTCAATAAAATTGAATTTTCTAAGAAATGTTTAGAAATAATCGAGCAATCAAAATGAAAATTGTCACAGCAATTACAGGTCCCGAAACCTATTGATAGAGGTATCAACCATCGTAATCGGACCATTTTAGATTTTTGCCGCCCAAAAACTTGTGGGCTATAGCACAGTTGATTTTCAATAAAATTGAATTTTCTAAGAAATGTTTAGAAATAATCGAACAATCAAAATGAAAATTGTCACAGCAATTACAGGTCCCGAAACCTATTGATAGAGGTATCAACCATCGTAATCGGACCATTTTAGATTTTTGCCGCCCAAAAACTTGTGGGCTATAGCACAGTTGATTTTCAATAAAATTGAATTTTCTAAGAAATGTTTAGAAATAATCGAGCAATCAAAATGAAAATTTTCACAGCAATTACAGGTCCCGAAACCTATTGATAGAGGTATCAACCATCGTAATCGGACCATTTTTGATTTTTGCCGCCCAAAAACTTGTGGGCTATAGCACAGTTGATTTTCAATAAAATTGAATTTTCTAAGAAATGTTTAGAAATAATCGAGCAATCAAAATGAAAATTGTCACAGCAATTACAGGTCCCGAAACCTATTGATAGAGGTATCAACCATCGTAATCGGACCATTTTAAATTTTTGCCGCCCAAAAACTTGTGGGCTATAGCACAGTTGATTTTCAATAAAATTGAATTTTCTATGAAATGTTTAGAAATAATCGAGCAATCAAAATGAAAATTGTCACAGCAATTACAGGTCCCGAAACCTATTGGTAGAGGTATCAACCATCGTAATCGGACCATTTTAGATTTTTGCCGCCCAAAAACTTGTGGGCTATAGCACAGTTGATTTTCAATCAAATTGAATTTTCTAAGAAATGTTTAGAAATAATCGAGCAATCAAAATGAAAATTGTCACAGCAATTACAGGTCCCGAAACCTATTGATAGAGGTATCAACCATCGTAATCGGACCATTTTAGATTTTTGCCACCCAAAAACTTGTGGGCTATAGCACAATTGATTTTCAATAAAATTGAATTTTCTAAGAAATGTTTAGAAATAATCGAGCAATCAAAATGAAAATTGTCACAGCAATTACAGGTCCCGAAACCTATTGATAGAGGTATCAACCATCGTAATCGGACCATTTTAGATTTTTGCCACCCAAAAACTTGTGGGCTATAGCACAGTTGATTTTCAATAAAATTGAATTTTCTAAGAAATGTTTAGAAATAATCGAGCAATCAAAATGAAAATTGTCACAGCAATTACAGGTCCCGAAACCTATTGATAGAGGTATCAACCATCGTAATCGGACCATTTTAGATTTTTGCCACCCAAAAACTTGTGGGCTATAGCACAGTTGATTTTCAATAAAATTGAATTTTCTAAGAAATGTTTAGAAATAATCGAGCAATCAAAATGAAAATTGTCACAGCAATTACAGGTCCCGAAACCTATTGATAGAGGTATCAACCATCGTAATCGGACCATTTTAGATTTTTGCCACCCAAAAACTTGTGGGCTATAGCACAGTTGATTTTCAATAAAATTGAATTTTCTAAGAAATGTTTAGAAATAATCGAGCAATCAAAATGAAAATTGTCACAGCAATTACAGGTCCCGAAACCTATTGATAGAGGTATCAACCATCGTAATCGGACCATTTTAGATTTTTGCCGCCCAAAAACTTGTGGGCTATAGCACAGTTGATTTTCAATCAAATTGAATTTTCTAATAAATGTTTAGAAATAATCGAGCAATCAAAATGAAAATTGTCACAGCAATTACAGGTCCCGAAACCTATTGATAGAGGTATCAACCATCGTAATCGGACCATTTTAGATTTTTGCCACCCAAAAACTTGTGGGCTATAGCACAGTTGATTTTCAATAAAATTGAATTTTCTAAGAAATGTTTAGAAATAATCGAGCAATCAAAATGAAAATTGTCACAGCAATTACAGGTCCCGAAACCTATTGATAGAGGTATCAACCATCGTAATCGGACCATTTTAGATTTTTGCCACCCAAAAACTTGTGGGCTATAGCACAGTTGATTTTCAATAAAATTGAATTTTCTAAGAAATGTTTAGAAATAATCGAGCAATCAAAATGAAAATTGTCACAGCAATTACAGGTCCCGAAACCTATTGATAGAGGTATCAACCATCGTAATCGGACCATTTTAGATTTTTGCCACCCAAAAACTTGTGGGCTATAGCACAGTTGATTTTCAATAAAATTGAATTTTCTAAGAAATGTTTAGAAATAATCGAGCAATCAAAATGAAAATTGTCACAGCAATTACAGGTCCCGAAACCTATTGATAGAGGTATCAACCATCGTAATCGGACCATTTTAGATTTTTGCCGCCCAAAAACTTGTGGGCTATAGCACAGTTGATTTTCAATAAAATTGAATTTTCTAAGAAATATTTAGAAATAATCGAGCAATCAAAATGAAAATTTTCACAGCAATTACAGGTCCCGAAACCTATTGATAGAGGTATCAACCATCGTAATCGGACCATTTTTGATTTTTGCCTCCCAAAAACTTGTGGGCTATAGCACAGTTGATTTTCAATCAAATTGAATTTTCTAAGAAATGTTTAGAAATAATCGAGCAATCAAAATGAAAATTGTCACAGCAATTACAGGTCCCGAAACCTATTGATAGAGGTATCAACCATCGTAATCGGACCATTTTAGATTTTTGCCACCCAAAAACTTGTGGGCTATAGCACAGTTGATTTTCAATAAAATTGAATTTTCTAAGAAATGTTTAGAAATAATCGAGCAATCAAAATGAAAATTGTCACAGCAATTACAGGTCCCGAAACCTATTGATAGAGGTATCAACCATCGTAATCGGACCATTTTAGATTTTTGCCGCCCAAAAACTTGTGGGCTATAGCACAGTTGATTTTCAATAAAATTGAATTTTCTAATAAATGTTTAGAAATAATCGAGCAATCAAAATGAAAATTGTCACAGCAATTACAGGTCCCGAAACCTATTGATAGAGGTATCAACCATCGTAATCGGACCATTTTAGATTTTTGCCACCCAAAAACTTGTGGGCTATAGCACAGTTGATTTTCAATAAAATTGAATTTTCTAAGAAATGTTTAGAAATAATCGAGCAATCAAAATGAAAATTGTCACAGCAATTACAGGTCCCGAAACCTATTGATAGAGGTATCAACCATCGTAATCGGACCATTTTAGATTTTTGCCACCCAAAAACTTGTGGGCTATAGCACAGTTGATTTTCAATAAAATTGAATTTTCTAAGAAATGTTTAGAAATAATCGAGCAATCAAAATGAAAATTGTCACAGCAATTACAGGTCCCGAAACCTATTGATAGAGGTATCAACCATCGTAATCGGACCATTTTAGATTTTTGCCGCCCAAAAACTTGTGGGCTATAACACAGTTGATTTTCAATAAAATTGAATTTTCTAAGAAATGTTTAGAAATAATCGAGCAATCAAAATGAAAATTTTCACAGCAATTACAGGTCCCGAAACCTATTGATAGAGGTATCAACCATCGTAATCGGACCATTTTTGATTTTTGCCTCCCAAAAACTTGTGGGCTATAGCACAGTTGATTTTCAATCAAATTGAATTTTCTAAGAAATGTTTAGAAATAATCGAGCAATCAAAATGAAAATTGTCACAGCAATTACAGGTCCCGAAACCTATTGATAGAGGTATCAACCATCGTAATCGGACCATTTTAGATTTTTGCCACCCAAAAACTTGTGGGCTATAGCACAGTTGATTTTCAATAAAATTGAATTTTCTAAGAAATGTTTAGAAATAATCGAGCAATCAAAATGAAAATTGTCACAGCAATTACAGGTCCCGAAACCTATTGATAGAGGTATCAACCATCGTAATCGGACCATTTTAGATTTTTGCCGCCCAAAAACTTGTGGGCTATAGCACAGTTGATTTTCAATAAAATTGAATTTTCTAAGAAATGTTTAGAAATAATCGAGCAATTAAAATGAAAATTGTCACAGCAATTACAGGTCCCGAAACCTATTGATAGAGGTATCAACCATCGTAATCGGACCATTTTAGATTTTTGCCGCCCAAAAACTTGTGGGCTATAGCACAGTTGATTTTCGATAAAATTGAATTTTCTAAGAAATGTTTAGAAATAATCGAGCAATCAAAATGAAAATTTTCACAGCAATTACAGGTCCCGAAACCTATTGATAGAGGTATCAACCATCGTAATCGGACCATTTTTGATTTTTGCCGCCCAAAAACTTGTGGGCTATAGCACAGTTGATTTTCAATAAAATTGAATTTTCTAAGAAATGTTTAGAAATAATCGAGCAATCAAAATGAAAATTGTCACAGCAATTACAGGTCCCGAAACCTATTGATAGAGGTATCAACCATCGTAATCGGACCATTTTAAATTTTTGCCGCCCAAAAACTTGTGGGCTATAGCACAGTTGATTTTCAATAAAATTGAATTTTCTAAGAAATGTTTAGAAATAATCGAGCAATCAAAATGAAAATTGTCACAGCAATTACAGGTCCCGAAACCTATTGATAGAGGTATCAACCATCGTAATCGGACCATTTTAGATTTTTGCCGCCCAAAAACTTGTGGGCTATAGCACAGTTGATTTTCAATAAAATTGAATTTTCTAAGAAATATTTAGAAATAATCGAGCAATCAAAATGAAAATTTTCACAGCAATTACAGGTCCCGAAACCTATTGATAGAGGTATCAACCATCGTAATCGGGCCATTTTAGATTTTTGCCTCCCAAAAACTTGTGGGCTATAGCACAGTTGATTTTCAATCAAATTGAATTTTCTAAGAAATGTTTAGAAATAATCGAGCAATCAAAATGAAAATTGTCACAGCAATTACAGGTCCCGAAACCTATTGATAGAGGTATCAACCATCGTAATCGGACCATTTTAGATTTTTGCCACCCAAAAACTTGTGGGCTATAGCACAGTTGATTTTCAATAAAATTGAATTTTCTAAGAAATGTTTAGAAATAATCGAGCAATCAAAATGAAAATTGTCACAGCAATTACAGGTCCCGAAACCTATTGATAGAGGTATCAACCATCGTAATCGGACCATTTTAGATTTTTGCCGCCCAAAAACTTGTGGGCTATAGCACAGTTGATTTTCAATAAAATTGAATTTTCTAAGAAATATTTAGAAATAATCGAGCAATCAAAATGAAAATTTTCACAGCAATTACAGGTCCCGAAACCTATTGATAGAGGTATCAACCATCGTAATCGGACCATTTTTGATTTTTGCCTCCCAAAAACTTGTGGGCTATAGCACAGTTGATTTTCAATCAAATTGAATTTTCTAAGAAATGTTTAGAAATAATCGAGCAATCAAAATGAAAATTGTCACAGCAATTACAGGTCCCGAAACCTATTGATAGAGGTATCAACCATCGTAATCGGACCATTTTAGATTTTTGCCACCCAAAAACTTGTGGGCTATAGCACAGTTGATTTTCAATAAAATTGAATTTTCTAATAAATGTTTAGAAATAATCGAGCAATCAAAATGAAAATTGTCACAGCAATTACAGGTCCCGAAACCTATTGATAGAGGTATCAGCCATCGTAATCGGACCATTTTAGATTTTTGCCACCCAAAAACTTGTGGGCTATAGCACAGTTGATTTTCAATAAAATTGAATTTTCTAAGAAATGTTTAGAAATAATCGAGCAATCAAAATGAAAATTGTCACAGCAATTACAGGTCCCGAAACCTATTGATAGAGGTATCAACCATCGTAATCGGACCATTTTAGATTTTTGCCACCCAAAAACTTGTGGGCTATAGCACAGTTGATTTTCAATCAAATTGAATTTTCTAAGAAATGTTTAGAAATAATCGAGCAATCAAAATGAAAATTGTCACAGCAATTACAGGTCCCGAAACCTATTGATAGAGGTATCAACCATCGTAATCGGACCATTTTAGATTTTTGCCACCCAAAAACTTGTGGGCTATAGCACAGTTGATTTTCAATAAAATTGAATTTTCTAAGAAATATTTAGAAATAATCGAGCAATCAAAATGAAAATTTTCACAGCAATTACAGGTCCCGAAACCTATTGATAGAGGTATCAACCATCGTAATCGGACCATTTTTGATTTTTGCCTCCCAAAAACTTGTGGGCTATAGCACAGTTGATTTTCAATCAAATTGAATTTTCTAAGAAATGTTTAGAAATAATCGAGCAATCAAAATGAAAATTGTCACAGCAATTACAGGTCCCGAAACCTATTGATAGAGGTATCAACCATCGTAATCGGACCATTTTAGATTTTTGCCACCCAAAAACTTGTGGGCTATAGCACAGTTGATTTTCAATAAAATTGAATTTTCTAATAAATGTTTAGAAATAATCGAGCAATCAAAATGAAAATTGTCACAGCAATTACAGGTCCCGAAACCTATTGATAGAGGTATCAGCCATCGTAATCGGACCATTTTAGATTTTTGCCACCCAAAAACTTGTGGGCTATAGCACAGTTGATTTTCAATAAAATTGAATTTTCTAAGAAATGTTTAGAAATAATCGAGCAATCAAAATGAAAATTGTCACAGCAATTACAGGTCCCGAAACCTATTGATAGAGGTATCAACCATCGTAATCGGACCATTTTAGATTTTTGCCACCCAAAAACTTGTGGGCTATAGCACAGTTGATTTTCAATAAAATTGAATTTTTTAAGAAATGTTTAGAAATAATCGAGCAATCAAAATAAAAATTGTCACAGCAATTACAGGTCCCGAAACCTATTGATAGAGGTATCAACCATCGTAATCGGACCATTTTAGATTTTTGCCACCCAAAAACTTGTGGGCTATAGCACAGTTGATTTTCAATAAAATTGAATTTTCTAAGAAATATTTAGAAATAATCGAGCAATCAAAATGAAAATTTTCACAGCAATTACAGGTCCCGAAACCTATTGATAGAGGTATCAACCATCGTAATCGGACCATTTTAGATTTTTGCCGCCCAAAAACTTGTGGGCTATAGCACAGTTGATTTTCAATCAAATTGAATTTTCTAAGAAATGTTTAGAAATAATCGAGCAATCAAAATGAAAATTGTCACAGCAATTACAGGTCCCGAAACCTATTGATAGAGGTATCAACCATCGTAATCGGACCATTTTAGATTTTTGCCACCCAAAAACTTGTGGGCTATAGCACAGTTGATTTTCAATAAAATTGAATTTTCTAAGAAATGTTTAGAAATAATCGAGCAATCAAAATGAAAATTGTCACAGCAATTACAGGTCCCGAAACCTATTGATAGAGGTATCAACCATCGTAATCGGACCATTTTAGATTTTTGCCGCCCAAAAACTTGTGGGCTATAGCACAGTTGATTTTCAATAAAATTGAATTTTCTAAGAAATATTTAGAAATAATCGAGCAATCAAAATGAAAATTTTCACAGCAATTACAGGTCCCGAAACCTATTGATAGAGGTATCAACCATCGTAATCGGACCATTTTTGATTTTTGCCTCCCAAAAACTTGTGGGCTATAGCACAGTTGATTTTCAATCAAATTGAATTTTCTAAGAAATGTTTAGAAATAATCGAGCAATCAAAATGAAAATTGTCACAGCAATTACAGGTCCCGAAACCTATTGATAGAGGTATCAACCATCGTAATCGGACCATTTTAGATTTTTGCCACCCAAAAACTTGTGGGCTATAGCACAGTTGATTTTCAATAAAATTGAATTTTCTAAGAAATGTTTAGAAATAATCGAGCAATCAAAATGAAAATTGTCACAGCAATTACAGGTCCCGAAACCTATTGATAGAGGTATCAACCATCGTAATCGGACCATTTTAGATTTTTGCCACCCAAAAACTTGTGGGCTATAGCACAGTTGATTTTCAATAAAATTGAATTTTCTAAGAAATGTTTAGAAATAATCGAGCAATCAAAATGAAAATTGTCACAGCAATTACAGGTCCCGAAACCTATTGATAGAGGTATCAACCATCGTAATCGGACCATTTTAGATTTTTGCCACCCAAAAACTTGTGGGCTATAGCACAGTTGATTTTCAATAAAATTGAATTTTCTAAGAAATATTTAGAAATAATCGAGCAATCAAAATGAAAATTGTCACAGCAATTACAGGTCCCGAAACCTATTGATAGAGGTATCAACCATCGTAATCGGACAATTTTAGATTTTTGCCACCCAAAAACTTGTGGGCTATAGCACAGTTGATTTTCAATAAAATTGAATTTTCTAAGAAATGTTTAGAAATAATCGAGCAATCAAAATGAAAATTGTCACAGCAATTACAGGTCCCGAAACCTATTGATAGAGGTATCAACCATCGTAATCGGACCATTTTAGATTTTTACCGCCCAAAAACTTGTGGGCTATAGCACAGTTGATTTTCAATAAAATTGAATTTTCTAAGAAATGTTTAGAAATAATCGAGCAATCAAAATAAAAATTGTCACAGCAATTACAGGTCCCGAAACCTATTGATAGAGGTATCAACCATCGTAATCGGACCATTTTAGATTTTTGCCACCCAAAAACTTGTGGGCTATAGCACAGTTGATTTTCAATAAAATTGAATTTTCTAAGAAATATTTAGAAATAATCGAGCAATCAAAATGAAAATTTTCACAGCAATTACAGGTCCCGAAACCTATTGATAGAGGTATCAACCATCGTAATCGGACCATTTTAGATTTTTGCCTCCCAAAAACTTGTGGGCTATAGCACAGTTGATTTTCAATCAAATTGAATTTTCTAAGAAATGTTTAGAAATAATCGAGCAATCAAAATGAAAATTGTCACAGCAATTACAGGTCCCGAAACCTATTGATAGAGGTATCAACCATCGTAATCGGACCATTTTAGATTTTTGCCACCCAAAAACTTGTGGGCTATAGCACAGTTGATTTTCAATAAAATTGAATTTTCTAAGAAATGTTTAGAAATAATCGAGCAATCAAAATGAAAATTGTCACAGCAATTACAGGTCCCGAAACCTATTGATAGAGGTATCAACCATCGTAATCGGACCATTTTTGATTTTTGCCTCCCAAAAACTTGTGGGCTATAGCACAGTTGATTTTCAATCAAATTGAATTTTCTAAGAAATGTTTAGAAATAATCGAGCAATCAAAATGAAAATTTTCACAGCAATTACAGGTCCCGAAACCTATTGATAGAGGTATCAACCATCGTAATCGGACCATTTTTGATTTTTGCCTCCCAAAAACTTGTGGGCTATAGCACAGTTGATTTTCAATCAAATTGAATTTTCTAAGAAATGTTTAGAAATAATCGAGCAATCAAAATGAAAATTGTCACAGCAATTACAGGTCCCGAAACCTATTGATAGAGGTATCAACCATCGTAATCGGACCATTTTAGATTTTTGCCACCCAAAAACTTGTGGGCTATAGCACAGTTGATTTTCAATAAAATTGAATTTTCTAAGAAATGTTTAGAAATAATCGAGCAATCAAAATGAAAATTGTCACAGCAATTACAGGTCCCGAAACCTATTGATAGAGGTATCAACCATCGTAATCGGACCATTTTAGATTTTTGCCGCCCAAAAACTTGTGGGCTATAGCACAGTTGATTTTCAATAAAATTGAATTTTCTAATAAATGTTTAGAAATAATCGAGCAATCAAAATGAAAATTGTCACAGCAATTACAGGTCCCGAAACCTATTGATAGAGGTATCAACCATCGTAATCGGACCATTTTAGATTTTTGCCGCCCAAAAACTTGTGGGCTATAGCACAGTTGATTTTCAATAAAATTGAATTTTCTAAGAAATGTTTAGAAATAATCGAGCAATCAAAATGAAAATTGTCACAGCAATTACAGGTCCCGAAACCTATTGATAGAGGTATCAACCATCGTAATCGGACCATTTTAGATTTTTGCCGCCCAAAAACTTGTGGGCTATAGCACAGTTGATTTTCAATAAAATTGAATTTTCTAAGAAATCTTTAGAAATAATCGAGCAATCAAAATGAAAATTGTCACAGCAATTACAGGTCCCGAAACCTATTGATAGAGGTATCAACCATCGTAATCGGACCATTTTAGATTTTTGCCGCCCAAAAACTTGTGGGCTATAGCACAGTTGATTTTCAATAAAATTGAATTTTCTAAGAAATGTTTAGAAATAATCGAGCAATCAAAATGAAAATTGTCACAGCAATTACAGGTCCCGAAACCTATTGATAGAGGTATCAACCATCGTAATCGGACCATTTTAGATTTTTGCCACCCAAAAACTTGTGGGCTATAGCACAGTTGATTTTCAATAAAATTGAATTTTCTAAGAAATATTTAGAAATAATCGAGCAATCAAAATGAAAATTGTCACAGCAATTACAGGTCCCGAAACCTATTGATAGAGGTATCAACCATCGTAATCGGACAATTTTAGATTTTTGCCACCCAAAAACTTGTGGGCTATAGCACAGTTGATTTTCAATAAAATTGAATTTTCTAAGAAATGTTTAGAAATAATCGAGCAATCAAAATGAAAATTGTCACAGCAATTACAGGTCCCGAAACCTATTGATAGAGGTATCAACCATCGTAATCGGACCATTTTAGATTTTTACCGCCCAAAAACTTGTGGGCTATAGCACAGTTGATTTTCAATAAAATTGAATTTTCTAAGAAATGTTTAGAAATAATCGAGCAATCAAAATAAAAATTGTCACAGCAATTACAGGTCCCGAAACCTATTGATAGAGGTATCAACCATCGTAATCGGACCATTTTAGATTTTTGCCACCCAAAAACTTGTGGGCTATAGCACAGTTGATTTTCAATAAAATTGAATTTTCTAAGAAATATTTAGAAATAATCGAGCAATCAAAATGAAAATTTTCACAGCAATTACAGGTCCCGAAACCTATTGATAGAGGTATCAACCATCGTAATCGGACCATTTTAGATTTTTGCCTCCCAAAAACTTGTGGGCTATAGCACAGTTGATTTTCAATCAAATTGAATTTTCTAAGAAATGTTTAGAAATAATCGAGCAATCAAAATGAAAATTGTCACAGCAATTACAGGTCCCGAAACCTATTGATAGAGGTATCAACCATCGTAATCGGACCATTTTAGATTTTTGCCACCCAAAAACTTGTGGGCTATAGCACAGTTGATTTTCAATAAAATTGAATTTTCTAAGAAATGTTTAGAAATAATCGAGCAATCAAAATGAAAATTGTCACAGCAATTACAGGTCCCGAAACCTATTGATAGAGGTATCAACCATCGTAATCGGACCATTTTTGATTTTTGCCTCCCAAAAACTTGTGGGCTATAGCACAGTTGATTTTCAATAAAATTGAATTTTCTAAGAAATGTTTAGAAATAATCGAGCAATCAAAATGAAAATTTTCACAGCAATTACAGGTCCCGAAACCTATTGATAGAGGTATCAACCATCGTAATCGGACCATTTTTGATTTTTGCCTCCCAAAAACTTGTGGGCTATAGCACAGTTGATTTTCAATCAAATTGAATTTTCTAAGAAATGTTTAGAAATAATCGAGCAATCAAAATGAAAATTGTCACAGCAATTACAGGTCCCGAAACCTATTGATAGAGGTATCAACCATCGTAATCGGACCATTTTAGATTTTTGCCACCCAAAAACTTGTGGGCTATAGCACAGTTGATT
The DNA here is from genome assembly GCA_958295665.1 of Tipula vernalis. Classification (NCBI taxonomy): domain Eukaryota; kingdom Metazoa; phylum Arthropoda; class Insecta; order Diptera; family Tipulidae; genus Tipula; species Tipula vernalis. The sequence goes on along the minus strand of OY282560.1, from coordinate 77,575,730 downwards.
TTCAATAAAATTGAATTTTCTAAGAAATGTTTAGAAATAATCGAGCAATCAAAATGAAAATTGTCACAGCAATTACAGGTCCCGAAACCTATTGATAGAGGTATCAACCATCGTAATCGGACCATTTTAGATTTTTGCCGCCCAAAAACTTGTGGGCTATAGCACAGTTGATTTTCAATAAAATTGAATTTTCTAATAAATGTTTAGAAATAATCGAGCAATCAAAATGAAAATTGTCACAGCAATTACAGGTCCCGAAACCTATTGATAGAGGTATCAACCATCGTAATCGGACCATTTTAGATTTTTGCCGCCCAAAAACTTGTGGGCTATAGCACAGTTGATTTTCAATAAAATTGAATTTTCTAAGAAATGTTTAGAAATAATCGAGCAATCAAAATGAAAATTGTCACAGCAATTACAGGTCCCGAAACCTATTGATAGAGGTATCAACCATCGTAATCGGACCATTTTAGATTTTTGCCGCCCAAAAACTTGTGGGCTATAGCACAGTTGATTTTCAATAAAATTGAATTTTCTAAGAAATCTTTAGAAATAATCGAGCAATCAAAATGAAAATTGTCACAGCAATTACAGGTCCCGAAACCTATTGATAGAGGTATCAACCATCGTAATCGGACCATTTTAGATTTTTGCCGCCCAAAAACTTGTGGGCTATAGCACAGTTGATTTTCAATAAAATTGAATTTTCTAAGAAATGTTTAGAAATAATCGAGCAATCAAAATGAAAATTTTCACCGCAATTACAGGTCCCGAAACCTATTGATAGAGGTATCAACCATCGTAATTGGACCATTTTTGATTTTTGCCGCCCAAAAACTTGTGGGCTATAGCACAGTTGATTTTCAATAAAATTGAATTTTCTAAGAAATGTTTAGAAATAATCGAGCAATCAAAATGAAAATTGTCACAGCAATTACAGGTCCCGAAACCTATTGATAGAGGTATCAACCATCGTAATCGGACCATTTTAAATTTTTGCCGCCCAAAAACTTGTGGGCTATAGCACAGTTGATTTTCAATAAAATTGAATTTTCTAAGAAATGTTTAGAAATAATCGAGCAATCAAAATGAAAATTGTCACAGCAATTACAGGTCCCGAAACCTATTGATAGAGGTATCAACCATCGTAATCGGACCATTTTAGATTTTTGCCGCCCAAAAACTTGTGGGCTATAGCACAGTTGATTTTCAATAAAATTGAATTTTCTAAGAAATATTTAGAAATAATCGAGCAATCAAAATGAAAATTTTCACAGCAATTACAGGTCCCGAAACCTATTGATAGAGGTATCAACCATCGTAATCGGACCATTTTAGATTTTTGCCTCCCAAAAACTTGTGGGCTATAGCACAGTTGATTTTCAATAAAATTGAATTTTCTAAGAAATGTTTAGAAATAATCGAGCAATCAAAATGAAAATTTTCACAGCAATTACAGGTCCCGAAACCTATTGATAGAGGTATCAACCATCGTAATCGGACCATTTTAGATTTTTGCCTCCCAAAAACTTGTGGGCTATAGCACAGTTGATTTTCAATCAAATTGAATTTTCTAAGAAATGTTTAGAAATAATCGAGCAATCAAAATGAAAATTGTCACAGCAATTACAGGTCCCGAAACCTATTGATAGAGGTATCAACCATCGTAATCGGACCATTTTAGATTTTTGCCACCCAAAAACTTGTGGGCTATAGCACAGTTGATTTTCAATAAAATTGAATTTTCTAAGAAATGTTTAGAAATAATCGAGCAATCAAAATGAAAATTGTCACAGCAATTAGAGGTCCCGAAACCTATTGATAGAGGTATCAACCATCGTAATCGGACCATTTTAGATTTTTGCCGCCCAAAAACTTGTGGGCTATAGCACAGTTGATTTTCAATAAAATTGAATTTTCTAAGAAATATTTAGAAATAATCGAGCAATCAAAATGAAAATTGTCACAGCAATTACAGGTCCCGAAACCTATTGATAGAGGTATCAACCATCGTAATCGGACCATTTTAGATTTTAGCCTCCCAAAAACTTGTGGGCTATAGCACAGTTGATTTTCAATAAAATTGAATTTTCTAAGAAATGTTTAGAAATAATCGAGCAATCAAAATGAAAATTGTCACAGCAATTACAGGTCCCGAAACCTATTGATAGAGGTATCAACCATCGTAATCGGACCATTTTAGATTTTTGCCGCCCAAAAACTTGTGGGCTATAGCACAGTTGATTTTCAATAAAATTGAATTTTCTAAGAAATGTTTAGAAATAATCGAGCAATCAAAATGAAAATTGTCACAGCAATTACAGGTCCCGAAACCTATTGATAGAGGTATCAACCATCGTAATCGGACCATTTTAGATTTTTGCCACCCAAAAACTTGTGGGCTATAGCACAGTTGATTTTCAATAAAATTGAATTTTCTAAGAAATGTTTAGAAATAATCGAGCAATCAAAATGAAAATTGTCACAGCAATTACAGGTCCCGAAACCTATTGATAGAGGTATCAACCATCGTAATCGGACCATTTTAGATTTTTTCCGCCCAAAAACTTGTGGGCTATAGCACAGTTGATTTTCAATAAAATTTAATTTTCTAAGAAATGTTTAGAAATAATCGAGCAATCAAAATGAAAATTGTCACAGCAATTACAGGTCCCGAAACCTATTGATAGAGGTATCAACCATCGTAATCGGACCATTTTAGATTTTTGCCGCCCAAAAACTTGTGGGCTATAGCACAGTTGATTTTCAATAAAATTGAATTTTCTAAGAAATGTTTAGAAATAATCGAGCAATCAAAATGAAAATTGTCACAGCAATTACAGGTCCCGAAACCTATTGATAGAGGTATCAACCATCGTAATCGGACCATTTTAGATTTTTGCCACCCAAAAACTTGTGGGCTATAGCACAGTTGATTTTCAATAAAATTGAATTTTCTAATAAATGTTTAGAAATAATCGAGCAATCAAAATGAAAATTGTCACAGCAATTACAGGTCCCGAAACCTATTGATAGAGGTATCAACCATCGTAATCGGACCATTTTAGATTTTTGCCGCCCAAAAACTTGTGGGCTATAGCACAGTTGATTTTCAATAAAATTGAATTTTCTAAGAAATGTTTAGAAATAATCGAGCAATCAAAATGAAAATTGTCACAGCAATTACAGGTCCCGAAACCTATTGATAGAGGTATCAACCATCGTAATCGGACCATTTTAGATTTTTGCCGCCCAAAAACTTGTGGGCTATAGCACAGTTGATTTTCAATAAAATTGAATTTTCTAAGAAATGTTTAGAAATAATCGAGCAATCAAAATGAAAATTGTCACAGCAATTACAGGTCCCGAAACCTATTGATAGAGGTATCAACCATCGTAATCGGACCATTTTAGATTTTTGCCGCCCAAAAACTTGTGGGCTATAGCACAGTTGATTTTCAATAAAATTGAATTTTCTAAGAAATATTTAGAAATAATCGAGCAATCAAAATGAAAATTGTCACAGCAATTACAGGTCCCGAAACCTATTGATAGAGGTATCAACCATCGTAATCGGACCATTTTAGATTTTTGCCGCCCAAAAACTTGTGGGCTATAGCACAGTTGATTTTCAATCAAATTGAATTTTCTAAGAAATGTTTAGAAATAATCGAGCAATCAAAATGAAAATTGTCACAGCAATTACAGGTCCCGAAACCTATTGATAGAGGTATCAACCATCGTAATCGGACCATTTTAGATTATTGCCTCCCAAAAACTTGTGGGCTATAGCACAGTTGATTTTCAATAAAATTGAATTTTCTAAGAAATGTTTAGAAATAATCGAGCAATCAAAATGAAAATTGTCACAGCAATTACAGGTCCCGAAACCTATTGATAGAGGTATCAACCATCGTAATCGGACCATTTTAGATTTTTGCCACCCAAAAACTTGTGGGCTATAGCACAGTTGATTTTCAATAAAATTGAATTTTCTAAGAAATGTTTAGAAATAATCGAGCAATCAAAATGAAAATTGTCACAGCAATTACAGGTCCCGAAACCTATTGATAGAGGTATCAACCATCGTAATCGGACCATTTTAGATTTTTGCCGCCCAAAAACTTGTGGGTTATAGCACAGTTGATTTTCAATAAAATTGAATTTTCTAAGAAATGTTTAGAAATAATCGAGCAATCAAAATGAAAATTGTCACAGCAATTACAGGTCCCGAAACCTATTGATAGAGGTATCAACCATCGTAATCGGACCATTTTAGATTTTTGCCGCCCAAAAACTTGTGGGCTATAGCACAGTTGATTTTCAATAAAATTGAATTTTCTAAGAAATCTTTAGAAATAATCGAGCAATCAAAATGAAAATTGTCACAGCAATTACAGGTCCCGAAACCTATTGATAGAGGTATCAACCATCGTAATCGGACCATTTTAGATTTTTGCCACCCAAAAACTTGTGGGCTATAGCACAGTTGATTTTCAATAAAATTGAATTTTCTAAGAAATGTTTAGAAATAATCGAGCAATCAAAATGAAAATTGTCACAGCAATTACAGGTCCCGAAACCTATTGATAGAGGTATCAACCATCGTAATCGGACCATTTTAGATTTTTGCCGCCCAAAAACTTGTGGGCTATAGCACAGTTGATTTTCAATAAAATTGAATTTTCTAAGAAATGTTTAGAAATAATCGAGCAATCAAAATGAAAATTGTCACAGCAATTACAGGTCCCGAAACCTATTGATAGAGGTATCAACCATCGTAATCGGACCATTTTAGATTTTTGCCACCCAAAAACTTGTGGGCTATAGCACAGTTGATTTTCAATAAAATTGAATTTTCTAAGAAATGTTTAGAAATAATCGAGCAATCAAAATGAAAATTGTCACAGCAATTACAGGTCCCGAAACCTATTGATAGAGGTATCAACCATCGTAATCGGACCATTTTAGATTTTTGCCGCCCAAAAACTTGTGGGCTATAGCACAGTTGATTTTCAATAAAATTGAATTTTCTAAGAAATGTTTAGAAATAATCGAGCAATCAAAATGAAAATTGTCACAGCAATTACAGGTCCCGAAACCTATTGATAGAGGTATCAACCATCGTAATCGGACCATTTTAGATTTTTGCCGCCCAAAAACTTGTGGGCTATAGCACAGTTGATTTTCAATAAAATTGAATTTTCTAAGAAATGTTTAGAAATAATCGAGCAATCAAAATGAAAATTGTCACAGCAATTACAGGTCCCGAAACCTATTGATAGAGGTATCAACCATCGTAATCGGACCATTTTAGATTTTTGCCGCCCAAAAACTTGTGGGCTATAGCACAGTTGATTTTCAATAAAATTGAATTTTCTAAGAAATATTTAGAAATAATCGAGCAATCAAAATGAAAATTGTCACAGCAATTACAGGTCCCGAAACCTATTGATAGAGGTATCAACCATCGTAATCGGACCATTTTAGATTTTTGCCGCCCAAAAACTTGTGGGCTATAGCACAGTTGATTTTCAATAAAATTGAATTTTCTAAGAAATGTTTAGAAATAATCGAGCAATCAAAATGAAAATTGTCACAGCAATTACAGGTCCCGAAACCTATTGATAGAGGTATCAACCATCGTAATCGGACCATTTTAGATTTTTGCCGCCCAAAAACTTGTGGGCTATAGCACAGTTGATTTTCAATAAAATTGAATTTTCTAAGAAATGTTTAGAAATAATCGAGCAATCAAAATGAAAATTTTCACAGCAATTACAGGTCCCAAAACCTATTGATAGAGGTATCAACCATCGTAATCGGACCATTTTTGATTTTTGCCGCCCAAAAACTTGTGGGCTATAGCACAGTTGATTTTCAATAAAATTGAATTTTCTAAGAAATGTTTAGAAATAATCGAGCAATCAAAATGAAAATTGTCACAGCAATTACAGGTCCCGAAACCTATTGATAGAGGTATCAACCATCGTAATCGGACCATTTTAGATTTTTGCCGCCCAAAAGCTTGTGGGCTATAGCACAGTTGATTTTCAATAAAATTTTGATAGAGGGTTCTCGATTAAAAACTCACCGGGTAGCTGGGGCAATCGTTTGACCATAAACTAGTTCTGCTGAGATACGTAATTGTTGACGGAAGTCGTTGCAATGGTTGCAGTTGACATAATTATCATGCAGTATACTTCCGGCCAGCGAGCGAAGCGATCGACACACGTCAGCAAGTATGTGTATCCATTAGACGAAGGAAGTGGTCCTACGATGTCTAAGTGAATGTGTTCGAATCGACCAGGTGGAATTTCAAATTGTCCATAGGGTAATTTTGTGTTATGTTGGACTTCAGCACGTTGTCACGATATACACGAAACACACGTAAAATACTAGACGTAACGGAGTTTGCGTCAATAGACAGGAGATGAAATTTCACCATCGGTATGAGTGAATCGCTACAGGCTTAACAAAATTTTAGGTCAAATAAATGCGGAATGGAATTCTTGCAGCTATAGTTCGTACTCCTTCCCCTCCTCCTCTGTAGAATTAAAAATTCCTTTAATCTTGGATTCGAATCAACTAAACCGCAAGTTTTGTTCATTTGCATTTTTTTAGGAAACTCGACACAAACTCTACAAAAAAGAAAACTCAGCTTAAACTGTATTATTAGGTAAAAATTCTTAAGGTCGACGTCTAAAATAGAGAGAACATTCAGCATTCGATTTGACCTAAAAAAGCGTAGGCTTAATTTTCCTCTTTTAGGCCGAATTTTTTTTTGATGGAATTTCCGTAGGTCTAATTTCACGAACTCAGACAAACCTAAATTATAGTTAAATTACAAAATAATTTCATATGGTAATAGGTAGCTCATTCGAGCTAAATTCACCATCCAACCATTCAGCCACTTGCAACCAACTTTCCAGTACAAATAACTTAACAAATTTTTGTCTACCGAATTTAAATCTATATTCGGAACCAAATCCTTCGTTATTTATATTTTGTCACAGCCGTATAAAATAAAATCGAAGCAAAGAGGCAACTACATATATACATAGGTCGAAAACAGTGTTATTCAAAACTATTAAAAGTTGTACGTGATAAGAATTGTTACACGAAGAAGGGAAGCATTATTCCGGGTATTCCTAAATTTGTAACTTTGTAAGCATATAATCCTCGCAAACAAGATAAATATTTTAACCAAACAAATTAACTCCACTTAATTGAAAATTTATTTATGTAATAATTTAATAAAGTTTAACTCTTCCACTCATAAAAAAATAAATAAAATGTAATCCTAAATAATATCCATAAATATTTGAACGTGACAAAAAGCTCACAAATTACCTGTTGCAAACAGTGTATATTTATCTATAGGTAGGTATACCAACAACAGAAAATATATTTTCCTAGGAAATGGGGGAAAAAGTTTTTCCGATTTGATAAAACACCAAATTATTTCCAAAAATTAATTCTGTGTGAATCTTAATGACGATAATTAGATGTATCATTGAAGTATTTTGTATTTCTAAGGAAACTGACAAAAGCTTTTAACATCCAATTGTTGCGATGAGATGCTCAGTACCCTGAGTGACTTTTAAATTAGGTAATAAGAATTTAGCATATAGAATAATTATTTACTCACCCAACCACATAACTGCATATAAAATCCCCATGCGTGGCAATGTCATTGGTGCCAAAAATGAAAATAATGGAAAACGACAATCTTTTGGTTCACCCCATCGATAATCCAGTTCAGCGCCCGAACGTTCTTCCGGTATATCAAGTAACATCATAAATCCGAATAGCATGCGACCAATTCCTAAACTCGAACTATCCACCGGTGTAAACATAAAATTCTTAAACATTTCATATGAACCAAAACATTCATCGTAATCATGATTGGTGAGTGCAACATAAAATTTTTTAATGTATTCCACATAATTTTGATTTACCATCATCACTTTTTGCATTTCTTTAGGTGCTGTACAATTCATCATGTTTGAGGTTTGCTTTTTATTATCAGCTACATCATCATCATCAGCATCATTGTTATCGGATGTTGATTTGTGCTGATGATGTTGCTCCTTTTGTTTTGGTAACATTATTTTTACAGAATTTTTTGTCATATACAAACGATAAAATTGTGACTTTAATTGTTCCGAATACCTAAAGAATATCTTATTTCTCTGGTTTTAATTAAAAACTATTTTAAAATTAATTTAATAGTTTAATGTATGTATGTATAATCCTTCGTCTGTTGCTTGTTGGTCTTTTGTCTGTTGGTTTAAATACTTTTTTTTTAATCTGTTGAATAGATCATGGAACTGAAATGAAAAATGAGCAGAACAAAAAACTTTTGTTAGCATATTCAAGCAAATAGACAAAAAAATATTAACGTTGTGGTTGTGGATTTAATGGTTTGGATGCTGGTTGAATGGAAAATGGGGGGAGGTAGTAATTGTTTGTGTTGGTACGACAATATTTCATTTGTATAGTTTGCTTTGGTGAGATTATCTTGGATTTGTTTATAATATATTTTTAATAGTTTTGAATCGTTAACATTTTATAGCATTTAGGTGGCGTGCATCCTTTAAGTAGCAAATCAGAAGTTTACAACTCCCACAGTATCCATAGAACTTCAAATTTTCAACATCCTCATATGTAAAACACTGACCAAATCAATTGATTGAATTAATAACAAAATGCTTCGACAAACATAAAAACGATTGTGTGTAAAGTGGTTCATTAGGTATGGTGACCATTCACAAACGCTTGCCATTATGTCACTATTTGTGAGATAAAAATGCAAAGGTGAATTTTATTCATTAGACTGTTCGATAATGGTACAGTTTAAGTTAATATTTGATAAGCGTAATACTTTAATAAAGCTAGCTTATTGAAAGGCATTGCTAAGTATAATTCGAAATTTGATGGAAAAGCTCCAAATTTTGTTGGATATTAAGAGTATTAAGATGTATAGGCTGCGCAAAGTACTATCAACTGGTCCTTCCATCCCAACTTAGTTTCAATGGCCGGATGCGATATGGACCACCAATAATGCGGGATCATTGGAATCTGTACCTCCCACATCAGTAGGTGATAGGGGTAGTAGCCTTGTAGGCAAAATTATTAGCAGAAAAAAGAACCTGTGGGTGATAAATAGTTCTAAACAACAAACTGCGGATTTAACCATTTCCTGGTTAGAGATTATTTTTCAAAGGCAGCCTAAAACTAGCAGGGGCTATAAGGGGCTATAACTCGGGCACTTTCAAATCTGGGAGTAAATGAAGCACTTATGGACTGTATAGATCAAATGCTAAGAGGCTCTAAGAGATAAATGCCAGTTTGGTGGAATCCTCCGCCAGAAGGTTTGCAAGCAAAGGTACGCCTCAGGGTGGCGTGCTATCTCCCCTACTTTGGAACTTGGTTATAAATGGACTTGTTGTTGTTAAGACTGGAGGACAGTGGCTTCAAGGTGGTTGCCGGATATATGTTTGCGTGTTACATTTTGGCGCCCAACGTGGGGCTCACGTATTCTAAGTCTGACTTTATTTTATGATCTACATTGTTTGTGAGTGGATTAGTCTGGAGGGTGGACCAGAACATTTGGAGAAAGAAGAAATATAATATGAGTTTGGGATACGCAATATGGAAGTACCCCAAGGCAAAAGGCAAGCCTAGGACTTGATGCGGCAGAGGTTAATGAAGGAAAAGCAAGGCAAAATGGCGAAGCCCAAAACTGTATTAGTAGAAGAAGATGACTACGATTTTTGTCTAATTAGGATTACACAGATTCGACAACAATTGAAATTCGCTATGCAAAAGAAATTAGACGAGGCAATAAAAATGGCGCTTTCAAGATTGAAACACTACGTGGATCGGGCTTATCGTGCGTGTGACGATAACATGTAGATAAGTACTATTGATCACATGATACACCGCATTAGAAGAACGATTGAGGATCCCGATACGGCGTCGTCACAATACGAGAGCAGTGGGCAGGCAACACAATACCTGCAAGCCATTTTACGTGACCTATATAATTACGAGAAATTACTCTGTCTCCCACACTTAATTTGCGCTTGACTTCTATGTTCTCGTTGGCTTTATTGGCAGTATGACCTGATGGTAGAAGTGTATCAAGTATGATTCTGAGTTTTTTCTGAAACAGATTTTCTGCTGGACTTTTTCCGTTATTTAAAGGTGTAGCTCGATATCTTAATAGAATTTCGCGAACCTTATCGGCACTAGAACCACCTTCATTTTCCATTGCTTTTAACTTATCCTTGAAAGTCTACACACAACGTTCTGCCTGCCCGTTTGTCGCTGGATTGTATGGTGCAGTGAACTTTTGAAAAATTCCTCGTTCTGAACAAAAATTAATCAACTTTTCACTTTTAAAAATGGTAGCATTTTCCGATACCATTACCTTTGGAAATCCATGGTAGGCAAAATTTGATTTTAACTTTTCTATTATCATTTCGGTGGTAGGGCTACAGTTTGTAATTGCAATTTCTGGCCACTTCGATTTTGCATCAACTACAATTAGAAAAAAATTGTCCCTTGTACGATCCTGCATAATCAAGGTGAATTCGCTCGAAATTTCCTTGCGGTTCTTCCCAGTGGTGTGTTTCTACCTTTCTGGGCGATTTTTGATTTTCGGCACACGCATTGTAACTTTTCGCAAATGACGTAATATCGATATCGATGTTTTTCCAATAGACATATCGGCGAGCCAGGCTTTTCATTTTGCATATGCCTAGATGTGTATTGTGTAATTCTTTCAAAACTTCATTTTGAAGGCTTACTGGAATTACAACTCTGGTCCCTCTGAAGATTGTGCCGCCATGAAGATGGTATTCATCATCATTTCTTGCCCCATTAAGAAGGTTTCCTTTTAGTTTTGATAGAACTGGATCGTTGTCTGTTTCTCGCACGATATTTTCACTTGTGAGTGTTAAAGAACTTATTGTATTTATTGTCTGGGCGTTCATAATATCTGTATCATCCTCATCTAATGTAATTTCGTCAATCGGTGCTCGCGAAAAATAATCAACATTTTATTGTTTTTCAGCTTCTTGATATTCTATGGTGTACTGGAATTCCGAGAGAAATGAAGCGTAACGCAGTAAGCGGCTGGATTTACAATCTTTTATCAATAAATTGCTAGTGCTTCACGGTCTAACTGGCTATAATTTTGTTCTGCAATAGATAGTGAACGAGATATGAACGTAACCGGTTTTTCTTCCCCTTGAATGACTTGAGATAATATTCCCGCTATTCCGACTGGGCTTGCATCGCATGAAACGGTGATGGCTAACGCTGGATCGAATGGCAGTAAAATTTTATCACTTGCTATTTCTGTTTTTAATCTGATAAATGCTGCTTCACACTTTGCTGTCCATCGAAATTTTACTTTACTATGTAGAAGCAAGCAAAGTGGATGTGTGAGTGTAGCAGCTGCATCTTTAATGAATTTCGAATAATACGTGATTAGTCCAAGAAATTGTTGAACTTCGCGAGTGTTCTTCGGACGTGGTGCTTCCATTACCGCTTTTATTTTCTCTGGAGCCTTTGATATTTTATTTTGTTCGATCTGATATCCCAGATAATTGATTTTCGTCTAGAAGAATTTGCATTTTTTCGCATTAATATGAAGGTTGAATTTTTTCAACCGGTCGAAACAATCAATAAGGCGCTGGTAACACTCCTTGTAATTTGATCCTTGGATTACGATGTCATCGAAGTAGGTTGATGTACCCTCCAGACCTTGAAGCACCTGGTCTAGTATTCGATGAAATTCGCTTGGAGACGTTTTAATGCCAAACGCCAGTCTGTTGAATTTGTAAGTACCTTTATGTGTGGTTATCGATGGAATTTTTGCACTATCCTCATCCATTTGGACATGATGATACGCTTTGAATAAATCGGAGTACAAAAGTACTTAGAATTTTTTAATTTGTTAAGAACTTCCTCAATGCGCCGAATCGGGTAATGTGCGCCTTCGAGTAGTCTGTTTACGCCTACTTTATAGTCCACGCACAATCGAACTTGATTTTCTGGTTTTGGAATACACACAAACGGTGATCCCCAATCGGATGTATTAACCTTCGTAATTATTCCTTCTTGTTCAAGAATGTTTAATTCCTTTTCGATTTGTTCTCTTCGTAAAAACGGTACCTCTCTTGCTTTGTGCAATATTGGTTTAGCATCTGGTCTAAGTTTTAGTGAACACTGGACATCTGGAATTCTCCCCACTTTTTGTTCAAAAATTTCACTATATTTTATTCCTCTTCGAAATTTTCAGTTGACAGAATTTCATTTACTAATTCACCTGCATTCTTCCCATCTAATTCTTGTAAATTGATGTTGAGATTTCGAATCCATGTTCTTCCCAAAATAGCTTGTCGTCCTGTATCGACTATACACATTTCTTCCGTAATTATTTGATCCTTGTATGTCGCCTTTACCATTACTACTCCATGAGGTGTAAAAATTTCTTTGAGATATGATCGGAATTCTATGTTTGTCTGTCTCACTGGATTTGTAATATTGAGATTCTCAAAAGTGTCCTTCGGAATCAGAGTGTATCCTGCTCCCGAATCAACTTCGAATTGCTGGTCCTTTCCTTCTATTCCGATATTTACATAATATTTCTTTGCTTGATTACTGGATCTTGAATACTTTGTATACACATAATACACATTCTGGATATAACTTTCATTTACTTGCGAATTCACTGTGCTTTTTAGCTCTTTTGTTATTTAATAGAGTCGTAATACATACTTTCTCTACATGACCTACTTTCTTGCATTGTTTGCAGTGAAGTCTTTCTCTATTGATCTTGCAATTGTTGGTATCGTGATTGTCGCGCGCACATCGTAAGCAAAGACCCGTTAATCCTAGTTCTTTAAAATTGACTCGACCATGTGGTCTTGATTGATTTCTGTGTCTGGAGTTGTATTTCTGGCTGTTTCGGTTACGGGTATGGCTTCTTGATTGTCGATTATTTGTAATTTTGCTTACATCCCTATCACACTGTTGTTCTGGATTTTGATTTGCAATTTCCTTGCAATCTCCCTTTGATGCCTCTGATGCCAACACCAATTCCACGTTTCCTTTAAATTCCAATTTCCCGGCTTGTAGTAACTTTGTTCTGATTGAGTTGTCACTAATTCCTCTGATGAATTGCGACAATAAGAATGTATCCACAATTGACGCGGAACATTCCTTGCAGTTGAGTTTGCATGTTGGTACGAATCCTCGAATGGCTGCTATGTAATCAGCGATTGATTCATTTGGTTTATGATTTCGTGTTAACAACCGATGTCTTTCCACTAATAAATTCGGTTCTGAACTTCAGTGGTTTCTCAATATATTCACCAAATCATCGTATTCCTCTTCCTAAATTTCGACGTGAGTACAGTTTTGGACAAAGACGCAAGCCGCCTGGTCTTATTTGTTGAAACTGTAATCGATACGGTCACAAACATGTTGATTGTGCGCGGCCCAGAGAAAAAAGATTTTCATAACGCTAGAGGGGGTTATAGGAGGCCACATATTGAAGTAGATATTTTGGGCCATTAAATTATAGGTTTATTAGATTCGGGTGCGGGATGCACAATACTGGGTAGAGGAGATGTTTTCTCTAATATAGGGAAACCTATTTCAAGTTATAACCTGTCAAAATGGCAATTAGAACGGCAGATGGCACGTCCCATCCTATAACGCGCATAGTTGATTTGATATCGACATTGGTGACTCCGTCGTTTCCTCGATATTTGTTTCTTAGGATAGATTTCTGGGAGTTATTTCACATAAAACCCATGATAGATGAGTCGAAAATACATTGTTTATTGAGGAGGATAACATGGGCAACCTGGCACTAGTGGACAATCGCTCTATTAAACATGACTTGAATGAGAGACGGAATGAGGAGCTTAATAAAATCAAGGGTCAATTTTTGGTAGCGAAGTCGAATAAGTTAGCGTGTATGCACTTAATCCAACATATGATAAACACCGGTGACGCACCAGGAATAAAGACAAGAGCTAAACCTATATCACCGTATATACAAGACGAAATGGATAGAGAAATAGACAGGATGCATAAACTGGGAGTTATAGGAAAGGTGTTGCCGACAGACTGGGCTCATCCGAGCATAGATTTGAGCGACGCCTTTTGGCAAATTGAATCGGGACACCCCGAATCTAGGGCAAAAATTGCGTTCATTGTTCCTGGCCGTGGACTGTTTCAATACCGACGTATGCCATTTGGTTTGTGCACCGCGTCTCAGACAGTCGCCAGGCTAATGGACAAAGTGCTTGGTTACGATTTAGAACCCAAAGTGCTTGTGTATTTGAATGATATAATTGTTATGTCACAAACCTTGGAGGACCTTCTAGATCTATTAGGCGAAGTAGCTCGACGACTACGTACAGCAACTTAACCGGTCAATCTTGACAAGTCTCACTTTTGCTAGAAGGAAATCAAGTACCTGGGCTGTATCTTGGACGAGTATGATTTGAGAGTGGATCGGACTTGCAGGATGGTATCGATGATTCATACCGGATTTCTCCACGGTGACGGCACCAATAACGGATTTACTAAAGAGGGAATTGAACAAGAAATTCGAATGGACGGCAGAAGCATAGGCGGCATTCACCACATTGAAGTCGAGGTTGGTGGCAGCCCCAATATTGTCGAACCCAGATTTCAAGCGACCATTTACAATTCAAACTGATGCTTCAGATGTTGGGCTAGGGGCAGTGCTTACACAGGGAGAGGCACAAGATGAGCAAGCAAGTGGCAATTTATGACCCAAAAGCTTTCAACGACAAAACGTAGGCACCTGGCAACAGAAAGAGAATGTTTGGCAGTGGTCCTAGCAATTAAAAAGTTTAGACCTTACATTAAAGGAGTGAAATTTAAGATTATAACCGATTGTGCTTCGCTGTTGTGACTGAGAAATCTGAAAGACCCAGCTTCCTGGTTAGCGAAATGGGCAATGAGGCTGCAACAGTACAGGTTTGAGTTGGTCCACAGAAAGGGAAAATTAAATATTGTGCCAGATGCGCTATCAAGAGCAATTGAAACTGTTGATGTACAAGCCAAGATAAAAGATCTAGCATATGAGAAGCTGCGGAATGACGTCGAAAACCACCCCGAAAAGTATTCCGACTTTCAAGTAAATGAAGGGAAACTGTACAAATACGTGCAAGTTAAAAGTGGATTTGGCAGCTATGATGCGTTTATACGTCCCGGCCGGATCGCGCACATAGGATTCGCTAAAACTTTGTTAAGGGTGAAAGAAAATTATTATTGGCCTCGGATGGCAAAAGAAGTGGAGGTGTCAGGAGGATAAGTACAGAAATTATAATTCCCGAGTATCTATGGGATCAGCGAAGACTCCTGCGCGTCCTTGGCAAATGGTCGCTATAGATTATATGGGACCTTTTCCGCGTTCAAAATGGGGTAACCAGCATTTCTTAGTTGTCATAGATATTTTTTTCAAAATTTGTCATGTTACGTCCGGTACGCCGAGCCGAATCTCAATAAATTATTTGGAGGATTCGTTATTTCTAGTTTTTGGAGTGCCGGAGGTTGTGGTGACCAACAATGGCCAGCAGTTTGTCTCGCGTAATTTCAAAATATTTTTGAAACAGTATGCAGTCAAACATTAGACTAATGCATTTTACCATCCCCCTAATAATCCGGCCGAGCAGGTTAACCGGAGTGTGCTTTCTGAAGTACGGAGTTATTTGGGAGACGATCAAAGATATTGGGATGACAGTATAAGTAAGATCGCATGTGCTCTACGGACATCCATTCATAACTCATCGAAATTCTCTCATTTTAACAATGTGCCGCATCTCGAAGTAGATGACCAGGGAAATAAAAATGAAACCGAAACCCGTTAAGCTAAAATGTGTCGTATTTTTGATAAGGTTCAAGAAAATCTGACTGACGCCTACAAAAAGTATTCCCACAGATATAATCTCAGTTCCAAGAATAGGAGTTTTCAGGTGGGAGAGTTGGTTTTGAAGAGAAACTTCAAACAGTCGAAGGCTATAGCCACATATAACTCCAAGTTAGATCACATCTATGTTAAATGTGTCATTTCGAAAAGGGTAGGATCTAATACTTATGAATTGGAAGATTTAGACGGGAAAATGGTTGGCAAATTTCATGCCAATGATTTATTGAAGTTTGAGGGATAATTTTTATGAATTTGGCTAAAATCAAGTAGGATTTCAGCTTTTGGTTTATTCTTGGTTTAGTTAGATCATAAGGTAATCCCGGTAGTTTCTTGTGTTTTCTGGTGACCAATTTGAAATTTCAGAAGGCATTGAAATGATGACGCAATTATAGTTTGAAGCAAATAACACTTCGAACGATTTTCGACATTAGGTCGATCAATCTCGAAAAATTTTCTTTTGGTAACTGAGGGAGTGATGTAACCTGGTGTTGCGTAGTGATATCTAAATCGAATCTATTGTTGGCGGTCGAGACAGCTTATGGCGTGGAGGTTTGAGAGGGGAATCAGATCGTCAATTACTTTGTTCGATCACTTAAGCTCCATATTTTTCTAAGTTTCCAACCTTAAATGATACTCAGCTTCTGAATTTATACCTTGTGGCGTTACCAGCTGTTATAAGTTATTTTATAAAAAAAAATTGTTGATGTGTGGAAGATAGAGACATTGACAGAGACAGCAAAAAAATGCGAGGGAAGAAAAAAAGGTCAGAAACTAAGAGGAACGACCGCTTGACTCGTGGTTAGTGTTTTATGTGGTTTTGGAAAAAAATAAAAAAATAAAAATACGGTAGTGAAGTGCACAAGCGGGAGACAGGAAAAACATAAAAAAAGGAAAACTAATATAAAAGTGACAACGGGGAATTAATGATTAAAAATCGTCAATCGCTAAAAATGTTAATTGAGGTAAAAGGTTACGTATAATAAAAATTGTTGAGTGTGCTAGAACAAAAAAAAAAAAAAAATAACAGCAATTTTCGATCAGAAAACCATAAAAAACTTCATTTTTCGTGTAATTTTAACTCGTTCTCATGGTTTACGGTTAAAATTTGTGTTTTTTTGATTGTTCGGTTTTCGGCAAATACACACGCCTAACACATTTTAAGCGGTCCTATCGGTTGCCGGATATAAGTTTACGCGTTACACACACCTTTCACCATTCATTGTAATCCTTGTTAATATTGGGCCAAAAATATTTAGCTGAAATGTTCTTCCGAGTTGATCGAATGCCAGGGTGAGAGAAACCGTGTATCATGTCAAAAACCTGCTTTCTAATAATTTTGGGTATAAACGGGCGACATGTAACAGTGAAAGTTACACACCAAACGTTTTAATTTGAATTGGTTGACTATGTTTGTTCGAGTTTTAACTTGGAACGTGGTTTTCGATTTGTGTCAAATAAACTCACGTCTTCTCATCGTCCTTCTGTACCTCGACGAGAACTTTATCATTCAACGTTTTATCTACCAAGCTAGCTATATCTGGGCAACCGATTCGCGATAGGTAATCTGCAACAATGTTATGTTTGCCACTAATATGCCGTATATCACTAGTAAATTGCGCGATGTAATCTTAATGACGTGCCTGGCGTGGGCTACGCTCCTTCCGTAATCCGAAAGGCATCCAGGTAAATTCGAACAAACCAAATGGTGTTGTGAGCTACAGGAAAGTGATGGTATGCTCTCACTAAGTCGATCTTTGAGAATACCGTACATCTGTCTAAACACAAAGAGAAATTATGCAGATGAGCTATTGGGTATCTGTCTGGCGTTGTTATGGTATTTAGCCGACGATAATCGCCACATGGACGCTAATCACTACTGTCCTTCTTCGCAACTTATTGGAGTGGTGAAGACGCACTTGACGATGATGGTCGACAAATTCACTGTAATTTTTGCTTTCAACCAAAGATGTGAAGTGGTATAGGTGTATCATCACTATAACTGCAAAAAGCGTTAACAGTTAAATTTGTTACTTTATCCAACAGACGTTTACCTATAAGATCTACTAAAAGTCCGAACTTGGTAAGGAAATCATCATTTACTTTCAACAGCAACAGTCAAGCAATGACCATTTTGGATCAAATGTTTTGTAGACGTGCCGATTTAAAGCCACCAGACTTTTTGTTTATTCGAATAACTGAAAAGCGAGCCAAAGTTTTCATCAATACTAAAATTTTATTATACCTATACCGAATTGTAATGATAACGACAATCGTAATTTTATGATTTTTTTTTAGTTGCTGTGTTATTCAACAAATAAGTTGTTCATTTGATTATGGCCCAACCTATATATGACGGTATCCTACCACCAATAACAATAATGGGGACATTTTTTTTATTACCGATAACATTGCCAAACCCTGACTGATCGATAAAGTTTGTTAAGTGTTTGATTAGCTAAATGAGATTGACTAATCTCGATTTATACGTAAACTAATCGCAGTTATTGGAAACGTTATGTATAGATACGGTTAATTTTGAAATATATATGACATACTATATGTACAATTTACTATATTAAACATTAAGTCTGGCGCCACGATTTTGTGGTATCAACCTACCGATTATTAGGAATCTGGAATTCCGTAAGAAAACGAAAAAAAGACCGATTCTAATAATAAGTATGGCTAGACAACATATCTGCTTAAAAAATAATAAGTGATTATCAGCACCGATTTAGGTCTGTGAATAGTACCAAATC
Organism: Tipula vernalis; assembly: GCA_958295665.1. NCBI lineage: Eukaryota > Metazoa > Arthropoda > Insecta > Diptera > Tipulidae > Tipula > Tipula vernalis. Next base: position 77,556,980 of record OY282560.1, on the reverse strand, counting down.
TGTTTGAGTTGGGTTTCCTAATTACGTACATTTAAATTTGGATCTAATAAAAGACAGCATTGATATGATCGACCATAGAATTTGGGGGAATACGGCTTAACTGGTTTCAAATTTGCATACGTGGATAATACCATATATCTTTGGAAAAGTATTTTATAGTAGCACCCCTTCATTCTCTAAGTGACTACCTGGAAAAATATTTCTGTTATTTCTAAAGGAATGGTTTTAAATATAAAGGACAAAAAGATATCAGTTTTATGTTTTTTCAGATTTTTAGTAAGGAATTAAGAGAACTTGACTGCCAAATAGTAACAAGAAATGATTTTAATGCATTTTTGCTGTTGACCAAAAATTGGATTAACTGATAACTAAATGCTTCGACGACCGATTTCGAACTGCTTTCACTGTGCCTTTTGGTCGGTAAATATTAATGTCTTTTCTCAAATTTTAATTTTTGTAGTCATCAATGTATTATCTCCAATTTTTAGTTTCAGGATTGGCGACCTAAGAGATGGTCAAAACTGATAGGCTCTAACTCTTGGTAAGAGTTTTTCACTATAATTTTTAAGTGATGATGCGGATGACGATGCCGAAAATTTATTTAAAAAATGATGAATTGAACAGTCCAAGCTGGAAAATTTTATTGTTGTGAAACCTGGGAATTTGACATTTTCCAAAAATTCTATTATTACTTGCAAACTTCTACTATTTCAATTGTTCAGGAATAATTGTAAGGAATAAATTGTGTGGCTATCACCATAGACCCTCAAAACTTCAACATAAGCCTCGGATATTTTTGAATTCACAACAACAATCTGCATATGCATCAATATAAGGGGAACCTTCGCAGAATGGACGACGTTGAAAGGGAGCTAAAAAGCGATGCACAATGAATCATCTCCTTAAATAATTTACAGTTGGTAATTTGGGAATCGTTTAAACCCAAGGAAATAAATGCTTCTCAATTCATGAAAAACTTTGAACTAGTGTGATACTGGTGGAGGTTTTTGTTCTTATTTCGATATTTGCTTCCCTCCAGTGTGATTATGAAATCAAGTTTCTGGTTGAAAAAATGAGAACTTAGCCTACCTATGAGAATTGAGTCAATGAATTCTGGTTCCTTGTCTACATCCCCAACTCTTAGAAGGCCCTAACCACTAGGAAGGCAGCCACGAATATTTCATATATGATAGTTAACAGGCATGATGACAATCTTGGTCAGTGAAAAACCGGGTCGGTTCACTGTTTTTTGCTGCTTGATAGGCATTATTTCTCAGATCTTTGATCAAATTAAAATAGAAAAAAATTAAAATGCTAATAAATGTATTTGTTGATACGCTGAAATATGATAACAATTTTATCAAAATAACGTTCCCTCTTAAAATAGCTTATCATCTGAGTTTTATTGAATCTTATTCCATAAGTGTAATTCTAATTTTAGCCTATCACAGGACAATGCATTTTAAATTCAAATTAAAGTTTTTCAAGTTTAATTGTTTCGTTAAAAAAAGTTACTCTTTATCGGCTATAAGACAGACTATATCATCTCTTAAATCTCTGATCTGAGTGAGGTCATTTCACGCAGAGTCACGCTCATTTTATGAATTTTATATTTAGAACTAGGTGTAGTTCTCCGTTTTTTGTAACTTTCTTAAATAATCTCAAAGATTTAATGAAGTCTCTCGATATTTTGTTGAATTATCTGGACTCTTGGGATCTTCTTAATGTCAAACACATTTGTATTGCAATTACAAACAGAGCTGTAAATTTTTGTTTTTACAAGACAGTGTACGCTTTTAATTTCCAATGTACTGTACAATGGTAGTACACAATAGCGTAACTAGGCACTCGCAGTATTCGCAGCCGCAGAGGGCGCACGGCTGTTGGGTCCCACGAGACTTCCTTTATTAGTTGAAATTTAAGATTAGATAGCTCATATTAAGCTTAAAGTGCAAATTTCCAGAACGTCACATTTCTAAGAAAATGTTAAGAAAAGGTCATGGTCTAATTTTTAGAAAAAGAAGAAATCATTCCTGTTACTATTAAATATTTTCTTAAGACATTCTCAGAGAAATAAAAATGCATTTAGGTTCTGATATTTAGATTTAGAGGAAGATTAGCTAAACTCGCAAGTTTACCCCTTTTGCATTTAAAAATCAACCTTTTACAAATCAAATTGAATTTTTAACTAAACAAATTCAACCTTTCACAAATCAAGCTTTGATTAGAAAAGGTTGAACTTGATTTCCCAATAGATAAAATTTATTTTGCAAAAGGTTCAATTTTATTTAATAGAGATGGCTTATAGTAATCTGTTAGTGTTAGCAGCTTGAAGAACTGCGACTGAAAATAAATTCTTGTTTCCCTGGCTTGAGCCAAGCCATAGTCAGTCTCTATATAATGAATTAGCGTTCGTTCGACTTATAGTTTCTTATTTAGCGGATCTTTTGATTACCAGTAAACGGTAAATAAAAATGAAATTTACAGATTTATTTTGAAAAACTATTTTAAATACAAGGATTATGCAAATGCCAACTTAATGTTGCAAGTAGTGAGGATGTTTTTTTGCGGTTGTTTTTTCTGGGGTTCTCCTGATTTTGGAAATTGTCGATTAGCGATTTCATATCTGCATGTCTCAGGTTTAATCTTTTTATTACTTTATAGAATTTCTCGAGATTTTTGGTGTTAATCATGGAAATCAGATGCATGATGTTTGAGACTTAATAGGTGATTCGGCGTTATGAAGCAGTCAGGTTATTTGAGATTTTCGAGATTATTCGAGTATGTTTGAGATTGCAGTAGGATGTATTTCATAGTCAAATGTTATTCGTGAATTTTAGAGCCTGTTCGAAGAATATGATTGTTCGATATTTAATAAATTATGCAATAGGATTCGAAGGTTCTACACCTATTGCATATCATTTTAGTGATCTTACCCTTAAATTGCTTAGTATTTACACGAATTTTCGGAACTTTTCAAAATTTTCGTCGGTTTTCCAGATTTTTACCGTTTTTCCCATATTATTCATTAATTCCAATTTTTTGGTATTATTGAAATTGTTGTAGTGTATATATATATATATATATATATATATATATATATATATATATATATATATATATATATATATATATATATATATATATATATATATATATATATATATATACAATTATAACGCGTATCTTTTTCTTGTGCCTCTTCGTCTTCAACCACAAAAACACAATGTATTCCTCTTCCCGTCTGATGATTTGTTATTTTTATAACCTTTGTCGCTATGGTTCGTTATATTGAATTCCCATATAATGCAGGCGTGGACAAACTGTTATCAATTGGGCTTTACAAACCCGACAATCGACCATCCTGAAAGTGTCAATCGGCCTGATGAAACATCTCACTTCACAAACACCTCGATTCTAGCACTAACTGAGGTCTTCGTTTATTTTGTTTTGTATATGGTATGTAGCTCAATAACTCTTATTTCGTCTTATTTCGTCTAATTTTCTTATATCGTCTTTGACATCTCACTAGTTTCACTTCATATCTACCAAACTATTTTCGTCTTTGGGAAACATACTCTTCTTCTACACTCTCTTCGGACCCTCGTGTTTACCTATTTTAATCACTTTGTATCTGTCATTTGCTAGAACCTCCGTTACTTTATAAGATCCTAAATATTTAGGGCTGATCTTCAATATGGTTCCGAATTGTGTACGCTTGATTGCTATTACATCATCTTGCTTGTGTTTCGTTGCTGTTTTTCGCTCCTTATTGTATGATTTTCTCTGTTCTTCTTGTGCTGACAAAATTTGTTCCCGAACCTCCGACCTTAACTCATCTCGCTCCAGTATAAATGCATTAATAGTCTCATCGGTAACTCTTCATAGGAACGCCAATCAATACCTCGAACGGACTACGCTTAATTAATCTTTGCCAGGTCGCATTCAGGAACCGTTGCAATTTCTCAGTATGTTTATACCAGTTCTAGGGAGACTCTGCAGAAAGTTTTGTCAGGACTGGTATGATGACTCCACTTATTCGCTCCACCTGTCCGTTTTCCCTTGGTACGCCAGTTGTAATTAGCGTGTGCTTAATTTTATTCTCTAAACAATACTCTTCAAACGGTTTAGACGTAAACGCTGTTCCCCGATCGGTAACCACATATTCAGGATTGCCAAAAACAGATTGGTGGTTCTTCATCTTGGCCAAAACTTTGACTGAGATGGTGTTTTTGCTTGGGAATATCCACACAAATTTGGAAAAGGCGTCTACAACTACAAACAGATATTTGTAATTTTTATTGGTGGATACCAATGGCCCCAAATGGTGTAGATGAAGTGTAGATAACGGATACTCCCCCTTGGGCAATGGATTTAGAAATCCCTCTTGTCTTCCTTGTTTTCTATCTCCTAGTATGCTTTCTATACAGTTTAACTTATATCGGGCACACTTTTCGTTTAACTTCGGTATATAGTATTTTCGCCCTATTACTTCTGCCATTTTTTTTAACGCCGAAATGCCCCACACTGTGCGCCGATCGGATGATTTCTATCTCCATTCCCTTCGGTATGCATAATAATGGCTCGCCAACTTCGTTTTCTCTATACACCATTCCTTGATTTAGAGAAAAATTTTTCATACGGGCCATGATGTAGCAAAGATCCAATTAATTTTAACTTTTCATCTCTATCTTGAGCACTTGATATACTTGCGAGTAGCTGACTGGTGATGAGTAACACTACTGGATTCCGGCTTAATGCATCTACGTGCCTCATTGTTGTCCCTCTGCGATGTTCGATAGTATATTGATATATTGCTGTGCAATTTTCTTCTTCGCCATAGTTTGCTTGAATGCCGCACAGTCTGTTACTATTTTGAAGGGGATTTTAAATAGATACATCCTCAATTTATCAAGAGCCCTAACTATGGCCAACACTTCAAGCTCATAGCTACAATAACGAGATTCGGCGTCGGTCGTTTTTCGACTATAGTAGCATACCGGATGAAATTTGCTATCACAGTTATCTTTTTGCAATAATAATGCCCCATAACCCAATTTACACGCGCCCTTATGTAAC